>CM067516.1:7495273-7715067 GCA_034509495.1 Acestrorhynchus altus | reverse complement strand
CACACACACACACACACACACACACACACACACACACACACACACACTGGAAATAACCAACTATCTGTATATTATTACAAATTATGTATTTAAGCTCTGCAGTGCAGTGTGTGTGTTGCAATTGAAAGTGTGTTAGCAGGTCAGCTGACCGATCAGGACTCCACAGCAAACCCTCTCATTCCCTCAATGTGGGGCATGACCAGTCATGTGATTCAGCCTGCGACTTGACAAGTTCCAGCTCTGGGCCTTCTGTCAGTGCCTCACAGCTATGTTCTAGTTGGCCCTGTCTCACCACACACACACTTGCGCGCACGCACACACGCAAACACACGACAGAACTGTAATTCACATTCTGTTCAACTCATGCTCATTAGTTACCAGTTAAAATCAGCTGTTAGCCAGCCTGTGATGATGTTTGCATGTATGCCCCCTTGTTGACCCCCCTAGGTTTTGCGAAATATGGTGTCCCCCTTCTCCTGTTCAGCACGAGACACCCCCCCCCTCCCCCCTCCAGCAATACTGAATTAAACATTCCACCCAACCCAGACCTTCACACTTTCCGTATGTCCCTTCATGGCTGCAGGGCCAGAACATATGCCACAATGCACATCAGTAATGATACGGTATGTCTGCTCCAGCCTGTTATCGCACAAGCAGGCAAGTGAATCCTCAAGTCTGCAAGTCAGTCACTCATTGTCACGAGTGGTCAAAAAGAAACTAACATCTGTAGGATACACTAATATAGAAACTCATACAGCACATACAGCCATTCTATGAAATGGCATTCTGGAAATATTCACAGGGTGCAGATTTGTCTGCAATAGTGTTTCAACAGTGAAAATAATCTCTTGACTTAATAATGACCATGAGACTTAACAACTTATCATCAGAAAAGATAGCTGCAACAGTAGGTATCAAATGACTGCAATTGTGTTATGCCAGACCGTCATGACGTCACTCCAGAATGGCAATGGGTCATCTTCAGTGATAAGTCCTGCTTTTGTCTGAGGAGATGACTGTGTTTGGAAGCATTGTGGTCAGCGACAAGATCAACAGTTTGTCATCACTCATCACATACCCAGGAGACCCAGTGTTATTCACTGTCCTATCACCGTTAGTCTCCTGCACTTTGACAGCTCAATATTACAGTAATGACATCCGGCAAGCAGCGGTTGCACGTACACACTCGTCCACATACTGCGTTTTTGTGATCAGCTTTTTATTATGAAACAACATAAGGATGCATCTTACATCACCCTCATTTCCTTTTCTTCTTGACCCCCACTTCCAAAATAAAATTAAGGCTGTTAACATTTACATATAAAATATACTTATAAAAAAAATCGTCCACATACTGCTGCTGTCTCAAGAGCTCGCTGTGAAGACACTGATCCCATGTCATGGCCAGTCACATTACCAGACCTATCCTTCATTGAAAATGTGTGGGATGCTATTGGACATAGACAGAGTGGACCGAGTGCTGTCAGCACTGTTTTTCTTTCACACTGCGTCCATTCCATCTTAAATATAGCATTTAAGGTGGAACGGAAAATAACAGACATTGAGAGCTAAACAAACTTGTGAGCCAAATCTGAGTTTTAGAGAAGCTAATATTAGCAACAAGTTGTTTTACTAAACATTTTTAAAGTTACAGCCAGTTTTTAGTAAACATACTTCACTCGCACTTAGCATCTTCTTAATTTCCACGGCTTAATATGTAAATGTACATATTTGGATAGTCTTGGATGTAACTGCTTCCGCTCCACCTTAAATGAAGCATTTACACTTTGAATACATTTAAGGTGGAAGTAACTTCCAGGACTAAATATGTCAATGTCTGGAAATATGTAAATGTTTACTGACTAAAACGATGCCTTTATCAAACCGTTTTGTAGAGGTTCATTAAATTAAAAGGTCAGGATCATCATAATGGATGGCTTTGTTGCACGTTTGTTTTTAACAGTGGTAATTTAAAAAATAAGCCTCTCTGTATTTACTAATTATTCAATAACAAATTCTCCCAAACAGCAAAACAATAGATGATATTCTCAGACTTGGTTAAAACTGAAAGTTGAGAATTAAGACTTCATTAAGATTTGATTAGATCTAAACAATGTATTTGGTCAGTTTACATGTTACATTTATGGCATTTATCCAGAGCGACTTACAAAAGTGCTTTGCTGTTCACTCAGAAAATAAGTGTTCAGTTTCTAGGAGTGATAGCAGTATAGCAGAGAGTTAAAAATGACAGAAATCTATTACAAAGCAGAAATGTTACCATTAAGACACATATCAGAATTTTGTGCTTTAATGTTGCTGTAGATTAATTGTGTCGTTCAGTATAAAACTTGCTGAAATGATTTCAGTTTGTGTATTTTTATATAATTTTAACTATACCATAATAATACTGATAATGAAGATACTTTTGGCCATGATAATTGTGATATTAAATTCTGATACCATTTTTTTCTCTGCTGGGTGGTTACTAATCCAAAACCAGGGGTGGCTGCTATGGTTTTGCTAAGTGGTTGCTAGACAGGTGGCTCCTAAGGCTGCCACACTGCATAATAAATGTCCAATAACAATATGCTCCACTTCTTACACTGAAAGCCAGAATCTGAATTAGGAACCACTCAGTTAAGAGGCTGAGCTGTGGGATTGGGATGTGACCCAGCAATTACTTTACTGTAATGACGCTTGGTTTAACAAAAGATTTTTCAAGAAAGTTTCCATCTCCTCCAAAAAACACTCCTTTCTGCAGTCACACAGAGGCCTTGTTTAAAAATCCCAAAAGCTAATACAACTCCAGATGGCACGACAGATCCTGTGCCTCACTGTCTGAAGGAATCACCTACGGAAACAGACTTGCCAATTTGTAGGCAGCGCTCCCAGACAGCAATTTCATTCTCTCTCTTTCTCTCTCTCTCTCTCCATCTCGCTCTCTCTCTCTCTCTCACTCTCTCTCTCTCTCTCTCTCTCTCTCTCTCGTCCTCTGAGGAAATCATCCTCCACCTCCCCTGTTACCCAGTGGGCAGACCCTGCCTGTCAGACTGCTGTCTTCACATTCACTGCTGATTTGTTATGAGCAGGAAATCGGCTGTTTTATATGAGTACAGAGTCATAAAGTGAGTGTTTAACTACTTCAGTAATACAATGGCTGAGTCTTAAATGGCTGCCTATTTATGTTTTAGGGCACTAATTAGTACACCAGCCATTTTTCTCAGAGTGTCGACTCATAAACTAGAATTTGAGCATGATTGTGAGGGCGTTACAATGCACACAATGCCCTGGCAATTTCTAATGCACAACGCTGAGTTTAATGTGGACCAGAATGCATTATAAGTTATTACTAAGAAACAGACAGTGGAATTAAACTGAGATGATGTTTGATCATATAAGCAAGTAATCATTAAAAACAATGTAAATTTCAGATATTTCACATTGTAGTTTGCTAATGAGGTGTTTATGCTGCTAAGAAATGTAATGAACAAAGGTTAATCCATGAACAGCACAATGTTTTACTAACTTCACTTCAGAATTCAGCTCATGTGGAGCTTTAAACACTGCTCAGCCAGTCATGTCTTTGTTCTTGAGATGTATCCAAAGTAGTTGCTATGGTATCTGTGGTGGTTGCTATGGTGCTGTTATATAATTACTAGACAGGTGAATTTGTGTTGCTAGGTGATTTTTATGGTGCTGCTAGACAGTTGCTATGATATCCCAGGTGGTTGCTCTGGTGTTGCTAAGGAGTTGCTATGAAATCCCAGGTAATTGCTACAGTGTCTCCCAAGTGGCTGACTGGGTATTACTACTAGATCATTATGACATAAGAAGGTTGTACAAACGTGTGCATCACATTCATTCCTATGGGGAAAAGTCATTAAAGCAGCATAATGGATAAAGATTATTCCATAAACAGCGCAAAGCTTAAACTTTAATTCAGAATGGACTTTGTGTTTAGGGAGATTTAAACACGGCTCAGACACTCACATGAATTCAGTTGTGTTTCTTGTGCTACTTAGTAAAGAGTTTCTCCCTGTATAGTGCAACACTAATGAGGGAATAGGGATCCATGTTGTCTACAATGTGTGTGTGTGTGTGTGTGTGTGTGTGTGTGTGTGTGTGTGTGTGTGTAATCTGTATTAGATGAAGATGGGGATAGTTGAATATGTACCGGTGTTTGCTGTGACTGGGAATAAGCTGGCGGTTCCTCGGTGGGCTTCATGATGGCCGGCTGTGTGTTGGTGGTGGGTGGCATTGCTTTGGGGGCAGAGCCAGGTGGGGCCTAAAACGAGATGAAACATTTCTGTGAACACTTTTTCCACTAGACACACGCACACAATATATATAAATATTATAAATATATAAATAATACAGGGATTGAACAAGCTGTGAGTGCATTTGGAAAACTTGTATCTCCAAAATTACAACCTTACAAAGTCAGTGTTAAAATATTTTATTCCAAGTAATTTTGGAGCATTTCTATTGAAATGGTTAATACATCAAATATATGCTATTGCTATGCAGCCTGCAACACCATATAACTTCGGTGAGAACGTGCAGGTCTAAAGAGGTTTAAAGACTACTTGTGTGTTTTGTGACATCATTAAAGAACAAAGATGAAGCAGGTTGATTTGCATATGTTTTGATATGATATGAATGCATGCCTTCGTAAAGACTCACCGGTTTTGTATCTGTGAAAGGGTTATACTCCTCCAGGCCAGGGGGGGCATTCCGTGTTACTTGCGTCACTGAGGGATCCTGGGAGGAGCAAAAGGAAAAGCATGATGACCACACAGTCCTTCACAACTGCATCAGATGGTCTTACTAAGTGAGGCACTTACTGAGACATCGAGCAGTACTGTGTTTACAAAAGGCAGCAGTATAGGATACACTACAGCTAACAGCAGCATGTTATGGTACTGGACCATTTTTTCTTGTCTTAAAAGGTTCCCAAAAAGCAGGCCATCAGGTCAAATCCGGACAAATGTATAAGACCAACATGTTAAAAAACAACAACACCACCAACAAAAAACAACAACAACTGGACACAATGGTAAAATCCACTGAGCTCTTGATAAAGTTTTTTCCGGACAGCAGAACGGCTGATTTTTAATTGATTTGAAACATTTTTAAATCACTTCCAAGACTCATCGGCATCTACGACCTTCTTTCTGAAGACATCAGGTCTCCACCCACTTCAACAATCAAGATCAAACCAAACTAATGTGCGGTTTATATAAATCCTCTCTAATGATGGTCTGTTCATTTGCAGCTGATGTGCTCCAGCTGATTTTAATTTTAATATTTAAACAATATTTAAAAGACACTTCTTCAGTTTTATGTGTTTAGAAACATTAAGCCCACCTCCTAATATAGTTTAAATGAAGATCAAATGTCCATACATTTAAATATGTTCAGAAAGACAGGTTTTCATGAGGGGTCCAGTTTAGATAACGTAAACCACGTAAAGCCACAACACGGACAACCATCCTTATAATCACAAAAAGGTTGCACCTCGTTCGGCCTAGTTCCGGCTCAACTGTAAACACTGCGAACAAGAGCCTCCCACTTCTACTGAATGTGGTAGGATGTGTGAATTGTAGCATGTTCATGAGAGCTGAAGGCTCAGTCAGAGTTGGGAAAATGCCTTTACTCTCCTCAGCTGGCCACGATGAGTGCCCAAAGGTTCTAATGTTATGGAAAATTGAATGGAACATAAAGCAAAAACAACAAGAGGGCCAGTCAAGGTCAGATGTTTATATACACTCTCAGTATCTCCCCTGTGGATAACAGATTTTCAACGCACCAAAGCAAAATGAGCTGCATCTCCATGATTTAGCACAGAGAGCTGCGGAGTTCTGCTCTGAAACAGCTGCAATGCAAAAATAAAGGATTTAGCATCGCAATAATATGTTACAATATTGTATTGATTCTCAAGATCACAGCACTGATTTTTAACAGGGCTAGTGAATTATTTTTGATTAATCAATCAATAATGTGTTAACAAATGAAAGTTTATTTATTAAATGAAAGTTTATTTATTATTTATTTATTTATGCAAGTCACCAATCTTGCATTATGTTTTCAGAACCAATGAAGCCTGTGGATTAGTGCTGCAGTGCTGGATTATGCATTTGTCCCGGTGTTGCTGATCAGGAAAACCCAGGGTCAAGATGTGGCCTTCTAATGTTGGCCTTCATTTCCCTGAGGGAACCCTCCCAAGGGATCAATAAATTTCTATTCTAATGTTAAAACTGAATTTACTGTGCAGAGAGAAAAAAATATGTTGGTCTTTTTCGAGGAGAGACTATTCAAACTGTTCTGTTGGATTTAAGATGGACAGGAAAAAAATGTATCATTTATACCAGTTAGATCCATTTGAACATATAAATCAAAACCTTAAAATGACACCACTTTATTAAATCAAGGAAAAACAGCTCTAATAATACAAATACCATCAAATCCATGAGCTGATCTTGGCTACATTATCAGCATTTTTTCTGCCAATCGTTCTGTGATCTTACACACACTCACAGTTCTGCGAGCACTGGAGCATTTCACTATGATTAAACTGCAGTTATATTTAAGTATATATTGAACAGAACATTGGAAAACGCTTTTTCCGTTGCATATCTTTAGTATAAGAACATTTATAGATATTTAAAACCAGTACACATGGGTTTAAAATACTTACACTAACAAACATGATGATATGGCAAGGTGCTCAACACCAGCTCAACAGTGGCTCCCTGACCTGTGTCGCTTGGCCAATTTTGCACATGCAAATTTGGCAGAAGTTAGCCATCACAGTTAATTGGCAATAAGTGGAAACTTCACTTGTTTGCATCAACCATGCAGAAAAAAAAACAAAACAAAAAACAACAAAAAAAAACAAAATCAGACACCAGATGCTCTGAAAGAAAAAATTCATGTATGCAACCGATATAGATTCATTACATTTTTTTACTCATTTTGTGAGCTGCTGCCTCTCTACACTCCTGTAAAGGAGATTTTATAGCTGAATGAGATTTTCCTGGTTAAAAAAAAAAGGTAAATAAAATGAGTAATAAAACCTGACAGCCCTAGTTTATATGTAAAGGCTGGTGTCAGACAGGGATTTTGATTGCATAATATCTTAACCTTTAGGGCCCTTTAGGCTAATTTTCCAAGATGTTTGACATGCTTTAGTCATGGTCTGACATGCTTTGATTTGCCAAGAAACTAGAAAAGTATTTATAGGAGACAGTCTCACATACCAGATGCTATTTACATGATTAGGCTTATAAGGACCAAACACTTTACATCTCAATGAACTGATCATTCAGAGCGTTTCTGAGCTGACCATGCATCATTTGTAATGATTAGCATGTACCTGTGGCCAGAGCAGTAAACATGCACTGGAAGGCTGCTATGGCATCTAAGCTGGGATTTAATGCGGTTGGAAGTAAGGGGATTTTTTTCTGTTTTTATCAGGATTACTTGCTGAGAATTCATCACGCACTGGATAGATAGGGCAAGTCTTGTAGGTTGTTATACGTGCAACATGTCTGTAGGTTACTCTGATCCTGAGATGCCTAGAAAACAGCATGGAAAGTATTGCCAGCAAAGTCAAGTATTGCAAGAGTTAATATGATTGAGTTTTTCACAGCACAACAGTTTTCCTTTAAGCAGGTTTTTTAAAAAACAAAACAAAAAACAAAAAAAACAAAAAGAAAATTCCCAACCTATCATCTTGCTTACCGTATCGCAATATTACAAATCAGACAACCTCTGTATTGTCTTACATAATGTAACACCAGGCTCTAACCAATCCACTGCCCTACTATATGGTCAGAGGGAAACCTCTAGCCCCAGGCGTTCCCTAATCAATGGAGAAACCACACTCGACACCAGCCCATACCGGCCGAGCTAATCCTCAGCCTCCGATGCTGCTGAAGCGTAATCAGATTAGAACTGTGGGATGACAGACAGGAGGCAATGGCAGGAGATAAAACAAAGTCAAAAGAGAGCCAGAGAGAGTGAAGAGAGAGAACCCAATGTTTCAGGGCTGCTCTCGCGTTTTGATTGTGGAGCTGTAAGGGGATATTTGATGGAGACGCAGGCTGTAATTTCCAGCTGGCAGGGAAGGGATGATTCCAATAATTTTCAACAGCTATAAATAGGTGAAACCAGGAATCTGAGGATGTGTGTGACTGAGGAGGAGAGTCTTGATTCCAACAGTAAGACTGTTCATTACCCAACACGAGGAAATGTGAGAGCTGTTAATTAATACTCTGGATCGTCAAACCCATACCCAATAAACTGCTCACACACACACACACACACACACACACACACACACACACACACACACCTTTTCCACTGCCGGCACAATACAGGGGGTTGTGTACCTGAGGCATCTCTGGTTCGAGCACGACGAGCCTGGCTAGTTGTCAGGAGCCCGACACCATGAATATTTCACACTGTGTAGCAATTAATGTTTCATGGCATATGCACACACATGCATGCACGCGCACACACACACACACACACACACACACACACACACAAGCTGCTTTCTTAAACTCCCAACAAGTTTTGAGGACTCCAGCATGCCTACAAACATAACCCTACACGCACTGATCACTGATGTCCTAAAAACAAGAAAGAAAAAGTTCTTCAAGGCTTCCATATAGAAGCTTTTGGATGCCTAAATGGTTCTTTGTCAGTTTTCCTTTTCAGTTCTATACAGAATCCAATCTGTTCAGAATGTGCTCTGTGTGTTGCATCTAGAAGGTAGATGATACATACAGTATGTGACTATCACGACATTATGTTTTACAGTATTGCTTGGAAAAAAAAATCTTTACAGAACCTTTCAACAAAACGTTTTTTTTTTTAAATATGACCACAAACATACGAGTCAAAGAACCCTGTTTCAGCACAACATTAAACACTTGATCTTTAGACTGCACTCTATTATACCTGTTGCATCTGCAATGGACAGAATTGTTTTTACTTCACAAAAATCCCATATTGGCTCATGTTATGAGGCAACAGCTCCAGATAGAACCATAACAACTCAAAGAACCATTCTGATGCTTTGCCTGATTAAATGGCTCTTCGGAATGGTTCTTCAGCGGTTGGCAGGAATCGATGTTAAAGTGCTTGAAGAGGGGTCACTGTAAAAATAACAAAACATTAGTTTTACTTACAGCATCAGCTGAAATAAGTCTCACTCTTTACCAAATAGGGCCAACCGTCTTACTGGTTATGAGCCCACAACCCAGTTCTGTGCAGTAGAATCATGTATTTTGTGCATCATTGAGAGACAAATGCTGCAAACTATTCTGGAGGTTTTAAGTCCTTTAACAGGCAATTTGTCAACTCTGTGTTATTTTAATGATATCCTGCAACCAGTGGCCCTAGCTTTCCTGAACGCACACTCTATTCCAGCAGAACAATGCTCATCCATACACTGCTGCCGTCTATTCCATTGCCAGATCTACCCCCCATTGAAAAATTGTGTGATGCTACTGGAAGTGCTATCGACACTCTACCTCAACCACACTATCTGCAGGAACTGAGTGAGACTATTCCAGCTGCATGGGATGGAGTCACCTGTCACACTCCATGTGTAATGGAGTGTAAACACCAAACTAATCATATCTCTCTAGCTTTCCAGAGTTAATGACGGACCACCAGCCATGGATAATGGAAGGCTGAGCTCTCCTGCTACCCCTTCAGAGGATGACACCCCCTCCTCCCAACACCCCCACCCTCCCAGAATTTAGATATTTATATGAATTTGACCATGTTTTGATAAAAAGATGACATCTTATATCTTATGTAAAGATGACAAAAGTATTAGGACACCTGCTCATTCATTATTTCTTCTGAAATCAAGGATATTAAAGAGTGTTTTCCCAGCTTTCATTGGACAAAATGTCTCCAATGTCCAGTGAAGCTTTTTACTAGATTTTGTAGCACTGCTGTGAGGATTTGATTGCATTCCCATCTGTGTAAGCAATGGGTGCAACTTAAAGATGCTTCATGCATTCATTAGAAGTGGGGTTGACAAACATTTGGAGACGGTGTATAATGAAGTACAGTGATGCGTATTTTCGGAATAGCTCCATCTGGCTCCCATTTGCACTGAAGCAGTAATGCACCCATGGTGACCCAACACTTCAGACGCTGAGTGAGTTCTGCCTTCTGTGGAGACTGTGCTTCATGACCTGATTCTAAAGACAGAAACTCGACACCCGCTGTGGCTGATTAGGATCCCAGAGTTCGACCTGGATGCAGCCCCTCAGGAGGACAGGCTGAGGACGAGGATATGCTGTTCTGTCATTGCCATACTGAACACAATGATGAGCCAAAACCTAAAGACCACTTTTCTATTGTGCTGCTGGTCTTCCGCCTGTGATTAAAACATCTACAATACTCAGAGCGGGCTACCTGTGGAACTTGCTGTCGAAGTTGGGGCAGATCCTTCAAGTCTTGTACGTTGCAAGTGGAGCCACCACGGTGCGGCCTTGATGTTCCTGAGTCTCTCACACGGAAATTGCGTTCATGTACCAAGCAGTCCACAGGGGTACATGAAAGGCCTTGGTTCATCCTTTTGTAACACTTCATTATTTTCTTTTGGTCTAAACACTCAAGTCATGTCAAAACATGGTCATATGCTGCTGAGGACCATGTTATTTTTGCCATTTTTTGAAAGGAAAGTCTCTCTTTCAGCTACAGGGTTTTCTTCTTCTTCTGAAGATGATTCATCATGCTCTGGGTTGTATTCCTCCCCATCTTCTTCTACGGATACATCCTCCACTTCCTCTTCTGAATCAGAGTTGTCTTGCTGGACATCTGAGAAAATCAGCTCTACAGCCTCTTCGACGTTATAACGCACACTCATGGCTTCAGCACAGACAGAATTCGGGGTCCTGTTATCTGCAGCACCTTTATAACCTCTGGAAATAAACAGGTGGTCTTCTGAAGTCTGCGAGAACACCACCCAATTTGCCTTTTTTACCTCTGCTACTGATTAATCTGAGGCACAACTAAAACATTGCAACATTCTGTGGTTTGTAAATAACTCTGTCACCTTGATTTCAACTCTATTTGCCTCAAAGGTCATTTTGACCTGAAGACCACCTTTGTACCTTTTTTTATACAGCTTACATAGAAATGTGAATAAAAGCAACATTTCACTTTTTCTAATGTTGGGGCCAATCTAGGAAAAGTCATAAAATTTCAAGTTGAAAAAAATTAAGTAGATTTTAGCATTTAGTGGATTTTTTTGGGGGGGGGTTTAACACAGTGGCGGGTCATATTGACCCAAGGACAACAGGAGGGTTAAGGAACAGTCAGAAGACATGGCTTTTCACCAAACCAACACCTGAAACCACTCACTGAGATGGTATGGTTTTAGCCATGCAGGTGAGTCATGTGACAAAACAAATCAATCAGGCAACTCCACACGTGGTGCTGGGCGAGTTCAGTGACTTGAGCCCTACTCTTTGCTGTTTGGATGTCACAGGCTGGATATGGCAGAGTCACACACATTAGCATGTCTTTAAAGGGACAGTACATGAGTATTAACATATTAACAAAACAGAAAATGGCCAGTTTGCTAAAAATACAAGACATTTTTCCTGCATTATATACTGTGATATTAAAAAAAACGTGAATAATACAGAATCATGATACTAATAATGCACTCTATGTTTCCGAGACTATGGACAAATAAAGAAGTGGAAAAGCACTGCCAATAGAACAGATAAATAAACATGAAGCTATTGGCAGCATGTCTAATGCCAGACGTGAGCTAGAGGGCTATAAAGTCCCCCGGCATTAAGCTGTGGAGCAGTGGAACTGTTATCTGGAATGATGGCGCTCCATCCAATACCTTTGGGATGAGTTGGGGAGTTGGGGTTGAGGTGGGGTGGTGATCATCCCATATCCTGACCTCACCTACTGTTTGCTCTTATCGCTGAATGCAATGAAATCCTCACAGTTATTATTTCTTTTTACCCTTGATTTAGTAAAAGTATGGAATCCAAGTCCGGTACAGAGGGTTGTAGGCTGCTCTGAATGTGGAATTCTCTCCATGCAGAAACACGAGCACTGTGTGAGGAAGACCAAACTGAAAGAACGGCTTCACATTCCACACAGCTTAAGTCAGAGTCAGGAGGCCGAGTCCTGGTTTAGGCTAATACTGTTAGAGGGGAGGGTTTCAGATGTGTTCTAGTGACCTCGCCACTGTGAAAGCAGAATACAGAGCAACATCAGCAATGTGTTCAAAAGTTTATATCCAGTCAGATTTTTTTAATAAAGATTTTCACAGGCAGGGGTTACCAGATCATATAGCATTCAAAGGATTTTTTCAAAGGAAGGAATGCAGATTGATACCTAGATATGATATTACAACCATTTGCCTGCAGAGTAAAGTCCATCTAAACAAAACCTATATATAGTGCTGAAAAGTGTTTTCACCAATTCATAGAATCTTTAATCAGACAAAGAATCCTTGCAATCTCTGAGTTGCCCTGGTTCTGTTCAGAACCACTGAATTTACTAAAGAACCTGTGCAACAATAAATAATTTATACTGAGAGCAATAATGGCCTACACACATACAGCACAAATAATGGGCTTCTCTCATTGGCCTCTTTTCCACTGCAGGGCCAAGTGTTTGCTAAGGCCGTGCCTTGGACCAGTGCAGGCCCATTAGTCCAGTTACGGGATATTCAACATAGAGGTCACTGTGCTTACATCCTACTTGGATTCATCCTCTGCTAAGGGGCTGATTAGTTGAATTTCTGTGCATACCATCAGGTTCTTGCAACTGCGGCACGACTTGTCTTCAATGCTCTTGAATAGGGCTGGGTGAAATAATATTTTTCTCCATATCCTGTTATATAAGATATATGATACAATATATGATGTCAGAATGCCTTCATTTCTTCTTTACGTTAGGAGGCGGAGCAGAAAAATAAGGTTCCCACAAGAGATAAAAACTTTAAAGCTCAATATAAACGGTATCACTTCAGACCACATGTTCCTCTCTTTCTGTCCTGATATAAATATATCGATACATCACCCCACCCTTTAAGTTCAGCCATGTAACTGCTGCGTTCTCTTCATTGGCTTCCTGTAGCTGCCTCCATCAGATTCAAAACCTTAATGCTGGCCTACAAAGCCAAAAATGGACTGACCCCTCTGTACTTGAGAGCAAAGGGCAAATGCTCTGCCCCAGGAGCTCTTTGAGCATTAACTAAAGCTTCGGCTTGACCCACCATCCCTCAAGATGTATGGAAGACAGGCCTCCAGACTCTTTTCTATCTCTGGCACCAAAGTGCTGGGTGTTCGAACAGCTGAGTCACTTGCTGCCTTCAAACGCTAACTGAAGACCATCTATTTCAAGCTTTTTAAACTCGTTCAAAATTAAATCATGTCTTGTGTGATATTGAGCACTTGGTATCGAGGTCTCCATCCTGACATTTGTATTTGGCAGCATGTAAGCTTGATTATTGGGTAAGCTAAAGGAAACTAGATAAGAGCATCTGCCAAATGCTGTAAATGTTACACGCTCTACTTCCATTTGCTGTGGTGCTAAATCAGTACATAAATGTAATCTGAATGTAGTATTTAATGTTTATTAATCTGTTACAACACTAACATCAGTTCTGTGGCACCAAGCACGGTTTACCTGGTTCGGTTAGTAAGCGTGTCGAATCGGGTCACTGTGCAAATACCACCGGAATGGTTACCCTACATGCTCAGAACCATTCAGCCCTACAATGGAAAAGAGGCTACTCGGAGCACGTCTCACACTTAACATCAGGTATCCAGTATCCATACAATGCCCACATGAACAAATTCTCCATGGCCAAATCTGACGTGAATCAGATTTGGTGTGTCCGAGTATCACATTACATACATATTACATTATCATACCCAAAGATCTCAATGAACATCTCTATGCACACAAACACACTCACTATAGGAAGTGTCCTGTGTGGTTTAGGCAGGGGCGGAGCCTGTTTAGTGTGTGCAGGAGGCACAGCAGGACCCACAATCAATTCTTTGAAAAAAAGGAAAAAAATAAATCGGCTATGTTTACTCAAAGAATACACATCCACTTAGACGTTACCCAGAATGTCTACTAGGTGGCTGGTGGGATGAAGTCAGGGTAACTTCCAGTACAACTGATGTGGACCTTGCATTTACACATACAGCTTCACCAGCTAATAAAGGCTCCAGACATGTGATTGTGAAGGAACTTCACATTGAATGAAGCTTCTACAGATCTGTAAAATTTTGACTATAAGGTAGTGGTGGCCACAGCACAGCAGTGGTGGCCCTTACAAAGCCCCAACCAGCCATCAGACACTACTTCTGTACGGGCAACTCAATAAATACTGCCCATGTCAGTCTAATTGTTTTCCTTGTACCCTTTCTCTTCCTTCCCAATAGCACTGCAGTCCCACACTTCATTTTTAGATGCAACTATTTTTTCATGATGAGTGCAGTTCTAAGCAGAAAGAAGCCACCTCCACCTGCTACATCTGCAGCCCGAGTTGCACCTAAGAAGCGAGTTTCCATTCTGTAACTATACAACCACAAGGGTTTCACTGAGCTTGAGGCCGAAGAATGGAGCTACTGAGTGTGACTGTCTCCACAGCAACAGCAGTCGGATCTCAAAAGAAAACAGAAAGGATTCTCAACATTAGACAATTCATTTGAATGATCTCTGTGGATATTTAAGCCCACGGTGATAAAATGCCTACCAGTGCGCTTTTACACCATTATGGAATGGGTTCGGTTTCAGTTCGTGAACCTAACTTTGAACCGTTTAGTGCATTTTCACAGACAAAAAAAAAAGTGCCTGAACTTACAACGTACAACAAAGATAAGTATGTTTTTCAGCTTGAACCGCTGTGGGCGTGTCTGGTTGTACAGGAGCAAAAAGCACTGACATACCATTTTGTCTCATATGGTGCGACCTCTTATCGCCAAAAGTTGATCTATGTTTGCTTTTTGGAGAAAAACTAAACATCTTTAACAACACAAATGCTTGCAGGTAGTCTACACGCGCCACCATCGTCCCACTTCCATTTACTGATGCTCGGTTGATGAGATATTCTGTGATGTATCCTTGGTTTCCATGAAAACCAGTGTAAACGCAGGCTCTTTCACTGTAAAAGCACCAAGGTTCGTATAAGCCTGAATGGAACCAGTTCAAGAACCAGAGTTCTTCTAGAGGAAAAGAGCTATCAGAGCATCAACAGCAACAGCGAAGGCCAATGGATAAGAACATCCTCATCTATTTCCCATTCCTCCATCACCCAACGTATGTTCATTTCCTTCATTTTATTGACACCCTCCCCCCTACCTCCTTCTCCTGGCCATCGCACCCTCTCCTTTCTTCCTCTATCTCTCCTCGTTAAAGCTCCATAGCTCATTACTTTACTGCGCAAAGAGAAGAAGGCTGACTGTGGTGACCTGTAGGCTTTGGGTAAACCAAGTGATCTGTCCAAGAAAAATCCTTTCATGATGCTGTTCCAAACCTAGTGACTGTGCTCCTCAGAGTTTGAAAATTTAGATTAGGTAGCTCCGCCCAAATTGATGATTTGGCCTTCTGGAACTCTCATTTGTTGTTGTGGTGACGTCTGAAGCAGAAAAGCATGTTTGCTGTCCACCCTGCTTGCTCCTCACTAAGCCCTGACTCCAGACACTCATTCTTGATTGTCCAGCTAGTATCATGGAAACATGCATAGAGGGCGGAGACTCGCAGATATTGAGTCGATGTACTCCTTAGAAGTATGGTTTGTTTAGAGTGGCCTGCAACATTCCACCTCCCTTGTTCTCTAGCCACACACACACACACCAGTGAACTGCTGACAAGTGCTCTTAGCTCGCACCATGGCTGCAGCAGCCCCTGTTTATTTAATGGTTTTCACACCGGTAGCTGCAGAGTGCTGGAAGAGTGCAGGCAAACTGGCGACCATTGGCAGCAACAGTAATGACTCTCATCAGCGACCAAGCACCGAAACCAGTACCACTGGGGCTGCAGCCACTACCCCACATCTCACTTATCCAAAACAAGACTAACTATAAAAAGAGTAAGGCTGATATCCTACAAGCTTAGCGCAATTACAGCAGGAAAATAAAACCACTGAGGACCTCGGCACTGAGATCAGACCACTGCTGTTCTTCACAGTGCTGTTCGCAGCTAATTGAAGTAGATGTAAGAGCTCAGGAGAAGTGAAAGTGGTGAAATACAACACTCTTGTAGTTGTTTCCGGGCAGCACTGCTCTGAGAACATTTAAAGAGTGCTTTGGGGTTCTGGACGAGTAGCAGCTGGCCAATAACTAGCGTGGAATTAGCATGCTGGATATCATCCCATCACGTTGCTACCATTGCATCATCAAGCCAACTATGACATTTGTCCAAAATCACTACTGCAGCATTAGCCTGCTAGAGGTCGTCCTCCTCCTACAGTGCTACTGTTGCATTATCAGGCCAGCTCCAAACCTCATATCATGCTGGCTCTGCTCCTCATTAGCACTGTTTTTAAGCCAAGCTCCTTATCCACACTCTCCACACTATTCACATGAAGGAAACCTAACCCCATAATGAGACTTTTTTTCCCTGAGATTCGCTGGCAGGCAGGCATTTAAAGTCATTACCATGTTATTCCAAAAGTGACCTTTCTCACAACTGTATAGAAAAGGTTTTATGGTGTGTTTAATATCTTATAATCCAGTCGCTAACTGTTAAATGCATTTAAAACTATGCAATCTAATGTTTGTGTTTGTGTGCATGCATGCATGTTAGAATTAGCCTCCTCTCCAATCTGAGCTCTCTCTTCAGAGCTGGTTTGAAAATGATGCGGTTCCCCTGCTGGGGAAACAGCTCTGTTTCAGCAAGTTTTACAGAGTCTCAGATATTATGTTACGTTGCCATGTTCTGCTGTAAAATAGATCACCTCACGTCTAAACCTATATAGCCTCAGAGACGTCCCCGACGGCTGCCACAGCTGAGAATAATGTCTCTTAATGGCGCTTGGTTCAATCAAAGGCTGAAAGCTGGATCAGGACCGATATAGCTGAAACCCCATCCATCAAAATATGCCTGGACCAGATCGGGACATCACTCATTATGTATTTAAAGTGGATCTTGCACTAGTTGGTGAGTATTGATAGAAAACCCATGTTCTAGGGTCTTTTGAAAAAAGAAGGCTGTCAATGCCGTCATTTAAACTGGTGGAAATGGCTATTTTTTTTTAAGTTGAAATGCGTCATTAAAACTTATTTTCACTGCTTTTCAGTCCATATTTATGTAAAGTGGAAACAGAAGGTGAGCCCCTTAAAATGACATGGACTTCAGCACTGTGCCATCTGGCAAACACTATAGACCTTCATACAAAACAAACTCCAGCTTCTCAGGCATAATTAAGGCATTAGTGTACACGGCATAGCAAACAAAATACTAATTTAAATTTTTAATTTGCTAAAAACAGCCCCCAATTAAACAAAATCACCCAGCCAGCCTGTCTGAACTTAAGTAGAGATGGAGCTTTTCAAATATTCATCTTGTTTGCAGTCGGAGGCATATAACTCGTTCTTCATCCTGAATGTGAGCACTATATCAAGCACCTACTGAACAGGCAGAATTCTAATCTCAATGCTAACAAACATAAGGCTTTCCTGAGTCAGCGTTTCTAACAGCTTGGACAGCCACGGAGAAACACACCCTCAATCCCTACGACCTGAACGGCTGGAGCTGTGCAAACAACCGGATTGCACCACTGCGGCCTGACCTGATCTCCAATGGCAGGAAGTGACTGAAACTCCATCGTGCCTGTTTCGTAGAGAAAAAGGCAGAGGCTGGACTGCTTTCAGTTAACACAAAAACGTTCAGCTACTGTAATTTTGGCAGTGCAGAACTCAATATGCCTCTACGGCCTGGAGCAGAAAGCGCTCGGTGGTCGCTGAATTATTGATGTGTTTGGTGCTTCGGCCAGAGAACCAAACCCTGAGCTCCAGTGTAGGGTTACTGAATTCCGTTACAGCATATTAGCCCCCGAAAAACCTCTCAATTTGTCTCCTTCAACAAAGCGAGCCCAAAGTCTTGTTAGGGGAAAGGCTGTTTCTAAACAAACAAGCAGAGAGGTAGTGTGTTTCTCACTGCTGCATTCCACACATCTGCCCTTTGGAGATCCAGAGATGTCCTGGTTGGATTACCGCAAACCTGTTCTGTGTACTGGAAATCTGTTAGTCAACCTGGTCACGTCTGGGGCAAAATGCTGTGGGTCAGGTACTCCACTACAGCACTACACTGGTTGCCAGTCCAAGAATCCAACATGAGGTATTGATATCCGTAAAGTAGGGATGCACTGTTTAAACATTTTCCAGTTCTCTCCCCAGATTGGCTTACTCATCCACTTCCTACACCACTAAAACTGCTCTACAGGGGTTCCTTAGTAAACACAGTGGTTCTATACAGAACTTTACAACTAAGGGTGCATTCACCCCTACATTGATTGGTCCAGACTTTCTGCCGTTTCACTGGTGATATATATAACTGAAGGAGGTGTATGATTTACAACACATGACGTGTAAAATATGTGAAAAAATTAGAACACCCCACAAAATCCTTTAACCATATTTAGTTCATAGGAGCAACATGTGAACTTGAAGAGAGTCGGATTCTGGCAGGGAGATGGAATTTTGCACAACACCTGGAAAGGCAATTTGCCACACTAACAACACGCCAGAGGAGCACCCCTCTATAAACCAATCAATGTACAGTACAGGGCCCACGTAGTTGATAATGACAGGATGTAGCAAAGCTAAAATGTGGCACGAAACCAGATCTATCTGCACCAAACGTATACAATGAACCTGGGTCCGAACCTTGCTGTGAAAACTCCATAGAAGAACCATTTAAATGCCTCTGACTGGCTGCTGCCTACCCTGCCCACTCCTCTGTAAGGCTTCCCTCCACTACCACGGTCAACGCCGCAACATGCACTTGGGTTGGAGACCTGCTACCTGCGGGTAGATGTTGAGCATGTATTGTAGAGTCTTTAGGAGTATTGCGATGGTAACTGTAGTGTTGTTTATCATTCCTGCCTCTCCTCCTCCTTCTTTGTACCATATTCATACCAAACTGTGAGTTCCAAACCATTCACAAACATCAGCTAAAGGAGGTGTTTGGTGATGGTGACCAGAGGAGGATGGGTTCCTCTCTTGAGCCTTGGTTCCTCTCAAGGTTTCTTCCTCCAAGACTGAGGGAGTTTTCCTTGCCACTGTTTGCCTACTGGCTGCTCATTTGAGGTTTGGACCCGGATCTTTGTAAAGCTGCTTTGTGACAACTTCCTGTTGTAAAAAGCGCTTTATAAATAAAATTTGATTTGATTTGATTTGAGAACATCTAGAGAATCTAACATCTAGCAAACAACTACAGGAGAAAACATCTAGGCAACTATCTAGTTAACATTCTCATTAACTATTATAATTATATATTATTGTAATTCTCAATGACTCTAGCTGATGTTTGTTAGATACTAAATCCATTAGCTGATGTTCTTTAGATGTTAATTGCTCTAGCTGATGTCAATTAGAGTTCAACTACTCTAGCTGATGATGGCTGGATGTTGACTACGTTAGCTGATGTTGGCAAGATATGAAATCCTCCAGCTGATGTTTGTAACATTAGATGATGCAGCTTGTGAAAGAGTGGATTCTGCTTCTTTGCTACTTGTCTCTCAGTTCCTGTGTGGTGGTGGCGCAGGAGTGGGATCAGCGTGGGCGTCTTGATGGAGCGGGGGGACGGCAGGCCATGATTAACACCCTGTTTACTGAACACACAGTCTTTTAAAGGGGGAGGGGATGGACAGAGATAGAGAGAGACAGAGAGAGAATGAGAATGTGTGTGTCTGTGTTCAGGGAAAGAGCGAGTCTCTTGGAGGCTGAAACGAATGTGTTCTTTGCAGATGGTGACCAGCTTCTCCGTATGGAACACTCTGCTGTTAGCAGCTGTACACACACACCACCTGCACAGGGTCAAACACCATCATGCACCCGTATGTCACCTCTGACTCTACAAATGTGAGGGAACAGCAGATCCCGTTCCAATGATGATCCCTCTTATATATCCCAAATAATGTCAATCAGCCAAGACATCCAGTGGAGAACCGTGACTACTAGAGCTTGGCCTTCAGTTCAGATCATAAATGTCAAAGCTACTCATGCATCCAAATGCTGTCATTTGCTTCCAACAGAACCACTGCCTTAAGTAAAGAAATACAGCGGAACTCAACACTCTTGGAGGAGAACACTAACGGAACATGACCTGGTTCTGTTAAGTGAATGAACAGATGCCCACACCAACATCAAGCTTAGTTAATAGGTGACCATCCAGAGAGAGCAAGGCCAGTTATGTATAACACTGGTGGTTCCAAATTAAACTGGAACTGTTAAAGCTTAATCTGAAGCACTAACCGATGTTAACATTAGCGCAACAGTACTGGAGCTATAAAAGGTTTTCCACCACTGAGAAGATACCTTTAACCAGGTAAAGAACCATTTCTGTCTTTAGAACCCCAGCCTAATCTTGTGGGATGTCTTCATACAGTTTGGCATACTTTCATTCACCGAGAATTTAAAAAGTATTCATAGGAGACAGTCACACATGCCAGATATTGTTATTTTCAGGAGATCCTAGGTGACTCATATGTCTTCATTTGTGATGAGAATTTATATTTGTATGAATTTGACCAAGTTTTGATAAAAATATTGTTGGAAATAAGGACATTTTAGCTTTTTTCCCAACTGGATTCCTCACCAATCCAGCAGGTCTTTAATAAAGCTGGTGGTTCCATAAACAACTATGACAATTCAAAGAACCATCTCAAATGATTACAACCTTACAAATTCTTTAGTATAGGCAGTGGTTCTCTGTAGAACCATTGCAACTCAAAGAACCAAATGAATGCTCAAACCTTGGTTCTATAACAAATAATCCCAACTCAACAAACTCATTAGAATGTTCCACTAGCTATTTTCAATGATAGAAACCTTTCATAAAAGGTTCTTTCAAAGACATTTGCCAGTCTGTTCTGGATAACTGACTCCGCTTTCACAGAAAAATATTTTAAATTTGCTTTTTCATAAAGTATTGCTTTAAAATAAGAGCAGTGGGAAAGGTCAGAGGATGGGAGAAACTGCTGGCCACTGTTCTGAGACTGAGTTCCGAATCAGAGTGATC
This sequence comes from Acestrorhynchus altus, assembly GCA_034509495.1. Lineage (NCBI taxonomy): Eukaryota > Metazoa > Chordata > Actinopteri > Characiformes > Acestrorhynchidae > Acestrorhynchus > Acestrorhynchus altus. The sequence continues at coordinate 7,693,806 of CM067516.1, read as the reverse complement.
AGAATGAGCAGATGGCTCACTGTGGAACACTGCTCTACTCTAGTGACACTTGGTTTGTATCTCAAGCAAAAAGACTGTATTAGCCAATCTCCCCCATTTTCCACTTCCTCTGAAGACCCTCTGCCTCACCCCTTGTCCTCCCACCCAAAACTGTATCCGTCAGGCTCTACTTGTTGCTACGGTGGGTTGCTATGGTGTGTAGAGTGAACATGGCCTCCTTCTGATATAATGCCTGTTTATTATTATGCGTCATGACTGCTGTTGTCGGGGGGAAACTGTATTGTCTCAGTGCTGAATATGATAGTGTGTTTAAACTATTTGAAAAGCTGATTGTGGTGAAGGTTCTCTACCTAAAGTGATGCAAAATAACAAAACAAAAGCAAATGGCAAATTTGCAAAGAGTGGCAAATATAGAACAAATACTTTGCTGTACTTTCACAATACATTTAATACATTGGAATATTTTATTTTCCTAAACTCTTAAAAATTCAGTTATGTTTTAGTAAAAAGCCCCGTGTCTGTATAATATAATAACAACTTGAATTAATACCTCTTTTAAAAATTGGATTCTTTAGAAACTCTAGTTGTATATAGAAAAATGACAGAATCTGAAGCATGCACCCTTTAAAATTTGCTTCATCAACGATTCATTAGTCAAAGAAATGGTTCTTGATAGAACCTAGACTAGATTATTGTAATGCCCTTCTAGCTGGTAGCTCGGGGAAATCCGTACAGAGGCTCCAATCAGTACAAAACGCTGCTGCGAGGGTTCTCACCGGAACTCGGAAATTTGACCACATTAGTCCTGTTCTTTCATCCCTCCATTGGCTTCCCATTAAATTTAGAATCGACTACAAAATATTGCTACTAACGTAGACGTCGCTAAATGGTTTGGCCCCCCATTACCTAAAAGACCTCTTAATACCCTACAACCCGTCACGCAGACTGCGTTCTCAGGACGCAGGCCTATTGACCGTCCCTAGGATTAAAAAGAACACTGTTGGGGGATGAGCCTTCACTTATAAAGCCCCGCAGCTCTGGAACAGCCTTCTTCCTGCTGTTCGGGACTCAGACACTCTCTCCATCTTTAAATCATGCCTGAAAACCTTTCTCTCAAGGCAGGCTTTTCATTAACACCTCTAAGGGGGAACTAACCTTTCTCCCTCTCTCCCCCCCCATGTCCTGAGCTGTCCCGGATGCCTGGCGGATACCGGTCCACTCATCCACTTCCTAGTACCAACCGCCAGACTCAACTACGCCACCTGCATGGACTTCATTATTCATTCATACCTGTATCACTATTACAAGCAAAACTATCTTTATCTTCCATCCCTCTATTTTATTTAATTTCATTTCTTTTCTACTTCTGCATACCAATGTATTGTGCCGTTGTTTATGCTCTCCGGTGTTGACCAGAGGAGGATGGGTTCCTCTCTTGAGCCTTGGTTCCTCTCAAGGTTTCTTCCTCCAAGACTGAGGGAGTTTTTCCTTGCCACTGTTTGCCCACTGGCTGCTCATTTGAGGCTTGGACCCGGATCTTTGTAAAGCTGCTTTGTGACAACTTCTTGTTGTAAAAAGCGCTTTATAAATAAAATTTGATTGATGACATCTCAAAGAACCAACCAAATGCTTACACACTTAAAAAGGGGTTCTTCAAGTGTTCCTCACTAAAAGCAATGACTATACAGAACTATGGCAAATTAAATAACCTTTTCTTATACCTTAAAAAGGTTGTTTGTCCAAAGAACCATCGTTGACACATGCAAACAGCATACATCTGAATGCATACACCCATGACAAGGGCTCTTTAGTAAGAACAGTGGTTCAATATAGAACCATGGCAACTCTGTACCAAAAAGGTTCCACTAACTACCACTAAACAGGCTAATCGCTCTCCATGCAACTACTGAGCATTTCAGACTGATGATATCCACAACACGCACAGAAAAGAACACTGATATGATGTAACTGATTACAATAAAGATTAAATATGGTCGGACTACAGCTATTATACAGCCCAGGCCACAATCGATCAGTTCTTATAAAACTCCTCCAACTTCAAGAAAGGCTACTACTACATAGCGTAGGAGCATTTTTAGCCATGCAGGTGCCATGAAGCAGTTATGTAACAAAATTAACCAATCAGGCAACCCGAAAGGTTTTTATTTGGAGCAGAAGGCTTCCACCTGACTGTGACCGAGTTATCCTGAAGCGAACCCCAGACCACTGAATTCAGGAGGACCAGAGATCAGTTCTCTGGATCTCTGCGGAGCCCAAAAACTGCTTTCACACTTGACCAAGCGTGCCAAACACTGTCCAGAGAAATGCTTGTATCAAAATGCACAACTGGATTCATGTATTCAGGTAAATCTGATTGGCCAGCATGTAGATCTGCACAAAAACAGAATGATGATGATGAGCCAGCCTTTAGGTCTTCATTCATCCATCAGCTCTCTACACTTGGCATGCAAACAATGCACAGGAGCACTCAAGATCAGTCCTCTTCAGAACCAATAGTGGTGACAGATGTTAATTGTAGGTGTGAACAGAAACCTCATTTCTGCACGATCAGCTCAGAAACTGGATCTGAGCTCAGGTTTGATCTAAGCCCAGTGTTAAGTTCATCTTCTGTGGCAGAAAGACTGTATAGTGTTATGCTTGTTCAACTGTTCAACAATTGTTCTAACAGATGCAAGAACAACAAAAAACAAACAAACAAAACCCAAACAAACAATAAATCAACTAGTTTGCCACAGAATTTGTAAACAAAGAGCTGGACAAAGTGTTTTGGGCAGATATGTTGTGAATATTGCTCTGACAGTAAGGGTTATCTTCTCACTCATCTCTTATCAGACTTCTATTTCAGAAGACTGTACTCTAACAATAACTGTGGAAGGAGCTACCTGTAGGTCATGTGATGAAAATTTTAGGATTGTCAGAGACTTCTTTACTCATCTTGTGTTTCTGCTCTTGGGCTGACCTTGCTAGGGTGGTTCCGAGATCTTTTTAACCCCCTTCCATCTACAACCTTCTTTCTTATGGACTCAAACAACTCTTTGAATCTGGCCATGGAGATCACGTGGACTTCATTAATCAAGTGCCAACCAAATTAATGTCTGAAGTTTAAATGACCGGCTCCTCCAAAGTCTTTATAGACTAATCATTTGCAGCTGATGTGCTGCAACTAATTCTAATTTTAAAGTAGTACTAAACCCTCACTATTCTATGAAAAACAATTATCTCCAAAATAGTGACTTTACAGAAGGCGAAAATGTTCAAAACTATGGATGGAAGTGTATATAAAATAAGTCAATAAAAGCCATTTTAGAGTATTTATATTAGACCAGAAATATTTATATAAACTAGACAGATAGACAGAGAAAGAGAGAGATACAGAGAAAGAGTGAGAGACAGAGAAAGACAGAAAGAGTGAGAGACACAGAAAGACAAAGAGTGAGAGACACAGAAAGACAAAGAGTGAGAGACACAGAAAGACAGAAAGAGAGATACAGAGAGAGAAAGATAGATACAGAGAGAGAGAGAGAGAGAGAGAGAGAGAGAGAGAGAGAGAGAGAGAGAATGGGTTTCTCAGTACTCAGTCTAACGTATGGGCCTTTATCTCCATATTAAAAGTCAATAACTGATCAAATTATAATAAGTGTCTGAACAGCAGCATTAACTGATTAATACTTGTTGGTGTGAATTGAGATTTGGTTACTGCAGATAGTTCACTCTAGTTTTCTCATGTTGTAAACAAATGCTGAAAGAGTGTTTCAGAACAGACACATTAACCTGCAGAAGCTGAATGATTCAGACACAGCAGCACGCTGACTGACAAAGTGACTGACTGCTCCTGGATCCGAGACAGAGTGACTGACTGCTCCTGGATCCGAGACAGAGTGACTGAGTGCTCCTGGATCCGAGGTATAGTTACTGAGTGCTCCTGGATCCGAGGTATAGTTACTGAGTGCTCCTGGATCCGAGGTATAGTTACTGAGTGCTCCTGGATCCGAGGTATATTAACTACCTGCTCCTGGATCGTAGGTATATTGACTACCTGCTCCTGGATCGGAGGTATATTGACTGACTGCTTCTGGATCAGAGGTAAAGTGACTGACTGCTCCTGGATCAGAGGTAAAGTGACTGACTGCTCCTGGATCAGAGACAAAGTGACTGACTGCACCTGGATCAGAGACAAAGTGACTGACTGCACCTGGATCAGAGACAAAGTGACTGACTGCTCCTGGATCAGATAGAGGCTCCTCAGCAGGGCTGGGTGAGCAGCGTTAGCGCTCGGCTAAGCTAGCTGCTCGGGAGGAAACGCTGTTTTAAATTCACCTGAAACGGGTTGCTGAAATCCGGGTCCGCGAAAGGGTTGCTGTCAAAGTCCGACATATCGAGGGCGAAATGTCTTGACCGGCCAGGAGCGACAAAGTGCAGAATAAGCCCGTAAATGGAGCCTGTTCAGATCCGTGATCCGCTCAGAGATCCGCTCCGCAACGGCTCCGACCGCGAAATGGCAGCGGCGGAAGTGACGTTGCCTTCCGCCAGCCCCGCCCCCAGCGCCCTGTGCTGCACTATTCTACTGTGCACTGCTGCACCCACCATCTACTGCAATGCATCTCCCTTATAGATCAGGATCAATACAGGATTATACATTTTACACCCATATAATCGATATTTATTTATCTACACAAACAGAAGTGCTGTCTCTCAGTGTGGCGTCACAAACAGAGAGAGAGAGAGAGAGAGAGAGAGAGAGAGAGAGAGAGAGAGAGAGAATAAGAGATATACAGAGGGGGGGGACACAGCGAGTAACACATCACATTATATGTGTGTGTATATGAGTATATGTGTATATGTATGTATGTATGTATATATGTTTCAAGAATCTTTAATCTTTTTTTTAATCTATTTATTTTATTGTATTATTGTATTAGAACAGTCATGCCAATAATGCAAACTTAAATTGAAATTGAATTGAAAGACAGAAAGAGATTCAGAGAGAGAGAGAGAGAGAGAGAGAGAGAGAGAGAGAGAGAGAGAGTGACTGACTGGTCCTGGATCAGAGATAAAGACACTAAAGCAGGACCCACCACTGAAGATGACCCCTGCTAGAGACTCCAGGACAGACTGGCACGACACCATTACAGTTGGTAGATTCCTTCTGGGTGCCACTGTTTTTCTGATGATGAGTGTGTGTGATGTCTGTTAACTTATTAAAAAATAAAAGTAATTATGTACTGTGTATTGATTATTGATGTCAATTTTGAACTGTTACACTTTTTCTTATTCATGGTAGTAGAAAGGAACACTACCTCCATCTACAGTCTGAAGGAGAAACAAATCACCAAGTACATAATATACAGATGCAGGTCTTAACATAGATCATACGTAACACACATCACAAAATACCAGTGTGTAATTATATATATATATATATATATATATATATATATATTCAGTAAAAATGACAGTAATGCAATAACATTATTACAAGTGGTAAAAATACAATAAAATTATTACTATTATTATTTTTATTGATAATAATAATAATAATAATAAAAATACTACTACTAACAATAATAATTATAATACATAACCTTATTATTATTATTATTATTATTATTATTAACAATAATAAAAAGAACTGACAGTAATCAAACCATGACTATGATGAAGTTTACTGATTTTGGGGGCAGTGAGCCCAAAGTCCACAGTGATCAGTACAGCAGGTAATCCAGAGAGAGAGAGAGAGAGAGAGAGAGAGAGAGAGAGAGAGAGAGCAAACAAACAGGCCGTGAGGCTGCCGTGACGTCATCTCCGTTGAGGTCCTGGTTAAGTACGAGGCTCGAGCTCATTGTGACTCTGCTTACTGATACTGTGGTGTGTTTAAATAATATCTCCTCTGAGGTCTCAGTGCAGAAGTGTGAGTCTCTGAACGCCGTTAAATCTGTGTAAACTCGGTGAATTTGGAGTAAGTAAGGGGGGATTTGAGGGGATTCCCGAGCGCCCCCTGTCGGACTCGGAGGAGACACGATGCGGTTGACTCGGAGCCTGGTTCTGCTGCTCTGCTCCGGCTGGACCTGCATGACCGCTGCGGCGATAGAACCGATCTCCACCGGGCTAGCTGTGGGCATCGCGGCCGCTGTGACCAGCTTTCTGGCCCGGTATCAGAACGTCCTGTACTATTTCCAGGAGTGCTGCCGGCCGGAATGGATCTCCTACAATCAAACAGGTCAGCTCCGCGTGGGTACAGCTCATATACAGGGCCAGAGCTCAGTGCACAGCCTCCTTCTTCTCCCTCAGCCCGGACCGCTGACAGTTTCACTCCGCTCTCGCCTGCTCAAGGACTTTTATTTTGGAATAACTGAGCCAGGAGCGTTAGCGTCTCAGCTAACGAAACAAAGCGTTGGGAATTGGACGAAACGGACCTGTTCATTAATACTACTGTGAAGGTGTTAATTTAGGAGTGAATTAGTTTGACTGCACTCTTTTACACTGACGCTTAAAGCGCGGCTGGATACGTGTTTATTTATTTATTTATTTATTGCTTGCTTGCTTGTTTATTTTTGAAGAAAGGGGCTTTTAAACACACTGGATTCGCCGAAGCGTTTCAGACGTAAAGAGGGAAGCGGTCAAACATATTCAGCCACAAAAAGGTGGGGTTTTTTAGTTAATGAGGATGAAATGTTTATTTTTATGCCAATTTTTTGAAAGAACAGCAGGGCGCAGGGAAATGACGTTTACGCTGGGTCGGCGCGGCGCGTTAGTCTACGTCATTCGGGAACTCGGTGGTAGTGAGTTGGAGCTGCAGGATCCGTTTCGGTTTCGGGATCTGGATTTTAATCGTTTAGGTCTGATGTCTCGGTTAATGGGAGGAAGATGAAGGCGCCGTGCTCGCTGCTATTGCGCTGTGTGTTGTTAACGAGCGCGCTGGTCGGGGCCTTTGAGCCCATCAGCACGGCGGTGGTGGCCGGGGTGGGAGCCGCGGCGCTGGGGAGGAAGCTCTACCAGTACATGTACGAGACCTGCAATGGAAACTGGATCAACTTCAACTCCTCCGGTAAGAAGCGCCCGAAACTGAGGCTTCTGCGGACACCAGGGTGAACCTCCATTGAGGACAGGCTGGTTCTGCAGCCAGCTGCACCTGCTGTCTTTCTCTCCCAAACCACACGGCTTCACCGTCCTGCTGCCCCAGCTTGCGTTCAGGTCACTCTGAGTTTGAGCGCACTGATGTGAACAAGGCCTTAAGAGCGCATTGCTCTGAATCGAAACTGACCGGGACTACTTTACAGCGTTGGTAAAGTGAACCGGTTTGTCATTTACTTTCCACAACCACCAGAGAAGCTGGTGAATCAGCTGACTTGTAGTTAATTCAATTTCAGTAATGGGGAATTGGCAGGTAGGTGTGGGGACTGTTTGTTTCACGATATCCTGAATGTGTCCCTCCGGCCTGAATGATTTAGGTCACAGGAATTATAACTTTGCATATGTGGTTTGGATCAACAGCACTGTCAAACATTTTGACTCAAAGTGTGAAATCTGTGGCACAACGGTGAAATTACAGAAAGCGCTGTGGAAACAATGTTGGACAAGGCCAGTAGTCGACACCCTGACACTGTGGTAGCGACGTTGGACAAGGCCAGTAGTTGACACACTGACACCATGGTAGCGATGTTGGATGAGGCCAGTAGTTGACACACTGACACCGTGGAAGCGATGTTGGACGAGGCCTGCAGCCGGCACAGTAATGTGGAGTGATACCCATAATACTAGTGCTAAGCTGCTGATTTTGGAGGAGTCCTGCTTCATGCATGTTGGAAACATGCAGTGTAAAGAAATTCAACATTGAACACTGCATCTATATATCAGTTCCTGCTGCTGTCACCACTGGCCACAGTCAGTGCTAGCTAAGTAAGCTAATGTTATGCTGTTTGAGTAACGTGTTCATGTAAAATGTCTTAATCATAATTATGTCAAAACAACCAGCACCTGTTTCTCCACAATCCCGATGGAGCTCCGAGAAGGTAGGTGGGCCTTAAAAGATGCTCATACCGTGTATACCTCCATCATAAATGGGTTTGGACTGAAACCTTCAGGAATTAAACTTTACGTATGTGGATTTATTCACCACCACATTGAAACATTTGAAGTTCCTCTAGAGTTAAGCATTTAACTCGAAAGTAGTCTGAAAGCTTTTACTTATGCACATTTGTTCACATGAACAAAGGTGGAATTTCCCTTTAATCCTGATTAAACTTAAAGGAGTGGCATGTGGAGCATGAGTAGTCCGGAAACACCAGTGGGCAGTATAAATTTATTACACTGGTCTTTGATCCTTTAAGATTATGAACTTACTCATGGGACAAAGTGTAAACCTTGGCTTATTTAACTGTTCTGTTTATAACAACATCTGAACAAGAGATTCAAAACAAATAATAATGGATAAATAATAATATTTTCAGTTTATTAATGTTGTGATCAGCTTCTTGAGTTGTGTGAAGTTAGCTCTATTTTTGTCAGTATGATGTATGTATTCATTGTTGTTGCTGTTATTATTATTTAAATCTACAAACATTTTCACACACTCCTTGTAATATTTGGCCAAAACAAGTGATTTGTCCAATAAAAACTTTTTATGATGATTACAATTTTGTTGTTCCAAACCCATCTTCTGTGCCTCAATTGGTTGAAAATTCAGTTCTACTGCATGCATAACTCCACCTCTGTTGATGATGAATAGAGTTTAATGCACTATTACATGGTGGGGGAGATGACCAACTGAATGCTGAACTTACCCTGATTTTGAGGGTGGATTTACTCTTTATATGTGAATGTCAACGATAGTAGCAAATAATATATAATAGCAGTAAATATATAAATAGTAGCTATATCAACTTGCATCTTCCTTGCTCCTCTGTAAGCAAAAAAAAAGTAACCCCACTGTTCTTCACCTTGTGTGTGTATGGCATTACACTCTTTGATGGCTCAGTCTTTCTGTGTCTTGCAGGTCTGGAGGTGGACCTTAAGTCAAAGCTATTTGGGCAGCATGTTGCTGCCCAGGTCATCCTGAAGGCTGTGACGGGCTTTATGAGCAACCAGAACCCCAAGAAGCCACTGGTGCTCTCCCTGCATGGCTGGACTGGCACTGGCAAAAACTTTGTGAGTCAGCTGATTGTGGAGAACACTTACCGTAAAGGAATGTCCAGTGGGTTTGTGCACCTGTTCACGGCTACGGCCCACTTCCCCCATGAGATGCTTCTGGATTTATACAAGGTAAGGTGCCATATTAATTACACTGAGGTGGGTGTAAATCATTTTACAGATACGTTCTAACTGTACATTTCTGTAATAAAGTGACCAGCATAACTGGAAAATTGACACCTACTTTTTCTTTCCTGGTTGTCTTTGTATATACAGACACAACTGCAGCAGTGGATAAAGGGTAATGTGACCAATTGCCCTCGGTCCGTTTTCATATTTGACGAGATGGATAAGATGCACCCTGGTCTGATTGACAGCATAAAGCCATACCTGGACTACTATGATAACCTAGATGGGGTCTCCTACAGACAGGCTATCTTCATCTTTCTTAGGTGTGTGGCATTACTTGCGGCTATGGTGATTCAGCATTGATACTGTAGTTCAGTCCCATGCTTAGGCAGCGATCTTGTCTTTTGCTTCAGTTTGTAATATCAGGAGCCCCCAAGAGTAAGCTCAGTGTGTTGCTCTGGTTATATTTGTGTGTATGGCTTTCTCCATAGCAACGCTGGAGGGGAAAACATTGTACAGGTGGCTTTGGATTTTTGGACTGCAGGAAGGGATCGAGAGGAGATTGAGCTGAAGCATCTGGAGACACCCCTGTCCCTTTCTGTTTTCAACAACAAGAACAGTACGTAAATTATGTGCATTAATCTCTACATTTTGGACTTTTTGATTTTTCAATGATTGTTTTCCAACTCTTAACACAAAAATATCAAGTCTCTAAAATAGACTTCCTGACTAGAGTGGGAGTTGCTGAGTTATAAACAACCTCAAACACCCCTGTACACTAAAGTAGAGGATCAATACACACTCATATACATTATAATAGGAGATACTCATTCACAATCACCTCAATAAACAAATCTACATGTTAGAACAGGAGATATTGGACCATAAGCAACTCAAAAAGCTGTTGTACATGAGAAAAGATATTAGTTCATAAGCACCTCAATAAACACCCCTATACACAAAAATAGGAGATATTGGTCCCCAAAACCTCAATAAACACTCACTAGGAGATTCTAGTCCATAATCACCTCAGTAAATACTCTAGATAAGAGTATAGACTCAATTATTTCTTTTCAGCAGTTGGATGGAAGTCTGTTGAATGATGTCTCACACTGTCCCTTTCTCGCTGTGTCTCTCCAGGTGGTTTCTGGCACACGAGTTTAATAGACAAGAACCTGGTGGACTACTTTGTGCCTTTCCTTCCACTGGAGTATAAGCACGTGGTTCAGTGTGGCATGGCTGAAATGGCCGCTAAGGGCCGGACTGCTAGCGCTGAGGTAGTGGACCTCATGGCCCGGGACTTAAACTTCTTCCCCAAAGAGGAGCGTGTGTTTGCCAGGCAAGGCTGTAAAGTCATAGCGAGCAGACTGGACTTCTACATCTGAATGACTGAGAACAGCATGAACTTTCCATGAAGTGCACTGTTTTTTATTGGAAGTGGGGGAAAAAAAACAGGATGGGCTAAAATACAGGCCTAACACTACTGCTATCCTGAATGGAATGTGCTATTTTGCATTTTTGGCACGCAGTGTGTCTTAATGGAAGACCTATAGTGGTTGCATCTATGCTTGCCAGGTACCAGCCAGCACTTCAACTGGCATCTCTTAAAGCTGCCAAAATTTCCTCTGGGTTGTGTGCTGGACCACCACCTGGCTGGAACCGGTAAGCACAGATCCAACCCCTACTCATGAAGGGGGGTGGAGGGGGGTGGGGAATAGCTTTTAATCACTCAAAAAGGTTTATGGAACTGTGATGGCTGAACCCCTTGTTTTTAAGGGCAGTCACAGTCTAGAGCAGGGTCAGTGAGTGGGGCAAAAATATAGTAAATGGTCATTTTTTTTATGACTGGGAGTTTGTGCATTGTCATGCACTGATAAAGAGGAATTCCTTCTTAATGTTTCAGGAATGTTGGTATGTTGGCATTATTTGTATATCTGTCATTGGGAATTGCAACACGATGCCTTAACATGTAAAACATTAATTTGAACTACTTTTGCCTTTAAATTTTTACACCTTTTAAATGTTTTTCTATCAAGTCTGGTGTGACCTACGAAGAGAAATCAACACTTGGATCAACCGAGTGAGAGTTGCCAAATCTGTACACAAATCCATGTAGAGAATGGCATTGATACGTTTGATTTACTATCCTGGCAGCACTACTCATGACTCACAACCATTGACGTTTTTCATAAAAGCTGGTACTGGTTGACGGCACTGCTTTTTCTTTGGAACTGTAACACCCAAACACTCATGTGGTCATGCTTTGTGTTTGTATGTAAATGTGTGAGTAGTGTTGATTCTGCCAAATGCTTAATTTTGGGATGAAAATGAAGAAATCTGCACATTGAGCCTGACATTGTTTGTTGTGTTCTGCTGAATTCATCATTCTGTCCCTCAACCTCATTAGATTTTACATTTACATTTATGGCATTTAGCAGACGTCCTTATCCAGAGCGACTTACAAAAGTGCTTTGTTGTTCCCTCAGAAAATATCCTTAGCTTGAAGGCTAGAATCTAGAGATTCCTCACAAAGATCCTGTTGAACACAAATGTCTTTATGGAGTTAAATACAGATGAGTCTTCAGTCTGCGTTTGAACACAGTGAGGGACTCAGTTGTTCAGGCCCTCAGGGGAATTTCATTCCACCATTATGGTGCCAGAACAGAAGAGAGTCTGGATGCATGTTTTCCTTGTGTTTTGAGGGATGGTGGGTCAAGCCGTGCTGTACTTGAAGCTTGAGGGTTCTTGGTACAGCTCGAGTTTTGACCATTGCCATTATGTATAGAGAGGCTGGTCCATTTATGTCTTTGTAGGCCAGCATCAAGGTTTTGACTCTGATGTGGGCAGCTACAGGAAGTCAATGAAGGGAACGCAGCAGATGAGTCACATGACTGAATTTAGGAACATTGAAGACAAGCCGTGCTGCTCCATTCTGGATTAGTTGCAAGGGTCATGCAACAAATGGGCTTCCCTGTGATACTTGACCAATCCTGACTGCTCACCTGGCCACTTTCATGAACTGATCTGTTGGTTAATAAAAGCAGCATAGCTGGGAGTAGGGGTGGGCAATATGACATTTTATACATTTTGTTACAACACAAAACAGTGAGTAATCATTCCTGTTCAGTTGTGTAAGATGCAGTACATAAAGAATAAAATGACTGTACTCAGTATGTGAGTACTTTAATAGTAGTGTTTCAGAATCTGCCACTACTGACTTGATTCTATCCACTGATTTTCAGTGCTGTTCAGATCAGGGGACTGAGGGTCATGGTAAAACCTTCAGCTGCATCTTTTGAGGTAGTTTATTGTGGATTTTAAAGTTTGTTTAGGATCATTATCCATTTGTAGACTGTCAGCTTCAGCTTTCTTATAGATGGTGTTATGTTTGCTTCCGGAATTTCCTGGAATTTCACCAAATCCATTCTTCCCTCTACTTGTGAAATTTTGCCTGTGCAATTGGCTGCAACACAACCCCACTGAGAAAAAATGTTCCATTTTAATCTCATCAGTCCACAGGGTTTGTTTCCAACATGCATCAGGCTTCTTTAAATGTTCTTTTGCAAACCTCTAATGCTGAATTTTGCAGTGAGGACGCAGGAGAGATTTTCTTCTGATGACTTTTCCATTAAAGCCATGTTTGTTGCATGTGTCAGGTGATAAGGTGTCTACTTCACAATTTATCACAAATACAGTCTGCTAAATCTTGTCTTTAGGCTTCCTATAAATCTTATAAGCAGCTGTCTTCCAGACTTTATCTTCACCACCACTGTTCCTGTTAACTGAGGCAGGCTTATTGAGGTCTGAGAACTTGGACAGAGTTATCTGAGCGCTCAAATCTCCTAGGTTTCCCATACATTCGCAAGGTTTCCTTTTTTCACTCTAAACTGGTACAGAACCAAAATAATACACCTTTCACTGTAACAGTAATTCTGAGCAGGGCTGCCCAGAATGTTGCGTGCCACTGTACGTTAGGTGTCAAACAAAGTGACGGCGGTGTTATGGCATGTGTATGTATGGCTGTCAGTGTCACAATCACTGCTTTCCAAATTAGTATGCAAATTATATTTTTCTGATTTTCCTAAATGATTGATGCAACTCTAATCTGCTTAAAGGCCTTGGCAGGATGTCAGAATAGCCTCCCAAAGCTGATGTTTTGATGTGAACTGCCTCAAACTCTCATAGATATTTTGCTTGAGGATACTCAAAGATGATTTTGCTATGGAAGGTATTGTTCTATTTGTACCATGGATGAAAGTGGTCAGTCTACATACTTTGCCATGGTCATTTTCACACCTTTAGGGACCATAAAGGGGCCTACCAGCTCTCCACATGATTCTGTCCTAAAACATGACTCTGCCACCTCCTTTCTGATGTCACAATCTTGTTGGGACATGGTGGCCATTCACCAACCATCCACGACTCCATCCATCTGGACCATCCAGGGTTGCACGACACACATCAGTAAACAAGGCTTGAAAATTAGCCTTCATGTAAGTCTGGGCCCACTGCAATCATTTCTGCTTGTGAGCATTGGTTAAGGGTGGCCAAATACTAGGTTTATTCACAACAGCAAGCCTCTGGAGGATCCAACACCTTGAGGGTTGTGAGATACCAGAGGCACCAGCAACTTCAAATATGTTTGCTGCTGTGTAATGGCATTTTAACAGCTGCTCTCTTAATCTTAACTCTCATTATGCCTTTATCTGAATGAACCTGTCTGTGCTCTGAATCAGCACAGATGATCATGCATAAATTTTCATTAAACATCTAATGTTTTCATACCTTGTCTAAGGTATTGTACTGTTTGGTTCTTTTCAGCAGCATAGATCTTTTTTCTTTTCCATATTGCTTGAAACCTGTGACCTGCTTAATTATGTGGAACATCATTTTAAATAGTTTTCCTTTAATTGGGCTCACCTGGCAAACTAATTATCACAGGTTTCTGAGATTGATTTCAGTGATCCACAATACCATCCATGAGTTTAATTGAAGAACAAAAAAAATCTTCATGACACTTAAATCCTATTTGCAATATAATTTTGAACACAGTGTATTGATACAAGCCCTTGCAAAAGTTATGGAATCGCCACTCAGCAGAGCGATACACCATAAAAAATATAAAATTATGCAAACAACCTACATGACCTGAGTGGCCTTGGAGAACACTTCTATTTTATTAGAGTGGTTTTTGGTTTTCCATTATTCCATCACACCTGATCTAAGTATTGAAATGACGAGCCCTTGTTATACCGAACTGTGTACATTATAGCAGGACAACTAAAACAAGCAGGGCAGTGGTACTGCAGGACCAGGACTAAGAACCACTGCATTAGCACACTGGGAAGTCTTTACATTTCAATCCTGTGTTAGGGTTTACCAGCAACCAAATATGTTATGAACACCAAAAACAGCATAATCTCAGTGTTTATTGGACAAGCTCTTACTTATACAATCTGCAAGAAAGAGATTCTCAAACACCAGGCCCGAATGACCACAGAAACGTAGGGGGAAAGTCAAATCGAACTTATTTTATACGGAAAATAATAAGATGTAATAGAAAAAAGACCAGGGATTCAGCCTAGCCATGGACAACAGATTCCTTCAAAATCCTTTGTAGTCCAAGACTAGATGTAATGCCTGTCCAAGAAACCAGTATCAAGTGTTGTAGTATTGTGGCCATCCAATCTGGCTATCCATGACCCAGCAATTGGCTCATTTTTCCACCTCTTCCCACACATGCTGGAAAGTGATTCTCCAGCGCATCAAACAGAAAAGTTGATTAACTGGGTCCAGTCCAAGGTTGCACTCAAAGGCACAATTTGTTCAAAAGGTCAGAGTTCTGTTACACCAGCAGTACCGCGTTGATGCAGCCATCGTTTTCTGGGTTGTTCGTCACTTGAGCGTATTTACCTGGAGCAAACATAAAAATGAATGTCATTAGAATTTTCGTCCACACTTAGTATGGGATGTTACTAACACCATTTGTATTCATAATATGTGCTGTGTTGAAGGCGTCCAGTCGCAGTTTGAGTTCTCGGCTAAACTACGCTTTAAAAATAATTTCAAAACAAATCTCATTTCTCTCTTTGCACATCTTAGTTGGTTAACATAAGGTTGAGCCATGTTGCTTTTAAATATTCTTTAATGACATTTAATGGTGACAACCCAAATCCAATATTAGCAACCTTTAACAACAAGTCCTGTTGTTAAATTAAAGAAGTACATGTCAGATACTGAAGACGTCTTGGCTGGTCAACTACATTTGGGCTCAGTGAGCAAATTAATACATTGATGTTTCATCAAACCTTTCCTTTAATACTGGTATTTTCCTGTGTAATCTAACGTGGTTAGCATTCAATTATTTCCAATATAATGTCCACATTGTCATTTGAGCAATCTTAGATATGTTATTGAAATTGGTTCTTCCAAACCTAAAACAAAGAAAGTCATCGACTAACAAGCAACTGTGTAGTCAAACCATTACTGTACCACTGATTCTTTTAGAGATGCACCTACTGTAACTTTCATTGCTGTTGTAAGATTTCTTGGCCGATTTCAGATTTTCAAATATATTGTTTCTCCAAAAACACTGAAAATAGGTTCAGCCTCTTTGCTAGCTTCTTCAGCTTTAGAATTTTGAGTGGCTTCATTAACAAACTAAACACTCACCCCAGATGACCTTCCCGCCCTGTGTGACCAGCCCAAGTTCACTGACGTTGACTTCAATGACTGTTCCCTTGGTGATGACTCCGAGTGTGGTGTAGAGAGGTGAGGAGGGGTTCTTTTTCACGCCCAGGATTGGCAGACAGAAGGTGGCCTTCAGCTCGGGGTGAGTGACATGAGCCTTCTTGAACCTCAAGCCCTGGGAAGGAGAAAGTGAGAAAAGGAGACATGGGCATTAAATTATTTAGATCTGCATCTTGAGTACCACAACACAAGGAGCACAGATAAATGAATAATACATAATCTTCTCTTGTAAGCATAACTAATTTGGTGATGAAGTTTAATCAACTGATAAAAATACAAAAAGGATTATATTTTCTGTAATAAATGATTTAATTATTATACATTAAGGAAACATGCTAGGTTAAAGCACTGTCATCTCGTCAGCAACACTTAAGACAGCCTTTTTTTACTAGAGCTGTGTGGTCTGTCATGGTAATCTGTATCAGTGTTAGCCTCTGACTCCACCTGCTGCTCATTCCCCAACACTATTTCCACCCCCTGGATTACAAGGTTTAAAAACACAACAGCAGTGCTGCAGCCATGGAAAAAGCAAGGGACCTGACTCTGCATCCATCGAAAAAGCTCAAATGACCATTCTCTGTATCTCTCTCTCTGCCAATCGTCCTCTAACTTGTCCTCTCTCATCAGTGGCACTTGTCCAGCATTCACTGGCTTTCGCTTGAATGAGGACACTTCCTAACTTTAATTCAGCCATGAGTGAGATCCATTATTTTAACCCAGTATGAATCTGCAGTGTGTGTATTGTTTACATTCTGACAGTAACAACAGTTGAGTGACTTTAATCCAGTATGAACGTGCAGTGTGTGCAGAATTCAGGATGATATTACTATTAGTTCAGTAATCATAATCCTGTTCAAGTCCACCTCATACTAGGAGAATAAGCATAAGGTCTCACCATAGGTCTGATGAAGCGTTCATATTTGGGTGGTTTGCGTGTGAATCCATCTCCTACAAAACAGACTTTGGTGACCATCCTCTTCCAGGCTTTTTTCTGTCTCTTTCCAGTACGGATGACTTTCAGGACCTCTGTCTCACCCTGAGCACGAACCTTTGGCAGTGGCACCTCCCACTTCCCCTACAAACATGTGAACACACAAAAACAATAATTAAATCAAGGACTAAATTCAGATCGATTTTTGGATCTTTAAAGAAACTTAGCAGAACAAACTTCTGGTGGGCTGATAAGACTCCAAATAAACACAAGAGCTCAGTTTCCTAAAAGGGAGGAATTTAAAAGAGAAATACCAAACAGGGAGCAGAGAAAGAGAAACAGTGTTAATTTATGAGAGCTATTGTGTTTCTATCCCTGTTTTCAGAGCACAGACAGCAAAAAACATATCAGATTTGGTGTGAAAGTTCCAGTGTGTTAGAGATCACATGCTTTACTGATAAGATGATCTTAACAGTGGCATGTCGCTTAGTGGCCTATCCTTGTGACTGAAAGGTTGCCAGTTTAAATCCCTGAACTGGCAGGGCATGACTGAAGGGCATGTGTGCTCACTGCCCCCTAGTGAGTGAATTCACTAGTGTGTATGTGTGCGTATCACTGTGTGTGGATGGGATAAACTTACAGCTTTCTCCTTCCTCTTCTGTTTGATCATGTTGGAGAGAACCTTAGCCCGTGATTGCCCCTCTCTGTCTAGCAGGTAGGCTGGTACAGCTCCCTCAGGGGTCTTCTCATCATCTTTCTGTTTGGTTCTTCTCTTTTCATGCATCTTGATGCTGAACACAAGAACACAAGACCACTTTTGTCAGCATTCTTCCACACTATTCCTCTCGTGCGTGCACACACACACACACACACACACACACTTCTGCATTGTACTCAAGCTGATGTGTGCACTCACGTTTTCTTCATCTGGATCTTCTCAGCATGTCTCTGTTTGTGGTACAGTTTGGCCTTCAGACCGATCAGTTTCTTGGCTTTCTGCGAGCGCTCATGTGCCTCCCGACCCTCCTTCTTCCTCTTCTTCTCATGGTAGTCGAGCCGGTAACCATGGCGCTTGCGGTGTAACTCAATGTGCTCGTTCTGTGGCTGTAGAAAACAACAAAAACAGCATAAAATTTTAGCTTTACAGAACAGAGTTGAACAGAAGTAGCTCTTCAGAAACAATGCCAGAGTTCTGAGCAACTCCTAGAACTTCTACACAAACATCTCAGTCCATCCAACATAGGAACTAAACTCTGAAAGACCATTCTCTACACAAGTCTAAATAAAATACTGACGCTCCAAAGTGGTGATAAATGATATCTTTGGTATCATTATTGTTGTTGATGTTACACACTATCGTAATATTTTAACAACAAAATCTGATTCATTACAATTTCTAAAAATTAGTATGTAGTCATGTTACTACTGACAGAAAATCACCCTCTTATCTACAATAAGTCCTGTCACAATAACTGTTTTTGTTTGAACAATATACTGGCCCAGGAATTATTGTAAAGTGTTTTATCGTAATTTTAATACCATTTAATATCACTGATATAATGATAATGTAACAGTATAATAATGCAATTACACCCTTTTAAATTATTATGAATATTCAGATATTGGGCAACAATAACATGATATATAATTTATATATAGTATATAGAAAAGGAAACTAAATATAACAAAACTGTTGTAAACAATGTTGCTAACATATTTTATAACTTATTATATTTTTATCCCCCCACTAAGATTGGCCCACACACACACACACACACACACAATGTTTATATATGTGTGTGTATATATAGACACACAGTTTAACTGTGCAGTGTTGTATAAACACAGTTTAACTGTGCAGTGTTGTATAAACACACAGTTTAACTGTGCTGTATAAACACACCGTTTAACTGTGCTGTACTGTACTGTATAAACACACCGTTTAACTGTGCTGTGCTGTATAAACACACCGTTTAACTGTACTGCACACACCGTTTAACTGCACTGTACTGTATAAACACACCGTTTAACTGTACTGTACTGTATAAACACACAGTTTAACTGTGATGTACTGAATCGTCTCGTTTGTGTGCTCGTTCACAAACACGTTGTCATTAGCTCTCACTGTTAGCCACCATATGCTGCTCAGACTACAGAGGCGGGTGTTTGCTCTCACCATGGCGGACGGTGTTGGGACGGTGTTGGGGTGTTGTCGGGGTGTTGACGCGCTGCGCTAGCCGGTCTGTGGTCTTATTAATCGGCTATTTATTCCGGACTCTGAGAGTCTCGGTGTTGTTGAACCGACGTCCTGCGTTAAAGGAAGTGCGTCACTTAAAACAGTCCGGGTGAGAACAAGAGTCCTGCACTCCCGCACCCAGTCTTACTGAGCACACGGGCTGTGGGAGTCAGAGTTCTGTTTGAGTCCTGTACTGGTCACAGTCTGGGCACGAGCTGGACTGGGCGGACTGAACCTTCACTGGGCGGGTTTAGTTCCTGGTTTTGGGTGAAGAACAGAGGAGCAGCATGTCTGAGAGCCCTGCTAAAAAACAGAAACTCTTCTCTAAAGCGGTTTGGACACCTTTACTTCTCACACACACTCTCTCTCACTCACTCACTCACTCACTCACTCACTCACTCACTCACACACACTCACTCACTCTCTCTCTCACACTCACACACACACACACACACACACACACACACACACACACACACACACACACACACACAGGCCTTTAACTGGGCTCAGTTATCCTACTTTATAATGAACATAAACAGTGTGGTTTTTTAACGTGAACACGGTTTTGTTTTCAGGTTGAGGAGAAAATCAACTGGAGGAAATTAAAAGCAGAAAGTAGGTAACATTCTTCACTGCTGCACGTGGGACCTCGGGCTGTGTTCTAATCGTGAGAAGGCTGCCTACTTAGTGAGGAAGGCAGTGGTTGAAGTGTACACTCAGGGCGTGTTGGGATGGAATGAAGCTTTCTGAGTGTGGTGATGATCTATGACTGATTGCAGTTTCAGAGTCAGGATCAGTTTTTTTTGGGAAAAACAGAATGGTGGCTCAAGTTCCCTGTTGGGCCTCTAGTTCTGGATACAATAGGAATTTATCATGGAGACCTACAGGGTCCATTTGTTTGCCCACAGATATTGCAGCTGGGCCTGTAGATCCTGCACACTGATTGGCTGCTGAAACTGGCCTCCTGGCTGCTCCCATCAATGCTCGATTGGAGATAAATCCAACGAGTGTGCAGAACAAGGCAGTGTTGCAAACTGGCAGAGACAGTGTGGGGAGCATTATCCTGCTCAAAAATGTAACTTGGAAGCCCTGCCATGAAAGGCAACATGTGGCTGCAGTATGTCCTGCACTTACCACTGAGCTGGTAGTGTTCCTTGTATCACTACTAGAGCTCCCCAGATTGTCATGGTGTATTACAGCAATATGTGAACTGGAAGAAGGGGTCATCTGTATGATCTGTATAGTGGTCTGACTGATCTCTTGTATGTTTGTGATTGTAAATGACTGTCACTCTTTAACCCATAGAGAAGGAACAGAAAAAGAAATGGAAGGAGGCCAAGCTGATCCGGCAGGTGAAGAAACTCAACAAGGCGAAGGAGGAAGAGGAGACACAGCAGCAGATTCAGGAGGAGCAGAAGGCCAAAGGTATTGTGATGTCACCCAGAACCTAAAAGTGGTTCTGAGTGTATGAAGGCTAACTGTGGGTGAAGCGTACGGCTCTTTTCCACGGAGGGTAACTACTCCAGGTGGCTTTTCCACACATACCAAGTTAGATAACTGTACTTGTGGCCACAGAACAGTTCAGTGGGAGGACTTGGACGTAGGGATCCACAGATCAGCTCCACTTTTGCATCATCTTTGTGTCACCAGATATTTCCAGTGCAGAAATTGCTAAAACCATCTCTCAGTCCAGAGGGACTGCAACAAGGGATAAGTCACATTATTTAATAGCATGCTAACTTGCATGTGAAATCATGTGAACGCATGTTCTTTTCTAAACTACAGATGCACACATCAGAAACCAGACATACCCTGGCTCACTGTCTTGGCATCTGCCTTGCAAGTTTACTGGATTTGCTGCTCCCACCAAACCTGCTCAGCTCATTAACAAGCCCCCTCAGAGCTGCACGGGTGCCAGGACCAGGTGTGAGGAACACTGCCTTGGCTGATATACTGCACCAGCATCCAGTGAACAATACTGCTGTAGTCAAGATCACTAGAACCTAGTCTCACCCAAGACCAAGGCTTTTAGTAGTTGAGACTGAGTCAAGCCCGAGACTGGGAGTGGCTTACATTATGTCAAGATCAAGACCGGATTATTTGAGAACTCAATTACTTTGTGATTAATTTCACATTTATCGTTCATTAAACATGAGCAGGAATAATTTTATATTTCATCAAACAATTTGTCAAATATGATATTTAAATAATATATAGCCTTGAATTATTATTATTATTATTTATTTTTTCCTATAAACTCAACATCAAAAAACAGTTCAGTGCTCAAATAATTGCACTAGGAGGAAGTGTGGGATTGCAGTGCTATTGGGATACAAGATAAAGGTTTCTAGGAACAATAAATGGTAAAAAATTTATATGGTCAATATTTATTGAGCCACACATACACAAATAGTGTCTCTCAATATAGCATTTAACGCAATACCTGAGTTGTAGAGGTTTCTAATGGTGTCTCATCATAATCCATCCCATGTAGCTTGAATATTCACACTTGCCACTGAAGATGCCCCTTTTCTATCCTGAATGACTGACTGCAGTCATACATTGCAATTGATTTCTCTCTGGGTGCAACTGTATTTTGAAGATGGGTGTTTTATAGTCTTGGTTGCTGGATAAAGTCCACTAAATATAAGCCAACATCATCAACTTACTCCACTTTTAATATTAAATGAAAAAATGTCATAATTTTTCAGTCTGCCCACAAACACAAACTGGACTTTAACAGACGCATATAATTTTGTGAAGCCCTGAACATTTGTTTTTTAGACACTGTTCCTTTTATACTAAAGTGTGCGCTGATGGAAATGTAATACAGTAGATACACTAGAAGATACAGAGTAGTGTAAGTGAGTAGTGTAAATGCCTGAATGAAATATGTACTATATTGATCCCTCATTTGGTCACTTGCAGGTCGCTTGTACACTGTGAGCATTGCTCTCCCAGGCTCTGTGTTGGACAACGCTCAGTCTCCTGAGTTGCGAACATACCTAGCTGGACAGATTGCACGTGCCTGCACTGTGTTTTGTGTAGACGAGGTAGTCATATTCGATGAGCAGGGGGAAGACACAAGGTAAGCAATAGTAAAAATCTTTTTCATTGACCTCCATTGAAAGTAAAGCTGCTTAAACCACCTCAGTAGTCTAAGAACACACATTTTGAACTGTGTTTGCGCCCGTCTGTCACAGTCAGTTACAGTTGTGTAATTGTGTTGGGTATGTTTTTAGCTTAAGCCTGTGTGTGATGTATTAATATTAACATTTTCTGTGTGTTGTCTCAGGACCGTTGAGGGAGAGTTTAAAGGTGTGGGGAAAAAGGGCAATGCCTGTGTTCAGCTGGCCAGAATCCTGCAATACCTGGAGTGTCCCCAGTAAGAGCTGTTTCCTTACACTAGCATTTGGTAGTCTAGCATCAGAGCTGGGAATGGCATCACACTCAATTTGACCACGTTTCAGTTAAACATTCAGATAATTGTACACTATTTCAAAACATTCTCAAAAACAGACTTTAAAGTGCATCTCAACTAGTTTTCTGTGGGTTTTTTTGTGAATCGAACTAAAGTATATTCCACTTTTCATTTCCCAGGTTAGCACTGTTGGCGATCCCAGTTTTATGCTGTATTTTACACTTGCGATAAAAGTTAGACAGTACTGAGTGTGTGACTAATTTAATGAGACCCAAATAGATGCTAATATTTAATTCAGTTCAGAGTGCTTTATTAGAATTACAAATAGAGCTACGTTTGTATTGCCAAAGCCAGGTCTTGGTGTGGTTGATATGGTCCACACCAGAGTGCCATTACTATTTTCAGAGCTCATCAAACCTCAAGGTTGAAAAGAGTTAACTGGACTAAAATGTGCATAAAAACTAAAATAACTGACTATAATTAACAAAACTAGCCATGCAAATGTAAGAACTAAGAACTAACATAACAGCAGCGAGGCTCGTCTTCAATGTTCCTAAATTCAGTCATGTAACTCCTCTGCTGCGTTCCCTTCATTGGCTCCCTGTAGCTGAACATCAGATTCAAAACCTTGATGCTGACCTACAAAGCCAAAAACGGACCAGCCCCTCCATACATGATGGCAATGGTCAAAACTCGAGCTGCACCAAGAGCCACTCGAGCTTCCAGTACAGCTCGGCTTGACCCACCATCCCTCAAAACACAAGGAAAACATGCATCCAGACTCTTTTCTGTTCTGGCACCAAAATGGTGGAATGAACTTCCCCTGGGAGTCCGAACAGCTGAATCCCTCACTGTCTTCAAACGCAGACTGAAGACTCATCTGTTTCAGGAGTACTTAACTCCATAAAGACTTTTGTTTCAACACGGTCTAAACGTGTGGAATCTCTAGATTCCAGCCTTGTCTACTAGCTAAGGATGTTCTAGGTAAACAGCAAAGCACTTTTGTAAGTCGCTCTGGATAAGGGCGTCTGCTAAATGCTGCAAATGTAAATGTAACTAGTGGAGATAATAACAAGTTAAATGCAATAAGGCACTGAAAATGGCACTGAAATACTCCCTCACTCTTGGCTCATGTGCTTCTTATATTTATGAGCATAATACAGCTGGGCGTCTACAGTAACATTGGTTGACTGATTTGCATAACATGACATGGTGCTGTAATTTTGTTCCAGGACACATCATCCATGCCTGTAAAAGATGTGCTGTAGAGGCAGAACTGGCCAATATAAAAAAGCTATTTTGACTGTTTGGAAAGGTGTGTTTAATTTTAAGAAGGGTGATGCACTTTATACATTTCAGCTATTAGGAAGTAACACCACACACTGCATTAGAATAACACACTTACTACCTGCTCCTGTCCATAGACGAGCACTTTGTACTTCTATAATTACAGACTGAAGATGACCAAAACAGACTCTGCAGAAACAGATGAGCTTCTGTCTCTGACTTTACATCTACAAGGTGGCAGGAGAGTGTAATGGAGTGGACAATGAGTGGACACTGTTTAAATACTCCAGCAGCACTGCTGTGTCTGATCCACTCTTACCAGCACAACAAACACAATCATCCCACCATGTCGGTGTCATTGCAGTGCTGAGAATGACCCACCCCCACATAATACCTGCTCTGTGGTGGTCCTGTGGGGCCTAACATTGAAGATCAGGGTGAAAGGAGAGAACCACATGAACATACGATCTGAAGAGCTGTGATACAGTTCAGTATTGTCTGATGTTATATTTTGATGTGCCTTGTTTTCATGTATTTTTCTGTCTTCATAGGTATTTGCGGAAAGTTTTCTTCCCCAAACATCATGACTTGCAGTTTGCCGGTGAGTGCTACATTTTTCAGCTCTGTTACGGGGGTGTTCCTCGACTGCAAAGACCCAGAGCTTAGCCTGTGATGAGATGAGTGCCTATAAATGTTCTTAAAATCTTCCTGATCTGTTACCACATCTGTTCGGTACTTAAAACATAATGCATCTGTATGGCATCAACAGAGTTTGAGCATTTGCTAAATACAAAATACAGATAGCCAACAACTTCAAAGCTGATGGGAACACTTTTTCAGTTTCCATAAAAGCTAATTTAGGTAAATTCACCAAATTACTTGTAAAAGAAAAATAAAAAGGTAGCATTCCCACGCTCTTGAGTGCCAGTGTCACCTGAACTGAGGGATTAGATGGATTGTCAACATACCGTTGATCGTACAGATTTCAGAGTCGTTTAAAATCATGGTTAAATGCTTTTGCTTCAAATTTTCGGCATGACCCTGCCATGTTAAAGATCACTATGCATCTCATGTCTCCTGTTATACAACTGTGTCTGTGTCCTCCAGGTTTGCTGAATCCTCTTGACAGCCCCCATCACATGCGCACTGATGATGAGGCAGAGTTTAGAGAGGGTGTAGTGGTGGACCGGCCTTGCAAAGCAGGAAAAGGATCTTTTGTCAACTGTGGAATGAGAAAGGTCAGTGCAAAAAAGCAGGAGTACATTTCCACCTTTCCACCTGTGATGCAGAAAGTGACCTAATTTTTGGATGTTTGTTCTTGCGCTCAGGAAATTAAGATTGATAAGCAGCTTCAGCCTGGTCTGAGAGTGACTGTACGAATGTTGAAGAATCAGAATGCAGGTAAACACTCTCATACAGACACATTCTTGGTTTTCAGCTCAATGGGAAGCAGGGTTATTTGGAACACAGCAAAATGATGAGGAGAAACGGCACCTGCACCAGTACATGAAAACTCTTGTTTAAGAAGCTCCTGTTACTCAGTTCTAGTGCTCATTTTTCACACAGATGTGTGGATCTCTGTCCTCAGTGACACAGCAGTAGAGAGGCTATTCCTACACTCTCTGTAAGTGTATGCAGTCTACCTCTTTGTGGCATTCCATTTCATAGTAATAGCAATTATGATTGTATGGGGCAGCTCTACCAGGTTAGACATTCTACTAGCTGTCTGGTGGAAGAAGATGAGCTTTTCAGAATTTAATGTGATTGGCTAAGAGGCATGCTATGAGTGCCAGTATTTCACTATAATGCAGTTAATAGCAAACCACCTTACTCCCTGTAACCTAGCAATGACCAGAAAGGAATGGCTCTGGGTAAGGAGCTAGATGAAAAGAAGGAATGAGTAATGCATTTCAGACAACAAAGATCTGTCTCTACATGACCTCTGTGTTTTCTGTTTATTTTTAAAGGATTTAATGTGTTTTTTTTTTTTGTTTTTTTTTGTGTGTGTGCATTTGTATGGTAGAAAGCAAGTCATATAAGGGAGTAGTGGTGGCTCCTCACGTTCCCAGGACAGAAGGTGGACTGTACTGGGGATACAGTGTCCGCCTGGCACCCTGCCTCAGTAAGTTATCATTTTTATAATATGCATATATAGTGTTTTTTCTATTGAATATATAGGTCATATACATCACATATACAGTCAGTGGTTTAGCTCCTCCCCAATGACAAGGTAGATGATGATGATATATACGGTTAGTATTTCATAACCTTCCCCCGATGATTATATAGAGCACACAAATCATTTTTACAGTCAGTGGTTCAGCTCTCTGTATAAGCATGTATATGCATATGATTACCAGGTGCTGTGATGACAGAGTGTCCATTCAAAGATGGCTACGATCTGACCATTGGGACGTCTGAGAAGGGAAGTGATGCTGACCTCACTTCTTTGCCTCCATTCAAGTATGTGCTGGGGATTGACTCACTCACTCACTCACTCACACACACGCACACACACACACACATACACACATACACACACTAGATTTTTATTGCAACCCTTGATCTGCTTTTGGGGTTCCTTTCGCTCCCTTTAAATCTCAGACGAAGAACTGATCTGTTCTCTTTTGCTCTTCCTCTCAGGCACATGTTGGTGGTTTTCGGAGGCCTCCAGGGTTTGGAGGCAAGCGTCGATGCAGATACGAATCTGGATGTGACTGACCCTGGTGTGCTATTTGACCTATACCTCAATACCTGCCCAGGCCAGGGCAGCCGCACCATTCGCACAGAGGTGAGAGACGGTAATGAGGGATCTCAGCAGGCCTGGCTGATAAAATGATAATTATCACAGTCTGAGTTTGAGCTATGAACAGTTGCTTCTTAGCTACAGTTTATGATGGTGCTGTGTGGATCTTATTCTGTAGATTCAGAAAGAGAAAGTCGAGGCTTTGGTTACAATATCAATATAATTTTAAATAGGAATAAATAGCATAAGAATTACATTCATAGCATTCTGCCCCAGATCAGTGGAACACTAAGTAGAACCGATTGGAGAAGTGCTACTATTCAGTCCTGTCACATGGTGTCGGTTTCTAGCAAACCACTCAGCACAGTGAATCCTTACAAGTGGTTGATGTTCATGCACCTGAGCCCTTCTCTCATATGTTAGAGTACTTAACCGTATTCAAAGCCTCTCAAAATAAGCTGTTTTTAAAGACATGGTCACTGCTTGTACAACACCTAATACTACACTGATGCTATTCCGATCTTTCCCATTGGGTGTAAATCCCTCCGTAGTTCTTCGTTTTTTTCCAAGTGTGTGTTTCTCTCTGGTTTCAGTGCTGTTCTTGGAGATTGACAGTGTAATTTTCAGATTTGTACACCTGTCTCAAAATCAGGAGTAAATAACCTGCAGCTAGACATTGCTAATAAGTAGGCAATGGTTTGGGGAAAGGCCATGTTTGCTTCCATTTGTAACCTCAAGCACTGTTAAACATGGTGTACCTGGTTGAAAGTGGTCCACCATGACAGTTGACTGGAAAATGCACACCAGCGATGCATGACTTGTTTTTGTAGTGGCCCCTTGTGACAATGCTCAAAATACAGCTCTTGCTTGCACTGCAAAATTCTGATTTGCAACTATGTACGAAACCCAGTCTGTGTAACTCAAAGCTTCAACGTTTGCATACATGCGTGTAGGTTTTGGGCCAAATTTCCAGTTTTGTTTCCTGGCTAGTATGACCCACTCTGATTGATTGGGATAAAAGGAGGATTACAGCACCTGTGTACATATGGCTATGGCATCACCAAGGCTTCAAAACATACCATTCACATATGGAACCAAAGCTGTTGTGACTAAACAGCACTTTTCCATGTATTCAACCTACAAATTTTCAGCCCCACAAAGCCCTACTGAACTGGTTTGTAGTGTCTCAGACTTGACTGGTTTTTGATCAATGCTGTACAGGCCAGCCAGTCAGAACAGAGCTCAGTCAAAGGCACGGGTGCAAACGTTACTCAGAATATGAGCTCTACTGAATGAATTGTGAAGGGTTTTTGAACCAGGGAGTTGCAGGTTCTGCTATTCCAACTTTCTCCTGAAACCATGTGGAATTGTGTGTGGGAAGTACCTGCTATGCCTATAATCTGAAAATGAGGCTTTCAGACAGCTTGACTGAATGCAATTCTCTCTACTGAGTTTCCAGCTGTTCCAACCTTCTCTTTATTTTTCCCACTACAGGAGGCCATATTGATCTCCATGTCCTTGCTGCGGCAAAAAATCGCCACTGGACACTCTGACCCAGCTAAATAACAACTCTTCACATGGGGTGGCCAAAATGTGAACATTAGAATGTGAACTCTCCAACTGTGCACTTCTACCACAGTTGGAAATTGGGACTTGCTGAATTGCACCGTTTCTCCATGTTCTCTTCATGTTGTATAAAATGTTAATTATCCAAGTGTGATTTCAATAACATCAGAAAAAAGACACCCAGGAGCCTCTGTATTTTTAAAGGTATATAATCTTTTTAAGACATGTTATGTACAGAACATTCATAAAGAGTGACGAGCACAAGAACACAGTCAAGAGGTGACGTCAGAAATTTACTGTGAAAACAATCACGTTACATTCCTTATATCATTCTCTCAGGCCTTGTCCAGAATCAATTCCTGCTCCCTTTTTCCCTGGACCCTAGAACAAGCCATGTTGGTTCAGACTTCAAGTCCAGGGGGCAATCTTAGAAACACCTTCAATTTAAAGCAGTGTTTTGGTTAAAACTATGATATAACATGTATGTTATATAGGCCACTTCCAGTATTCTAAACCAGCCAATAAAGACAGAGCTTATTATTATTATTATTATTAATATTATTATTATTATTATTTCATTCTTAGGTAAAATTTCAGGGTGGTAAATAGGCTTGTTAAAACACAGCTGAGCATTTTTCACCCAAACCAGTTACACACTTACTATTTATTCTTCAAAAAAACTTTAATACATGCATTCTTTGGCACCTTTAAGAGAAGTTTAAGTAAAGATGATTACAATTCAGCTTCACAAAAGCCTTAAGTTTACATCAACCAACTATATGAAACTCAAAGTTGAGAGGATTATTTTTTTAAAGCAAAAAAAAAAACATTTGCATCAATATGAAGTGATCTACGCATTTTTATAATCTTATATAAACTTTAGACCTTTGATTAGACTTTTTTTTTACCCAGAGCTCACATAACACACACACACACACACACACACAGATATATATGTGTTAATGTGTGTGCATGCACTTATGTTTTGTCATTTGTGAAAGAATGGTCAAAATAAAAGTAGAAACTGGAAAGATATATTTTTTAACATGATGAGTAAGATTACTGAAATGGGAAAAGCCATATTTGTTACATTGTGTCCCCACAAATATCACAAAAAACGGGACTGGAGGGCTTCGCCACCCCAAGAGCGCTCTTCCTGATTTGTCCACTGGTCCTGCTTATCATGCAGAGGTCTAACCCGTTTAGGCATGGTTAGGCATGCGGTCCAAGTTGCCATGACAATTTACTGCACTAAATCGGGATCCACCAGACAACACAGCGATGCACTGATCTAAGGCCTGGGCAATGTGGTCTAATATGTAATGACTGCAATAAATGATTTAACATCCTATTCTAAGCGTATCATCAATCTCACTAGAACCTCTTACAACACCAACTGCTGCTTTCATGTAGGTTTAATCTTGTTACACTGGTATTGTGAGCTGTTGAACAAAGTCATTTTGAAAGTAACATCTAAACATGGCACCACAGGTTCATCCTTTCAACTGATCAAATATTCTAAGGTTCTAACAGATCAGCGAAAACATTACAACCACCAGCAGGTCAAGTGAACAACATTAATGACCTGGTTCCAGTGGCTCCTGTCAAGAGGTGGCTATATTAGTCTGTGAGTGAACAGTCAGTTCTTGAAGTTGATGTGTTAAAGCAGGAAAAATGCACAAACATAAGAATCTGAGACAAACTGATGTTCTAGACAACTGGGTCAGAACATCTCCAAAACATCAGACAAGTCTTGGTCGTTCCCAGCATGCAGTGATGAGCATCTACCAAACGTGATCCAAGGAAGGACAACCAAGCCCAAAGCTCATTGACACTCATGGAGGTCCCACCTCACAACTTACAGGTCTTAAATGATCTGCTTTAACATAGGTCTTGGTGTTGGATACCACAGGACACCTTCTTGTGCCGTGCAGAGTCCATGTTGAAACAGATCAGAGCTGGTTTGGTGGTATAATGTGGACCTACTCAATATTAGGCAGGTGGTTGTGATGTTATGTTTAATTATCAGTGCAGTGCTAGTGTTTATACAGTGTTAATTCAAGTATTTTGTCCATATTGTGCAGCTCTAAAGTGCGACCCTCCAGGTTTGAACTACAAGAAGAAAGCGTGCAGGATCTCATTTTGGACAAGGCCTCTTCAAATACATGCTTGAGGAGTCGGGATGGGGTGAATGCAGTCTGCTTTAAGGAGTAAGCTTTTCTGGGATTTTACATCTTCCATCTCTGTTCTCCTGTTCCTCAGGCTCCTACAGATACACCAGGTTTCTCAGATCTAGCATCAGAATCCCAACTCTTGTTCTATCAATTGAGTTGATCCTAAATTTTACCACTCAACCCAATATAATAGGGATGATAATTCACAGAAAAATCACCGAAACAGACATTCAGAACCTCTAAACCAATGTGATATTGTCCAAGTCTGTTATTTCAGTTATTGTCTGTTATTTTATAATCCTTAATTATTTCATTAACATTAGTTAGTTTGTAAAATCTTCAGGTATAAATAAAATTGTCAGTAATGTAATAAAATAATTCAGTAATAATCATCATTGAGATAAAATGTTGAATTAATTTTCACATTCATTTGAGGTCAATGCCACAGCTTCATCAGTCAACTAGTGTTGCAATGGTATATTTTCACGGTATGATAATCATCCTAGAAAATATCATGGTTTTACAGTATCACGGTGTACATTATTTCACTTCAATTCTTCTTATTGTTATTATACATTGACCCATAAAAAGTAATGAACACGTTTTTTTTGGTTAAAGAAATGCTATATTATAGTTACAAAATTAAGCAATTTATTAATGGAAGTATTTGGAAAATGTCTCCTTTTTGAATATTAAATAAAATGTAAAAAACGAATGATATTTTCATTATTGACTAATTTGCTGATGATTTTTTTTCTATTAAATGATTGTTTTATATAAACTCTGAAAACAGTAATAAAGTGGTGGGATTCTCTGTTCATTGGCATTTTTTTTCTAATACCAGTATTAAACAAATGTACACGGGTTCATAACCATCGATTTTTATATATCACTGCAAGCCAACAGTCAACCAAGACATACTGATACAGTTTCAGAAAAGTCTGTTAATAGATCACTAGACAACACCACACGGTTTATAAAGCCAGTGTGTGAGAATTCAGGCATGCAGTTTCCACAATGCAAATTGGTGGGGAACAAACTTCCATTGTTTGTTAGCAACATGAACCTCTCAGCTCCAGGGCAAAACTAAAGAATCGAAATCAAACATATCTTGGCTGAGGACTAAATCTTGACTGCCTGATTCCAGACCATTGGTTTCAGGTGGATCAGATCTATGAACCTCCTTTGTTTTTACTTGTCTGCTAGAAGCAACATTCACAGAAATTAACCATAAAACCCAGTAAAGACAGAGCTCTTTTAACACCATCCATTCAGAAATAAAGTAGTCCAATCACAGCATGCCAGAAGCACTTCATGTGAGCAGAATGAGAAATTTAGAGAATAAGAAAGCTAGACGCAAATAAATGCATAATGACGTTTATATATATATATATATGGGTTTCTAACAATCAGGGTGAGTACTCAAAGGCTTTGTGCTCAGTATGCTGGCAGTCACAGCCTTTGGAACCCAGATTATACAAGGAAACATCTGTAATGATGGAACTGCCTGTCAACACAAACGGATGTTAAGGCTTTTTACATACTCTAAGAGTTCATCTGTTAGTGTTTTACAGAAACACCTTCCCATTTCCATCACTTTCCTCTGGAACAAGCGTTCCGTAGTGTCCAGCCACAGCAGAAAGAATTCCAAGATTGTAGAATGCTTGAGAAGGAATTCGAGTGTTTTGTCATATTCTAGATCTAGATGATGTAAGTGGGCCAGCTGTTGGTGGCAAAGCAAGTGGGCAGTGTTGGCATATTGATGCTGTTGTAGAAAAACTGCATGTCTTAAACAGAGCCTGATCAATACATCAGTGACTAGTAAAATAACTTCAGGGGAAACATTACAGGCCCCACGCTGAAATAGTAACTTTACAGGAAATTCTGCAGGCCTTACAGTAAACTAGTAACTTTACTATAGACTTTACACACCCACCTATAAAATAGTGGCACAGGTAACACCACCAGTAAGCCACCATACCATGTGGGGTTCAATTCCCAGTCTGGGCACCTATGCTGTGCTACACCAATAAGAGTCCTTGGGCAAGACTCCTAACACTACTCTGGCCAACTTAAGAGTCACTCTAGATAAGAAAGTCTGCTAATTTCTACAAATGTAAATGTAGTAACTTTACAGGAGGCCTTACTCTATACAAGTAACTTTGCTAGAGACATTGCTGGCCCTTCTTTGAAATAGTAAATCTTCGGGCGATCTTACGAGCTTTAAGGCTGCTACACCCCAAATACAATGTTTATGAACTAGATGAAAAGGTAAAATGGTTTTCCATCAAACTGTTCAGACTGGATGTGATGTTATTTTTTAATTTCTGCAGAATGTTTTCAGAAGGACTGATGACTCATGATGATGTGCTCATTAGATAGGGTCGGTGGTGTTGTTTTTTTTATGATATGTGTATATTTATTATCATGACGTCAGTATGTTACTTTGATCCTGAGATATGAAGCCTAGAATCCCGACACGTAACTGTCCCGAACCTGCAGCCTGCAACATGCCAGGATCGATTTCAAAGTATTAATATAATACTGTGTATTCGAGAATCAATACAGTATTACAAAATGTAATATTGCTATATTCTATTGTCTTGATACTTCCTTAAACTTTCTTAAATTTCTTACAGGAAAAAGACATTGCGAGGTTTTGATACAACAGCGACAATTAATTCGTTGGAAAAAAAATAGTTGGATTGTCTGTTTGTATAAACAATACTCTGGGCCGAGTCCACTTGCTTTGTTTAACTTCATATCTGGCACTGTCTGGACATTCAGTCTGAAACACACTGTCCCAGCTAATAATAATGGTTAAATATGCCTAAGAGCACTACAGCACTAAGATCAATGTGAAGTGTCTCTGAACAGTGTCTCTCAGGTGTATTATCAGCATTTGCTGTGCTTTTGGGAAGATTGGCACAAGTGTGTTGGGAAAAGCATACATGTAAATATTTCCCATAAGTACACAAATGGTGCAGTTGTTACTGGTGCTCTTATGTATTAGGGACAAAACTGGAAAACTTTATTTCTAGCCTTCTAAACTCTTACTTTTTCAATTAAGGGCATTCCCAAAATATACACAAAATATCTTTTTTTCTGATGATATTCAGCAATTTTCTTGTCTTTTCTTTTTTCTTTTTTTTACAAAATAGTGTGCTAAGCAGCGCTATGCTGATTATTGCAAAATTCTCATAAAATCTTTATCATAATTGTCTTCTTTTGTGAACTGAACAAACGTGAAATTGAGTTTAAATACAGAGAAACCCACTGGAATAACTGAGAAATGTTCTTTGTGAGTAAACACTAAAGTCTGGCTAGCTGAGGGGGTTGATCTCGAAACGAGACGATTCTCCAATTGGGAGAATTGGGAATAGGGAGTAAAATCCAAAACTCTGGCCACCATAGCTTCTCAAGCTTCAACGAGTAAGAACACTGATCAGGCCATGTGGTCCTCTCCAGTGGTGTGTTAAATGTGGAACAGAAATGATATCAACAACCTTACTTGGAGAAGTTTGTTAACTATGGGTTCTAGACTCGATTCCACACAGTGACATTCACGATTGCTCACACACATCTCAAAAACACTCCAAACCAAACACATTGTCTATAATTTGATTTGGAGAAAGAGGAAATGTTAAACGTGGTATACAATCAAGCTCTAACATAGCTAAGGTCTAGAATTAGCTTGGCCTTGTTAATTAAAAGATGTAACAAGTTCAACATGTAAGAACATTTTCATGAAGGCCTTAAACTGTTTTCACACTTGCTATGTGCGTGGCGCTTGCCAGTTGGGTGCAAAAGTGGGAAGTGATCCCTATAGCTCTTTCCGCTCTCCTTTAGGACAAAACCTTCCAAATAAATTGTTAAAAATTTGAACTTTAAATGACCACGTTTATTCTGCAATCTCTGTTTTCAACTGCGCTTGCAAATTGTCTGTAGGTTGTAAATTTTGCTGTTGGTTTTATAGACAGCAAAGCCAAACCAAACAACAATGGGTCAAAAAAGATATTTAGTCAACCACTGATTGCGTAAGTACTCCTACTTATAAAGATGAGAGAGGTCTCTAATTTTCATCATAGAGAAATCCACTGAAATTAAGTATTTGGTCACCCACAAACAAGCTGTCACAGACCTGAAAGTTCTTCTTTAAGAATCTCCTCTGTCCTCCACTCGTTATCTGTATTAATGACACCTGTTTGACCTCGTTACCTGTATAAAAGGCATCTGTCCACAGCCTCCAATAGTCAGACTCCAAACTCAACCATGGCCAAGACCAAACAGCTGGGAAGAGTGAATCTACAATAGGCAAGATGGTTGGTGTGAATAAATCAACTGTGGAAGCAATTGTAAGAAAATGGAAGACATACAAACTATTGATGATCTCCCTCGATCTGGGGCCCCACACAAGATCTCATCCTGTGGGGTCAAAATGGTCATGAGAACGGTGAGCAAAAATCCCAGAACTACAAAGAGGGACCTGAGCAATGACCTGCAGAGAGCTGTAACCAAAGTAAAGGCTACCATCAATATCACACTACGATGAGAGGAACTCAAATCTTGCAGTGCCAGGCATGTCCCCCTGCTTAATCCAGGACATGTCCGGACCCATCTGAAGATTTCCAGAGAGCGTATGGATGATCCAGAAGAGGATAGGGAGAATATCATGTGGTCAGATGAAACGCAACTTGTCCCGACTGAACGAAGAACAATGCTGAGTTGTATCCCAAGAACACCATCCCTACTGTGAAGCACAGGGATGGAAACATCATGCTTTGGGGCTGTTTTCTGCAAAGGGGACAGGATGACTGATCTGTGTTAAGGGAAGAATGAACAGGGCCATGTATTGTGAGATTTTAAGCCAAAACCTCTTTCCAACAGTGACAACATTGAAGATAGAATGAGGCTGGGTCTTCCAGCATGACAATGATCCCAAACACACTGCTTGGACAAAGGAGTGGCTGTGTAAAAAGCATGTCAAGGTCCCAAAGTGGCCTAGCCAGTCTCCAGACCTCAACTCCATTGAAAATTTTTGGAGGGAGTTGAAAGTCCATGCTGCCCAGTGACAGCCCCAAAACATCACTGCTCTAGAGGAGATCTGCATGGAGGAATGGGCCAAAAATATGCAAACCTGGTGAAGATTTACAGGAAACGTTTGACCTCTGTCATTGTCAACAAAGGTTATGTTACAAAGTATTGAGTTGAACTCAAATACTTATTTCCCACCATCATTTACAAATAAATTGTTTAAAAAAACTACAATGTCATTTCCTGGATTTTGTTTCTCACTTTGTCTCTCATAGTTGAAGAGAACCTATGATGAAAATTACAGACCTCTCACATCTGTATAAGTAGGAGAACGTACACAGTCAGTGGCTGATTAAATACTTTTTTTCCCCACTGTACGTCACAATCTAAAATCATGTTTAACCAACTGGAAATCATAAATAATGTAAATCTAATTGATACTTGTATTCTCCGATTTATCACATCAAAACTGAATATCAGAATGGTGCAAACAATCATAGCGTGTTCTTAACATGTAAACACAAGGCACATATTCAGGCACTTTTTCTTTGTATTGAGTAATGTATCATATCAAATTGGCTTGCAATGGTTGAATAATTAAGCTGATATGTTGTGTCCCTTCAAATCATGACATAGAAGCAAGAATGTTAAGCTACTTTGTTATGATCCTTTGTTGTTCACACCAAATATAATAAATTATGTAATCAATACTCTAGTATTTATTGGTATTGAAAATCGAGAACATTAATGTGTGGAATCAACTCTATCAATTCCCATCATTTCAAAAACTGTTCAATTTGAAAAAATCTGTAATTGAACCCTACTAATGTGATATTTTTCCCCTGGGATAAATTCTTTGCACATTTTATTCCACATTTATTACAAAAAAAATCTATCCTGTAGATTTCCTATGTCAGCTTCTTTCTTATATCTGCATGCTTGGGCCCCTTATTGGCTCACTTTTGTTGGCTCAGTCGTTTCAGAACACTGTCTCAACAGCCGCTTTTGGATTAATCTCACTTTAGAAAGCCACACTGGCTCAGTCTCAACAGCCTGGACTGGTGGGGCTGAGACCGAGGCTGCTGGATCAGTTTCTCACTTGGCTGAGAGTGAGGCTGGTGGCCAGATTAGACGGGTTTCTCACCAGGCAGGGTGAGTGAAGGTGATATTGTAGAGCTTGGCCCAGCGAGCGAACACCTGTTTCTCAGTGATGAAGCGATGGTGGTTTCCTCTGCGACCCTTTTCATTCTGCAGGTATGTCACACACTCGTCTGGCCCTCTGGGTTTGTAGTAGTGGTATGGCATTCGTTTGGGCTGAGGGTGTCTCCTACAGAACAGACATTCAAATGTCACACTCTAGAAAGATTAATTTGTTCCTCAGGAATTGTGTTCCATTTTGGTTATCTTTGTTAATGGTTGTTTGAGTGATATAACAGAGATGTGTAAGTGTAAAGAATCTTTTACAGAAGATTTTTTTTACTGAACTCAGTTTTGCTAAACATTATCAAAGCTGACAGTCCTGCTAGCAAAAGAACATTTGACCCCATCATAACTCTGCTCCTTAAACCACTCAAACAAACGTGAAACAACTCTATCAGATAAAAACAACAAGAAACAATTCTACTAGCTAACCAACAACAAACAACTCTATTGGCTAAACAACAAGAAACAACTCTCTTAGTTAAACAACAAGAAACTACTCTTTTAGTCAGACAACTAGATACAACTATTAGCTAAACAACAAGACCCAACTATTAGCGAAACAACAAGAAACAACTCTATTAAACAACAAAAATAACTATAAATTTAACACAAAAAACTATTAATTAAACAACAATAAACAACTCAACTAATTAAAATTTGACAGACAAAGGAAGCTTTCCTTACCCGCAATAGTTTGGAGGCACCATCCCATAAACTTTAATGCTATCACACATCTCGATAGCAATCACCATGGTGAACCAGCCGGTGCTTAGCCATGACTGAGACTTCTGTCTGAGAATACAGGGCAAAGATGTGGATCACAAAACTGCAGATATTCAGAACAATAATCCTGCACTGCTGTTCTAGAGACACTAGACAACCAGTAGACAGGCTTCTTGAAAACAAACTACAGATAAGCAAACATCAGAAATGCTATCAAGAAAGATTCTAGAATACTTAGAAAAATAAACGGTGTTCTAGTTACAGTATCAAAACAAAGGTTATTATTGTAAGCTATGATAATCTACATGGCTCCTGTGAGCTGTGGTTGTGCCATAAACCTGAAAATGACAGCAGTTCGTTCAGATGACATAATGCTAATATGATGTTCATATTGCTACAACTAAAGAAGCGCACTTCTGACACCAAAAATGTCTTGGCTTTAATCTAAAAAATGCCCAAGCTCAGCCCGGACTTGTTAAACTTAGCCATTGATCTGTCATTACCTGTCTCGTCCAGTCTCCTTCTGAAAGAGTGCATCAAACTTGCGCATCTTGTTTGGCGCAATGGTGAAGGTGGACAGGTTGCTGTATGTCATGCTGACCCTCTGAATCAGCCTGTACAGTGTCCCTTTGGCGTCCCGCCCAATCTTGGTGGGCGGGCCCCAAAATATGACAATTAGGTTTTCAGAGCGATTGAGGAATTCCTGTGGCTTGCGGATGACCCGGAACACGCTGGAATGGGCGACGACGCGCAAGCTGGTCCGGTTCCCCACGTCCGTCTCGAACCCGGAGGTAGGGGCATCGTTCATGCGGATCACACACTCGGAGTGGTTGATCTCTTCTCCGGCATGACTGCCCAGGACGTGACTAGAGCTCATAACTAGAGCACACTGGTGGCAGTGCAGGGCCATGCTCTGACACACACACACACACACACACACACACACACACACACACACACACATTTCAGTATAGTGTTCACTAGGGTCATCAATGCCATTCATTCAAGTACCTGCATTTCATAACTTAAAATATGTTACAGCCCTACCTTGTTGCTGAAAACAGGGATGTAGCCTTCTTTCCCAGACCATTTCTTCAGGTTTGTGTTTTTCAAGGCTTCGTGGTACACCCCCACTTTAAAAGAATCATACAGCTCATTGCCAGTGTTGGAACTGTAGAGGATGAGAAGGGTTGTGATGATGAAGACTGCCCCAAAGATCGCCATCCGCTGGCTGTGGTGCCCCTGTGTGTCATGAAAATACAGTACAGAGATATTGGATGTAATTAAATACAAACAACTCTGTACACTACACACCCCCTGTCCAATGTACTAGAAATGCCTGTCTTTTGTTTCCACTAATTGACTCTGCTATAACATCACCTGTCTAATGTTCTCATGCTCAGTCTTGTGCAACAAAAACAGGACAAAAGTACTGGGACACCTCATGCTCAGTCACTGAAATTAATGGGTATTAAAAAGAGTTTATCCTGCTTTTGTTGAAAAAACTGCCTCTACTCTCAAGGGAACCTTCTACTAGATCTTGGAGCACTGTTGTAAGGAATTTGATTGCAATTAGCAACAAGAGTATTAGTGAGGTCAGGATGTTGGACGATTACCATCCCAACTCATCCCAAAATGTACTGGATGCAGTTCCATCATTCCTGAGAATACAGTTCCATTGCTCCACAGATAAATCCTGGAGGGTTTATACCCCTCTAGACATGCCTGCTGGCATTAGACATGGTGCCAAAAGATGCATGTTTTTATCTTGTCCAGAAAGTCCTATTCAAGCTCTGTGTGCATTTGCACATTGGCACTAACATGCTCCAGAAGATAATTTATGTTCTGTAAGTTGTGAAGTGCTGAACTTCTTGTGACTTTTGTTACCCTGTTGCACAGGTAAACTCACATACCAGGGCATCCATGTAACACATTGCACCAGGCTACCTTCTTCCATTGCTCTGAGATCCAGTTCTGACTTTTTTTCCACTGTAGGTGCACTCAGAGGTGGACAGTAGTCATAATGGTTGGTGTGCAGATAACCAGACCAAGTGTTGTGAGGTACTAAAACCATTATTATTTATCTCAGACCTACATCCAGAGCCCTTCTGTTAGTTTGACACAGAAGAGATTACCTTCTTTGCACATCAAAGCACCTTGGGCACCTGACACCCTGTCTCTGTTTTGTAGTTTGTCCCTCTTTAGATTATCATCTAAACTCACCACTCACCACTGCTGACCAGGAGCCATCCACAAGCATTGGGAGACACTCCAACCAAGCTGTCCAGAAATATCAATCTCACCCTCTTCAAAGTTGTGGCAGCTCAAAGAACAACATTATCATTTATCCATGAAAATACAAGGTTGTTCTTCAGTTAAATGGTTGTTGTCCATGATCAAAAAATTACTGTTTCTTGCCGTTTTCACATATGAACTCCAGAATATCCTCCATTACCTCAAGCTGAGATCCAGCCAAATACAAATGTAAAAAGGATACCTCGATACCCAATGGTCAACATACGGCCCTTTATCACAAAGACATAGTATAATTATGAGCCTTTAATGAGTTAGATGCTCTTAAAAGACATGGGTCTCTTCAGTTTGCAGTTGAAGACAGCAAGTGACTCAAGTGGTGAAGAGGTGGGTTCCACCCAGGGTTCCACCACTTTGGTGCAAGGACAAAAAAAGGGTCTGGATGCTTGTCTTCCAAGCATCTTGAGGGATGATGGACAAAGTCGATCAAGTTTTGACCACTGCCATCAGGTACGGAGGGGCTGGTCCATTTTTGACTTTGTAGACCAACATGAAGTTTTTGAATCTGATGTTCAGGAAGCCAGTGAAGAGAATGCAGCAGATGAGTTACATGGCTGAAGTTGGAATGAGATTTGTGGGTCACTCTCTATGTGTGAAAGGGACTTCTGACTCTTTGGATTTAAATAGCAGTCAAGTGCTCTTGTTGAAAATCACTTGTGCAAATGTAGCAATGAACAGGGTTCAACAAAGGTCAATGCACAGTAAGAGGCTGGTATAGCGTAGTGGATCACGACACTGTCTTCACTGTGGCAGACTAGGGTTTGATTTCCTGGCCGGGCAAGCTGACAACACACCAATATCACTTCAAACCCTACATCCCCCATCTGTGTAACAGGATCCAAATGTATGAGCTCTGGATGTGAGTGCCAAATGTCATAAATGTGAATGCTTAATGGTTGTTTTGTTGAAGCCGTATTTGTTATATAATTAAAAGCTTTGCATAGCCTGTCTCCTCTTACCTTTTCCACCAACCGCAGCCCCATTCTCCCACCTCTGATCCACTATCACATGATGCAGACTTTATCCCTGAAGAGAGAAACAATTGTCCCACATAAACATATGGCTGCTTAACTTGAGGCAAGGTTGTAGAATTCCTTAACGCAGTCTTCTGCGCTGATGCTGATAATAGCTGTGGCTGAAACACTCACAAAAAAGGATTAATTCCCACATTTGTAACTGGCATTCTTTAGGGTGTGCAAAACCTCAGTCATGAAGAAACAAATCACTTTCTGCTAACTGACCCCCACATCTGATGTGACTGGACTGAGCCTAATCCAATCTGAGCTGGATTAATCTTTGAATGGGAGCAAACAGGCCTCATAACACATCATAAAGCTCACCATAGGCTGCTTATAAATAGGATACCCAATAACAACAAAACAATGATATGCTAATAATACTAATACTGGTACTAATAACAGCCTACGTTAATCATCATCTTATAACAGCAATATCCTAACAGTGGTATAATAATTACAAAAAACTGCAATAACCCGTATATAATATAATCTATATCCATATGATATAAACACAATAAAAACAATAAAAAAATAATAATAACAACAAAAACAATTATCATGATTCATCGCCCTCATATAGCAGTAATATCATAATAGTTTTATGACAATTACAAATAAATGTAATAACCTTTATACAAAATAACCTATAACCATATAACACCATATAATTATTATTATTAGTAGTAGTATTATAATTAACAACAACAACAACAACAATAATAATAATAATAATAATAATAATAATAATGATAAATTATTACAATTATCATCATCATCATCATCATCATCATATAACAACAATATCCCCCAAAAAAACACCATCATAAAAAAAATAAAACATAATAATAATAATAATAATAATAATAAGGATGATAATTTATTACAATCATCATCATCATCATCATCATCATCATCATCATGATATAACAACATATACCAACAAATGGTGTTTGTCGTTATCAGTCTGGATGTTTAATGCTGATATAAGGCAGTCTGTGTCAGTGTTATTTAATAGTGTTTGTTGTCAGTCTGGGTGTTTAATGTTGATATAAGGCAGTCAGTGTTATTTAATGGTGTTTGTTGTTGTCAGTCTGGGCGTTTAATGGTGATATAAAGCAGTCAGTGTTATTTAATGGTGTTTGTTGTTGTCAGTCTGGGTTTTTGATGATGATGATATAAGGCAGTAAGTGTTATTTAATGGTGTTTGTTGTTGTCAGTCTGGGCGTTTAATGCTGATATAAGGCAGTCAGTGTTATTTAATGGTGTTGGTTGTCAGTCTGGATGTTTAATGCTGATATAAGGCAGTCAGTGTTATTTAATGGTGTTTGTGGTCAGTCTGGGTGTTTAATGCTGATATAAGGCAGTCAGTGTTATTTAATGGTGTTTGTTGTTGTCAGTCTGGGTTTTTGATGCTGATATAAGGCAGTCTGTGTTTTTAATGGTGTTTGTTGTTGTCAGTCTGGGCGTTTAATGCTGATATAAAGCAGCCAGTGTTATTTAATGGTGTTGGTTGTTGTCAGTCTGGGTTTTTGATGCTGATATAAGGCAGTCAGTGTTCTTTAATGGTGTTTGTTGTTGTCAGTCTGGGTGTTTGATGCTGATATAAGGCAGTCAGTGTTCTTTAATGGTGTTTGTTGTTGTCAGTCTGGATGTTTAATGCTGATATAAGGCAGTCAGTGTTATTTAATGGTGTTTGTTGTTGTCAGTCTGGGCATTTAATGCTGATATAAGGCAGTCAGTGTTATTTATTGGTGTTTGTTGTTGTCAGTCTGGGTGTTTAATGCTGATATAAGGCAGTCTGTGTTATTTATTGGTGTTTGTTGTTGTCAGTCTGGGTGTTTAATGCTGATATAAGGCAGTCAGTGTTATTTAATGGTGTTTGTTGTTGTCAGTCTGGGTTTTTGATTCTGATATAAGGCAGTCAGTCTCATTGGTATTTAATGGTGTTTGTTGTTGTCAGTCTGGGCGTTTAATGCTGATATAAGGCAGTCAGTGTTATTTATTGGTGTTTGTTGTTGTCAGTCTGGGTTTTTGATGCTGATATAAGGCAGTCAGTATTATTTAATGGTGTTTGTTGTTGTCAGTCTGAGTTTTTTATTCTGATATAAGGCACTCGGTCTCAGTGTTATTTAATGGTGTTTGTTGTTGTCAGTCTGGGTGTTTAATGCTGATATAAGGCAGTCGGTGTTATTTAATGGTGTTTGTTGTTGTCAGTCTGGGTGTTTAATGCTGATATAAGGCAGTCAGCGTTATTTAATGGTGTTTGTTGTTGTCAGTCTGGGTTTTTGATTCTGATATAAGGCAGTCAGTCTCAGTGTTATTTAATGGTGTTTGTTGTTGTCAGTCTGGGTGTTTGATGCTGATATAAGGCAGTCTGTGTTATTTAATGGTGTTTGTTGTTGTCAGTCTGGGTGTTTAATGCTGATATAAGGCAGTCGGTGTTATTTAATGGTGTTTGTTGTTGTCAATCTGGGTTTTTGATGCTGATATAAGGCAGTCGGTGTCAGTGTTATTTAATGGTGTTTGTTGTTGTCAGTCTGGGTGTTTAATGCTGATATAAGGCAGTCGGCGTTGAAGGCCGTCAGAGCGGCAAGGGTGGGCAGGGTGGGGGTCTGTCTGAAATAACGGACATCAAGGCACATAACGGACATTTTCGCTCTGATAATGAAAGTAAAAGGCAGGTCGTTTTCTTTCGGGCTGTAAAATCACTGAAACACCGAGTCCACATTTGCCCTAATCGTACCGGTAAAGGAGGTAAAAGCCCCTGCGCACGAGCCCCTCAGAAGCTCCGCGCTGCCACTCTCCTGCAGCGAATTCAGCCCCAAACAGCCCCACACTGCCCCACACAGCACCACACTGCCCCACACAGCCCCACACTGCCCCACAAAGCCCTGCCTCCCCGCTTCACTCACCGAGGCGGCCGCTTCCCTTCGCTGCTCCGCTGGATCATCGCCGTTTCTGGACGCAGAAACCTCCTCCATGCTCCTGCGGTGTGTTTCTCCTCTCCGCACCCGTTTTCAGACAGGCCACGCCCCCGCGCCGAGATCGGGATCTTCTGTGTGTAAACACACAGCAAAATTGTTCTCACATGCTTTAACTGAACCTTTTCCATCTTACGGCCCACCTGTTTACAACTGTCAACCATAATAATAGTCATCAATAAAGTTCTATTCTATAATGGCCTAGAAATAAAAACTGTATGTAAACACACAGAATCAGTGATTCAGCTGTACGTTAATGCAGGGTCTCTCAGCCTGGGGACCCTGAGGGCCTCTCTAGCAGTCCACATATCCCCATCCTAGCGGGGACACAGTAGTCCAGGGAGGGTCAGAAGATGAGATAAGATGTCATAGCATTAATAGATGAGTTGTTGGGGGTCTGACATATACAGACAGCTTTCAGACAGAATTAAAGACACATTTTGCAACCAATTGTCTCGTCTGATGTTAGCAACACATCCTTACTGCTCGTTTTTGCGAGATACATTTGGACCAAATTAGTTTTTATTTCTAGGCCATCATAGAATAGAACTTTATTGATGACTATTATTATGGTTGACAGTTGTAAACAGGTGGGCCGTAAGAAGGAAAAGGTTCAGTTAAAGCATGTGAGAACAATTTTGCTCCTGGGCTTCTCCTACAGTTGAGGATTGTCATGTTGCGTATACTACGCCATAAATACAATCCCTCATTGGACAGCTGTACAAGTGGTTTTGTAGATAAGCGGAGAGCAGTTTCTATAGTGAAAGAAGCATGAGGAATGAGCTGGTATTAAAGGATTGTAGACAAATTGTAGACTTTTTTTATTATTTTACATGACTCTTCTTCCTATTCTGTACCATCAGGCTCTTGCAACCAAGAGTATAGGTTTGAGCTCAATATTGGAAAGGAGAAGAGAGATTCTCTGGCAGGCAGACTTTATTTGTGTGTAATGCCATACAGTGCCATAATACACACAACCACGTACCAAACTCTGTATCTGCTACTTATTTTTCTGGTGTTGCCCTTTAAAATACTAGCAAATATTATTTAAACGGGGTAATTAAGCAATTATCTGGTCAGCTTAATAAAATAAATTGTGTTTTGTTAGACATTGTTCATTTCCATATAGT
The DNA here is from genome assembly GCA_034509495.1 of Acestrorhynchus altus. Lineage (NCBI taxonomy): Eukaryota > Metazoa > Chordata > Actinopteri > Characiformes > Acestrorhynchidae > Acestrorhynchus > Acestrorhynchus altus. The sequence continues at coordinate 7,649,013 of CM067516.1, read as the reverse complement.
CATATATATATATATATACACCACTCAGCCATAATACTCCCCAATACTGAGCAGGTCCTCCTCATGTCACCTAAACACATCTGACCCAGCAAGGTATGAACTCAGCACCTCTGAAGGTGTCCTGTTGTAACTGACACCAAGACTAATGTTACATACGTCCTGTAAGTTATGAGGTGGGACCTCCATGAACATCATGACCCTTGGGCCCCATGACCCTGTCACCTTCCTTGGATCACTGTTGGTAGGTACTGACAACTGCGTACTGGGAACAGCCTTCATGTTTTAGAGATGTTCTGACTCAGTCATCTAGAACATCAGAGTTTGATTTTTGTTTAAGTGTCTCAGAATCGTACATTGTCCATTTTTCCTGCTTCAACAACTGTTCACTTGCTACCTGAAATAGCCACCTTCTGACAGGAGCCACTGGAATCAGGTAGCCCCCATATAATATCCATTTAATAGACCCGTGTCAGCTTGAGTTCTTAGCATGTTTATTAACTTGAACTGTGGATACCATCCTTCAAAATCTACAATTGATGACCCCTGCTGTAGACTGTGAAAAGTGGGCCTCTCATAGAACAGGAGCCAGAACTTTAGAATGTCAGTGAGGGTAAAAACCTTCTGCCTTGTAGAGGTGGGGTTACACTTCAGCTTCAGCTATAATGTCCAACACCTTCAGATCACTCAGCATCAAATAAGATTAAAGAGATATGGAGTGTTAATCCATCATTTAATCCATCTATTTTAAACGAAATAAACAAAAAAGAAATGTGATGAAATGTGAACAGAATCACCAACTCTAGAGCTTTATAATGTGAGGTCATGACTGGAGTATAGAACACACAACATACAGACAGCACACATTGACAGTTTATACTGCAGTTTATGGCTTGAAGAAGTCAGAAAGTGTAGTACAATCAGTGTTACTGAGGCTTTCTGTCATATCAAATGTCAAATGCAGTACAGCTATGCTGTTACAAAGATTAGTTTATCAATCATCATGAGAGAATATAGAGAATATAAAGTGTACATGCATGTTATCATGAAGAAATCGCTTGAAAATATTTAATGTTCATAAACACATTGATGTAATACTACTTTAGCACTTGTGCATTAAATAAAGAGCAGTTAGGCACTACAGCAGGTCATGACCTTTATCAACTTTTAGCATCTTTAGGTAAACAAAGACAGTTCTGATAGATTGTACTGGCTAACCCAGCATGCAAGAGTGGCAAACACTGATGCTGAAATTTTGGATATTAAAAGAACACTTCAGCTATTTTCAATATAATCTCTAGCTGTTGCTACAGGAATCTATTATCAATTAGCAGAGAAAATAATTTGTACATGATTTGCTGTATTTAGTAAAGAACAGAATACATGTCAAGTCCCTGCATGCTTATAAGAGAAGACATTGTGCATGCAGGTGACAAAGCACCTGTGAATATGTCAAATATCCAAAGTACTCTTCCAAAGTTAAAAAGTTAGCAAATGATCAGCTGGGTGAAATTCCCTGTGTCAGTGATTAGTTATAACACTGCAACTCACCCACTTTCTAGCCCAAAAATTATATACTTAGGATCAGTCTTATGAATGACATGATGCTATGAGAAAATCTCAAACATTTCATTTTCCTTAAAGAAAAGCTTTTAGCAGCACAATAGAGTTAATTAGGTAATTAGCACATTGGTTATCTACTGGGAAAATACTTGATATGATATTAGTTTGACTCTCCAGCTTGTTTGCCAGGTGTAGATAACAGAGTATTCCTCTCAAAAAACAAAACAAAACAAAAAAACATTACATGAAAGAAAAAAAAAATATTTACAGTACAGTGCAAAAATCAGAGACATTTGTTTATTTGATTCCAGGCAAAACCACCATTAAACATGAGTGAAAAATGAAGAGTGGTCTCACTTTTGCACATGACTATATGTAAATGTACACAAACAGAGAGAGACTAAAGAGCACCACAGTTTAGATGGCATTCTGTACCAGTGATTACATGTATAGTTGTTTGTAAACTGCTTAAACAAATGACCATTTGAAATGTACAGAACAGCAACTGCAGCAGTAGGTCGGTTACACATTGTCATATTGTATCATTTAACAGCTCACATTAAAGTCAGTGCTGTAAACACACACACACACACACACAAAAATAAAAATAATAATATATATATATATTTATAAGCTGCTGAAGGAGGAAAAGCTAATTCCTTTGGTTTCACTAAAAGAACAGGCAGCCACTGAGCGAAAGAAGAAAGCAAGCAAATAAGCAAGCATCACACTGGACAAAGATTTAGGTCTAATTTCAATGGATCATGTTATTACAGCCTTTTGCTCAAAAACTGTTAGAGCTTCCACACAAATGTGTCACATCTGCAAATTCAATTTGCTTCTCCTTAAAGGAAACTTCAAATAAAGCCAACTCTTTTCATATCTACATTATTAACTAATAAACAAAGCTAACACAGTTAACTAACAAAGATAACAATATTGTTAACTAGTGAACAAAGCTAATGTTGTTAACAACCAAAACTTGTTGTTAACAACATTAGTTGTTGTTAACTATCCAACAAACAAAACTAACTGTTGTTTACTAAGAAACAAAACTGTTATTAACTAACAAACCAAACCAACTGTTATTAACTAACAAAACTAACTGTTGTTAACATACACATAAAACTAACTGTTACCTAAAACAAAACTCGCAAAAAAACTCTGTAAATTAACAAACAAAACTAACTCTGTTGTTAACTAACAAAACTGTTATTAACTAACTAACAAAACTAACTCTGTTCTTAACTAACAAAACTAACTCTGTTGTTAACAAACAAATAAAACTAACTGTTAACTAAAACAAAACTGTTAACTTGCAAACAAAACTCTGTAAATTAAACTAAACTCAACAAAACTAACTATCCAACAAACAAAACTGTTGTTTACTAACAAACGAAACTGTTACTAACTAACAAACCAAACTAACTGTTATTAACTAACAAACAAAACTAAGTCTGTTCTTAACTATCAAACAAAAATCAATAAACTACCCAACAATCAAAACTAACTCTTAACTAACAAACAAAAATAACTCTGTTAAACAAAGGTAGTGCCAGCTTTGTTCAAAAGTCCTTGGCAGTTGAAGTCAGTTGTTCCATATTAGCTAACATTGCTAAGTCTCACGTCTAGCAAATACAGCCCTGTCATAGCCAACACAAATCTAGCAGATCATTCACAGCAACCTATAAATTCTTGAACAGATTTTCCAAATATGTTTTTTAAGAATTTTAGTTTACTGAGTTTATTAAGTAATCTCAAATGCAGCCTCATATAACCTCACTTAACCTAACAAAGCCCCATATAAGCCCCATAAAACCTCAGTTAATCCGTTGTAGTCTTATGTAACCTTACATAGCATAATAAAGGTCAGAAAAATACTGATCTTAAGGGGACAAAAATTTCTGATAAGGAATAATACTGGCCTTTTAGAACATCTGAAAAAATTATGTGTTCATTACTTGATTAAAAAATGTATATTCAGTCTACTGGTTTGATTTAAAGTGACATAAATCAAGCCTTTAAATTTTAATAATATAATAATTTTAGACAGGATTTTCATTAGCTAAAAGCCATCCTGATCAAAAGTAAAACAGAAAAGCATGACATATGTGACTTCACATGTCAATTTACCTTTTTCAATTACTTTGTCAACATGAAAGAACTTTTTCACAATATTTTTAGATGCACTAATTTACCATTTTGTGTTTAATTGTATTCTTCAGCAGTTCTAGTTAAAATATCACTAATATAATAATCAGCATGACCTTCAATTCCCAAACACAAAGCACAATAATTGACCAGTAAGCATTATTACAGTTTTTCCATGTCATCATATCATGTGATCAAATCTTACCAGTGTTCAGAACAAAATGTTCCGATTGTCAGTTGAACCCCAATATGTTTGTGTGTGTCTGTGTGTATATATACATATATCCTATACTTTAAAACATTTACAGGACAACCTTAAAAAATAGTGTCTTTCCAGTTCTATATAAACCAAATAGAATTGTTTTATGTGATTAAGAACACATGACCAATAGACAAAAATCCTACTAGTACGGATTTAAATAAAAATAATGTAACTGCGCTCAACTTTTTACGTTGTCAAATGTAGTCTTGTGTAACCTCACGTGATATAACAGGCATCCCAGTGGCATCCTATGACAGGGTAAGCTCAGCTAAGCTGTTTTTTCTTTGGTTGACCTTGGAGGTCAAAGGTTAATATATATAACACAGTAAATAAAGGCAGCTGGAATTGGCATGTCAGTAGAAGGTCAAATATAGTACAAAAAATGGCAAAAATTAATTAAAAAAAATCAATACATGTAACAGCAGCAGCACTGAACTATGCAAGGCCTTTAAGCAAAAATAAAACGTGCAAAAGAAAATCAAACATAAAAAAGGCAAAAGCCAAGTGAAGAGCATTAAAAATTGCAATGCAAAAGAATGCTATTTGAACTCTCACAGGAAATGGCCACTGTCATGGTGACATGATGTTGGTTATTAAGTGTTTAACACAAGCTAGGCTTGTTTTGTGTCTTTTTCTGACCAGCTTAACAGCTTTTCTGAGTCAAGCAAAGAGGGACTGGCATTCTGAGGAAAGACTTAGGGCCAAAGAGCATCAGGTGATCCTGGTGCTGGCATGCCAAGTGGTCAGGGAGAGTCTTGTTTCTGAGGCGACCAGGTGGGGTACGGAAAGCGTAGTTTTCCCTGAGAGGCCCAGCGTCTGTAGATGTTCTTCTCTGTAATGAAGCGATGGCCGCCTCTCCGGGCTCGCTCATGTACCCTGTACATCCCACACTCATCCAGACGGTACGTCTCATAGTAGTGATATGGCACTGAGGTGCGGTTGGCAATGCTACACACACACACAGGAGGTTACAACCAGGTAACATAAGTACATTTTTATTTTTCATTTTTAATAGACTGGTTTCTAATATTCTATGATATGACAGGTCAGATTCATAAAAATTGTTATGTTTATGTTTAATCCAAGTTTGCTCAAACACTAAAAGAATCTTGCCGTACTGCTGTTTTCTGTAGAATCTTTCCTATTGGTTTACAAGCATTTCTTATTTGTTCTTTGCCCTACTCACCTGCAGTAAGAGCCATCAATCATCCCGTAAACATCAATGCTGTCACACACCTCGATCGCCAGGATCATAGTGAAAAACCCAGTACTGAGGAAAGCACCTGACTTCATTCTGAGAGGGAGAGGGAGAGAGAGAGAAATTAACAGCTTCATACATAGGCTCCACCTAAGGATAGACACTGCACCCCATCCTGCTAGAACCGTCTAAAAACAGTGGTGTTTTGGAAGTGCGAATCAAATAAAATGAAATAAAATTCAAAAGGATAGAATATACACTCAGCAAATAGTTGCACCCAGAAAGAAGCGTGGGATTGCGATGTTATTTTGGAAGGGATAAAAAGGTTACCAAGAACAAAAAAAATGCCAACACATTTAAAACATACACAGACAGAAGTAGTGTCTATCAGTATGGTGCTGGGTGTAATGCAACATGCCAGATGTCTCAGCATGGACTTTGTAGAGGTTCCTAATGATGTACCGTCATAATCCATCCCATGCAGATTGAATATTCTCACTCAGTTACTGCAGATATTACAGTAGGGGTGGAATGATGATAGCTTGCCCAATAGCATCCCAGACATTTTCATTCGGGGTCAGGTGATGCTACTGGCCATGGCATAGTGTCTGTATTTTTAAGGCGGTAGCAGTATGCAGACGAGCGTTTTCCTGATGGAAGAGCACACCAGAGTCTGTGTTCAGAAAAGGGAGGGCCACTGGTTGAGGGCTATAAAAGTACCTCTAATGAAGTCCAAAGGTGATCTGGAATCATTCAAAAGTGCAACCCACACCATGAAACCAGGCCTTCTGGATGTGTGACGGTAACAACAAAATTGATTTTGTTTGATGTTTGTAATCATTCTATGCTGATAAATTACATTTGCTGTTTCCAACTCCACCTTATTGAAATATAGGGCATTTATCAAAAGTAATACTCCATCCACTAATTTTGGGATGAACTGGAAATGAGGTGTGGTGGTGATCATTCAACATCTTGACCTCTCTACACTCTTGCCACTGAATGCAATCAAAATCTTCACAGCAATGCTCCAAAATCTAGCAGAAATTCTTCCATGGACAATAAAGACTGTAACGCCAACAAATGCAATTTATAATACCCGCAGAAGAGGGTAGAATGAATGAGTAAATGTCCAAATACTTTTGTCCATACAGTGTACATGATGCCAAAGCTTTCAATACTACTTTATGTGTCCAAAGCATATGTGTGTGGAACTGTATGCGAGGGCACACACACATACAAGCTTATTTTATATGACTGATAACATATATTGCTTGTTTGGTCTGATTCTTCTACATCCAGAATTGTCTGGTCTGCACTGTGCAGGTGTGTGACATTACCTGTTCTTGCCTGTCTCGTCCTGGAACACGCGGTCACAGTACAGAACCTTATCCTTGCTGACCATGTACAGATGTGTGCGTGGGTACTTTCTGGCCAGTTTGACCAGTGTGTTAAACACCTTGCCCTTCCCATCCTGTCTCATGTTTCTCTCTGGGCCCCACACCACGTACAGGGTGTCTGTCTCTTGCTTGAAGAACACATTCTCGTGCCTCAGTAGGTGGGGGACACTGGTGTGAGAGACAACACGAATGCTTGTCCGGTTCCCCACATCAGCCTCGAAGCCCTGCGTGGGTGCTGCGTTCATGCGGATCACACACTCATGTCCATCTATCTCACTGCCTTGCCAACTGCCACGCATGTGTCCCGAGCTTGACACCACGGCACAGCGGCCACAGTGGAAGGACAGGTGCTAAACACACAACACAAGCAGTGGGTCATTATACAGCATACATCTGCTTTCACGAGTTACGATTAAAGGCACAGTTCAGTAAAAATAATCTCATTTAGTCCAATATATACTCAACCCACCAAGTCGGCTTCTTTAATTTACAATGTGATATGCTAGGCAAATGTTGCTAACATACACAGGACTAAACTGCCAAGTTCAGCTCTGTAAACACAAAACCAACAATTCAAATATGCCTCAACCTGTCTCTGAAAACACATCCAATCTTCTTTTCTGATAAATAGATGTGGATTAGAACACAGTGTGACTGACATTAGTCTGTAAACATACAACAAAGCAGGAGGTGGAAGATGACAATATGATGATATTGTTCCAGCTTTTAAATCCCTTGAACAATTTTCACTATGAATAATTCAGTTCTTTCAGAACTTCTGATAAATAGATTAGAAAACAGCATGACTTACTTTAGTCTGTAAACATAAAACTAAGCAGGAGGTGGGGAATAATAATTGTGATGTAATTCCAGCCGTAGCTTTGTACTGTGCATATGTATTAAGAGACATTTTGGCCATGTTAGAGAAATGCAACTGTTACACACACCACATACATGTCTTGGCTGATGTGGTTTAAGGCAGACATATTCAAATTGTGCCGCGGCCCCTCCTAGTGGGGCACAAAGGAAGTGCAAGAGAGTGGAGTTCAGAGGTGAGAAGTCTAAAAACAGACAGGAAACATGGTCCTCATAAATGGAATTTATGCTCAGAGGAATTCAGACCTATGGGCTTATATAACTTACATAACTTGTGTTCATATGCTCTCGTTAAAGAGAAGAAGAGAAGCTCTTATTTCTGCTGTATTTGATTTGATTTTGTTAGCTGGTTAAAATAAACATTTTAGACAAATGAGATGATGACAAATTTTTTATACGTACAGTGCAGATGTTTTGTGTACTGACACATTTGTCTTAGTTTGGGGGGTTTAAACCTTGAGGTTTAATGGATGTGTATGATCATTTTGGGCATAAATGTTAGAACAACAGTAAATTAATGGTGTTTCATTACTTTTGTTAAATGAAGCCAGCTAAACGAATACATCTTGGCTATCTGACTACATTTATTGTGAGGAGGGCAAACTGGATTTATTTGTTATCATTCTTATGTGCAATATAAAAGCAGCGTTCACAACTTTGGGCCATATGATTGAAAGTCAATGTAGTTTGGATTCATTGGATTTCTAGGTGTCAATTCTGAGAGCTAGTTCAGTTTTCATTTTCATTCAATTTTAAACCTTATCCAGTCTGAATTGTTCACAGTGGTGATGAACGGAAGATGAACAAAATTATATCTTTTTAGGCTGTTCACACTGTCCAGCATTCACCTGAACATTTCACTCTCCTAAACTGACACGTGAAAAAGTTCAGCCCTTATCTTCTCCAGCATCACAGAAGCTATCAAACAGTTCCAGTGTCTGAACGCTGGGCTTAGCACTGAAAATGTGTTTGAGCTTGCTGTAAAAAGGGTACGTTATTCAGCTACATCCACTTCTTTCATTTGTATTCTTGGTTTCTTTAAATTTTGCTTTTTTTTTTCTTTAGCAGCCACACCCTACTGCTGCCATGTTCAGAGACATGCCTTCTAAATTTGAACAGAGACATCAACACAAATATTCATGAGGCCTGTTATCTTGCTATCCCCCCCACTGAGAACGTCTCTTACTGCTGTCATCCATTTTCCCTTCTCCTTAGCTAGCATTTATGAAGAATGCCGAGTTGGACTGATGTAAAAAAATACATGAATTCCAATCTGGCTGTTCAGACTGAGTTGCATTGCTGCAAATCTGATATGTAGTAGATTTCAATGCCAAATATCAAAGTGGCCCAAATCAGAATTTAAAAAATGTCATATTCAATTTTGTGTTCACACTGCCAAATTACACCTCTGCATGGATGGGTCATTCGTAGCACTGCAGTGACACTAACACTGATGTGTCATCCCTGCTCTGTGGTGGTCCTATGGAGTCCTGAACATTGAACAACAGAGTGAAAGAAGGCTAACTAGGTATGCAGAGAAGCAAATGGACAGCAGTCTAATTATAGAACTATAAAGTGCTCCAGTGTGGTCAGTGAAGCTGAAAAAAATAACAGTGAGTGTACTGAAAACCAGTAAAACAAATCAATTTCAGACAGTCTTCATACTGTAATGTGATCTCTTGATTAACAACATGCCGCTGAATAATACATGTACCTTACCATTAAAAATGGTCAGAACCCATTGGGTGTTGTTAAACATTTGACCAGTAGTGTGGTTATGTGTGTTGTGTGTGTATATGTGTGTGTTCTGCTTTAATAAGAAGCAAGCAAAATAACAACTTACCGACATGCCTGATGTTTCAGAAGGTGGAATCCTCTCATAACCATGGAGGCCGAGATTGACTACTACATTTCCTTTTCTGCTCACGTGACTGCACCAGAGCAGCAGAGATAGCGTGAGGAGGAGGAAGCAGAGCCAACGTAATTTCTGCACAAAGAAAGAGAACAGTATATGTTTCAGAGGAAAAAACTATGAAATCGGTTGTACGGTCAAAGGGTTCATTTAATTTGAAAGGGTCTATGTCTGAAAAAAATGTATAGAGTAATGGCACAAAGTGGCCCACTTTTAATTCACAGTTTTTGTTACATCACAAAACCAAAAAATGTACATATATACATCTATTCAGCCTAAAGCCACCCCTTACACTGAAATTAATATAATGAACTGTTTCAGCCTTATTGAGAATAAGGTGTAACATATGGCAGCCGTTATAACACAGATCTCTTATACAGACAGACAGACAGACAGACGGATCTTTATTGATCCCTTTGGGAGGGTTTCCTCTGGGAAATTAAGATTCCAGCAACACCATCATTACAGCACAAACGGAGTAGGCGGTAATAACAATATAATAATACAGTTATATAGAAGAAATATATAATATGGAGGGTATAAGAAAAGTCCAATAGGAGGAGTATTGCACATTATTATTGCACTTGTTTAACTATTATTGCAAAGTATCCTTTAAGACTGATTATTATACATCAGTCTTAAAGAATCAGTAATGGTATTTATATTTCTAAGGTTGCAAAATGATAACGTAGTAACTATTTACTATTAATAATTGATATAAATAAACTGTCAAACTGCAAGATAAAAATTATATGACCGACCCCTTAAAATGCAGGACGGTCATTTGAACATATTTTCCCAATTAAATGGTCCACTTCTGGGTGAGTTTTAATAAATGAATAAACAGACTGACTTTCAATGGATGTGAAGTTCATCCATTCGTTTCCCGAGACTTATGTTTATATAGGGGACATGTCTCCAACCCTGGTCTCAGGGTAATCTACATTACCAGACCCAATCAATGCCTTTGTTCAGAGCTGCTTGGCTGAGTGAGGTGTGGTATCTCACTGAAAACTGCAGAAAGGTGCATTAGATCTTCATCATCCTGCTGGAGAGACTGTTTTAAGTGTTAGGATCGTACCAGAGACTTCATGTCCTGCTGTCACCCACGGCACAACCATGGCTCCCGCCTGCACACAAACAGGACAAGATGAGGCAAAACCAGCATGAAGGTCCAGATTAAGGAGCAAATCGTTAATGAGTCAGCAGTTCAGTCAAGCACTGCCCCAGTGAGTCACTGAGGCGCCAACAGCCAACACAACACCCTAATACAGCATAACCTCTTACATTTCACGAAAAATCACATAATTTTAGACGTTATTAACCACAAAAGTCACATGCTTACAACGCCTTACAACGCCTAGGCACGCTGATGTTTACGTTCCGTGTGTTCCGAGGAACACCGCGGCTGAAAACATTAGTTCCGCCGGCAGCAAAACGAAACCAAGAAAATAAAAAGGAAACAAATAGAAACAAACATTGATCTGTTTTTTGTTTTAATTAATTGGTATGAAAATATTTTAAGCTTAACTCACGTTGCAGGTTTAACTCGCAGCTGGTGTCGGTTCTTCTACTGGATTCATTTCCACCCGGTTCAAAAGAATCGAATCTTTTTCATTCAGTGATGCTGTTCAATGCGGGAGGCAGAGCTGACCTTTACTGCCCCAGGCCAGTTTTTTTTTTCCAGTTAAAGTCACATTGGGTGAATTAAACCCAATACTATCCTGAGATTGGCTGGCAGGCAGGCAGGGACTTTGTGAAGTCATACACTGTTAAAACACACAAGCAGCTACCCGACTGTGTTTTCACGATAAGATCCCACAGGGGAAGTTTGAATTGTTACAGCAGAATATATAATAGGCTGTCGCCCTTTAAACAATCAAAGTAATTAAAGTAATTATGTACGTAAGTAAACAGAAGCGCTCTACGCAAATGAATCATCGGATAATTTCTCAGATTCGTTGAAACTGAAGCTGGCCTTAAGAATCGATTCCGACAGCTGAATAAAACTTCTTCTCGCTTAAGAATCGATTTCAACAGCTGAATCAAACTTCCCCTCGCTTAAGAATCGATTCCGATAGCTGAATTAAACTTCTTCTCGCTTAAGAACCGATTCCGATAGCTGAATCAAACTTCTTCTCGCTTAAGAATCGATTCCGACAGCTGAATCAAACTTACCCTCGTTGTCGAAAGTCAAGAGTCGTTTGTAACGTCGGTCGGTTCAACCCACCTGCCGTTCTAAGCTACGATTGGTCATGTACTACTTGGGCGGCGTGACTATTGGCTGGCCCTGTTGTCTGTCAAAGTCCGCCCCGCCCCAAAGCAAAAGTGACGTTAGTATGTGAAAGGCGGCGTCGTTGAGAACGTCCTTCTGCAGCAGCAGAGAGAGGCAGTGAGTAACGCCGTCTCTGCGCTTTCACTCATTTTCTCTTCAGTCTTGCTCGTCAGGCCATTTCAGCGGCTTGTCTTTGCTGCAGACCTGTGCTGTATTTGTCTCGAAATGAGCGCGGCTCGGCGCACTAAGGTTGGAGCATGTTGGCGAGTCGCTAACTGGCTAACTGGTGTGACGGTGGCTTTGTCCCAATTCGCATGAACCTTCCGTCTGCCCCTCAGTAGGGAGCACACTAATACACTTAAGGGCTCATATGACTAATTTAAACGTGAAAGATATAGAAAAAGCAAGAGTTTCCGTTGGAAGAGGAATGTCAGGCGGTCTGGTTTCCTAAGAAAACCCACCGAGATGGAGGGAAGTCACCGAGAAGAGGCTGCCTGATTTGTTTGGTCACTGGGTATTGAGACACAACCATTGACAGTAGGACCAACTGCAGGGGAAATGTCATCTTTTCTGACTATATGGAGCTTAAAAACCAGTAAGAATGCTTTTTAAAGGACTCATATCATTGGTGTTCTATTTCATTTTTACACAAATGCTCCATGAAACGTTTAATGTGGGTTTAATGTGAGTAGCTACCAAAACAGACCCCATTCAGCATCACATAGCAGTTATTAATGTCTGTAGGTTACCCTGATCTTGAGATGAACATGTAACTGTCTGCAAAGTGCAGATTGATCTATGGAAATAACATCTGCGTTCATCTGCGTTCATCTGCAATCCAAGTGGCATATTCAAATGGCACTCGAGACTGAAACTCTGTGTAAAGCATCTGTTTGAATGGGTAGGACTAAGCTGCTGCTCTTGGATATTGTGACCTCAAAAAAAATATCTATAGGCTGGGGAATGACTGGTTTTGAAATTTGAACAAAATTGACATACTCTTTCATCTGAAAAGTTATAACATTTTATGTGATATTGTAATGTCCCCAGCGTACTCTAATACGCTGAAACTTTGACACACCTGGCTGAGCTAAGGTACGCTGGCCTGTTGGTCTACATTCCTGTGCATGACTTGACCAACTTCATATGTGTGAAGCAGAAGGGCCAGACTGGTCCATTAGGTCGGAGTGGAGGAACCTCACAGGAACGTGTTCTACTTTGCATTCCTCTGTTCCTGAGTGACTCTCATTGTGTGGTGAAATGCAAGCTGTTTATTTAAGCAAAAGGCTCCAATCAGTCTGATAAGTGCTCTGCTCTTCTTTCCCAGGCAACAGCAGCAATGAGAAGCCTGACTCTGGATGATTTCTGAGACAGTTTTGATCACTGGATGAGGCCAAGCAGTGTTTAGAGTGACCTGTGGTCTGAGAAAGCCTGGGGATAGAGCTGTGGCTAACCCTGGATCTGAGGGCGGGAGTGTGGATGTGAAACCAGCGTGGGGACTTGTAGGAGGGGTGGAGCTGAGATGTCCGTCAGAAGCGCAGAGGGCATGTCCATCATGCAGGCCTTAGCTATGACTGTGGCTGAGATACCTGTGTTCCTCTACTCCACCTTCGGCCAGGTATGGGTACATTGCTACACAGACACACACACACATCTGTGAAATGTTCCCGGTGCCATTGGCTGCAACACAGCCCTAAAAGCATGATTGATCCACACTTGTGCTTAACGGTTGGTGATTCTGTGCCCTTTTGCTGTACATTGTGGTGAGGACGCAGACATTTTGATGACTCTTCCATGAAGGTCATATTTGTGCAGGGGTTGCTGAACAATAGAATAATGTACCACAACTTCAGAGTCTGCTAAATCTTCCCGAAGGAGGTGTCTGATTTTGTCTTTCTAACAATCCTATGAGCAGCTGTCTCTGAAAGACCTCCACTGTTCCTGTTAACTGCCATTTTCACCTAATGATGATTGAAGCCATGACCCTAACAGACTAATAAAGGTTACCTGAAGGCTGAAATCTCCTAGAGTTCCTATGCATTTGCACGGGAAATTGTACAGAACCAAAATAATACACTGGTATGTTAAAAAGTGTGTTTAATCTATAACCTTTTGGAGATCATTTCATCTTCAGCCTGCTTACCTGTATAATTGTGTTGCTTTTCCTGATTCTTGTCTTTAACTTGTCAGAAATACATAAAGTACATATAGTCAAGATCATCCAGCTGAGGGCAATATGGCAGTATAAAAGTACCTCCCAAAAAGGGATTAAAGAACACCCAAAAACCTGAATGTGAACAAAACATTTAAAACAGGTTTTGTTTATGCCTTGCTTCCAATTTGGAGGGCTTATGGGATGGTTGTGAAAAAGGTCTGGAGGCCTGTCAGTTTCAGCCTGTCTCATTTGACTGCCAACACACACATAAACACACACTAGCATGGCTAATTTTACCTTTGCCTCACTTAACTGTGTTTTATTTTACCGCACACACACACACACAACCTGGGTTTACCTCTGATCAGTGACCACATGCTGCCATGCGGGGCACCTACGACTGCAAACAGATTACCCACCTGATTGCTGCAGTTTATTTATTTTGGGCACTTTCATGTACACGCTTTTGAAATTGAGCTGGACTAGAGGCTTTTAGGTCACGTTGGCAAAAGTGGCAGATTTTAGGTCAGTGGAGTCCAGCACAGTGGACGTCTGCTTTATTTCATTCTGTGCCATGTGACCTATGTAAAGGTCTTTATTTATACATATTTGTCAGAGGCTTTTATTTCATTAAAAAAGAAAAATTAAACAAACTGTCTAAACCTTGAACTTGAATCCTACTCTTTGTGTGCAGGAAAAATGTTCCACTGCACTATGCAATAACTTAGTCTCACTAAAGAAAGAAATAGCACCATTTTGTGGATTAGAGCAGAAGTGCAATTTGGAAGTCTTTTTGTCTTGAAATGAATACACACATAAAATAAAGGCACTGGCTCTTGTACTGTATTGCTCCTCACTGCTACATCCACATATTTAAAAAACACATTTAATTCCATCTCCAAATATTTGGACATGGCTTATATTTCTGCCTGTTCTGTTCATTGCTTCCCCCCCCCCCCCCCCCTTCAAACTGCCTTTCCTTCCCTCTGTGTCCTCAGGAGGGTGCTGTGAGCACATTTTTCATTTTCTCTTCAATTTAGTTTAACGAGTTAGGTTTTCAGATCTGAAAGTAGAAAAAAAAAAAACTTGAACATGATCACTGACCATCTTGCACCCATTGCTGACACATGCAATTGAATCTACAGCATGTCTTGTCTCTGTCAGTACTGTCAAATGAATTGGGGCACTCTGGAGCAGATAAAGAAACATGAACATGGTAGCACCATGTCTAATGCCAACAATGAGCTAGAGCATTGAGCTGTGCAGTGGAACTGTGTTCTCTGGAAGGATGATGCTCCATCCAGTACCTTGGGGATGAGGTGGGGTGGTGATCATCCAACATCCTGACTTCAATTACAATCTTGTTTCTGAATGCAATCAAATCCTCACAGCAGTGCTCAAACATCTAGTGGAAAGCCTTCCCTGGACAGTGTAGACAGTTCCTTTAACAAAGGCAGGGAAACTTTAATACTCTCAAATTCAGTTGAAACAATGACTTAGCAGGTGTCCCAATAGTTTTGTCCATATTATATACATTATACTATGTATGAAGAATGAACACTTTAGACCTCCCAACACCACTTGCCTGCTCCTGATATTCACCTGTCTCATTTTTCTCCTCCATTTCTCCTACCCGCTCTCCTTACCTTTCTTCCTCCCTTTTCCATGGTCTCCTCCCTCTCCCCCCTCAGTCCATATTCTCTCAGTTGCGGTTGACCCCCAGCCTGAAAAAGGTGTTGTTTGCCACGGCTCTGGGCAGCGTGGCCTTGGCACTGACGGCACACCACCTGAAGAGGCGGGGCAGGAAGAGGAAGCAGGTGACAGAGAAATCGGCAGTGAAAACAGGGGGCGTTCCTGAACATCTGCTCCGCTCTGGCAGACCTGCATCCCTGAAGAGAGGTGAGGTCACTCAGTTTACACACTTGATTGTGTCTGGGGGTTTCTTTACTTTTGTGCTGGACCTACGAGGGTAATGTAGCCAACAAGTAATGAAAGCTTCATCATGTGAAAAGCCACACAAGTGTGAGCAAAAGATCAGTGGGCTTCAATCACAACAGTGAGTCCAGTTCAGAGGAGGTGCACTCAGTTATGATTCATCAGTGTAATGCATAACTGATCATAACCAGGATAACTGATGCTAACAGACTCACACTGATTCATCAAATAAACACAGTGGGTACGGAAAGTATTCAGACCCCTTTAAATTTTTCACTCTTGGTTTCATTGCAGCCATGCTAAAATCAAGACTGTTAATTTTATTTCTCATTAATGTTCACTCACCACCTCATCTTGACAGAAAAAAAAACAGAAATGTAGAATTTTTTGCAAATTTATTCAAAAAGAAAAACTGAAATTTCACATGATCACAAGTATTCAGGCGCTTTGCTCAGTATTGAGTAGAAGCACCCTTTTGAGCTAGTACAGCCATGAGTCTTCTTGGGAATGATGTTTTTCACCCCTGGATTTGGGGATCCTCTGCCATTCTTCCTTGCAGATCCTCTCCAGTTCCGTCAGGTTGGATGGTGAACGTTGGTGGACAGCCATTTTCAGGTCTCTCCAGAGATGCTAATTGGGTTTAGGTCAGGGCTCTGGCTGGGCCAGTAAAGAATGGTCACAGAGTTGTTCTGAAGCCACTCCTTTGTTATTTTAGCTGTGTGCTTAGGGTCATTGTCTTGTTGGAAGGTGAACCTTCGGCCCAGTCTGAGTTCCAGAGCACTCTGGAAGAGGTTTCTGTCCAGGATATCTCTGTACTTGGCTGCATTCATCGTTCCTTCAATTGCAACCAGTCGTCCTTTCCCTGCAGCTTTAAAACACCCCCATAGCATGATGCTTCACTGTTGGGATTGTATTGGGCAGGTGATGAGCAGTGTCTGGTTTTCTACACACATAGAATTAACACCAAAAGGTTCATTCTTCATCTTCATCAGACCAGAGAATCTTATTTGTCATAGTCTGGGAGTCCTTCATGCGGGCTTTCATATGTCTTGCACTGAGGAGAGGCTTCCGTCGGGCCACTCTGCCATAAAGCCCTGACTGATGAAGAGCTGCAGTGATAGTTGACTTTGTGGAACTTTCTTCTATCTCCCTACTGCATCTCTGGAGCTCAGCCACAGTGATCTTTGGGTTCTTCTTTACCTCTCACACCAAGGCTCTTCTCCCACGATTGCTCAGTTTGTCTGGACGGCCAAGTCTAGGAAGAGTTCTGGTTGTCCCAAACTTCTTCCATTTAAGGATTATGCAGGCCACTGTGCTCTTAGGAACCTTGAGTGCTGCAGAAATTCTTTTGTAACCTTGGCCAGATTGTACTTTGCCACAATTCTGTCTCTGAGCTCCTTGGACAGTTTCTTTGACCTCATGATTCTCATTTGCTCCAATATGCACTGTGAGCTTTGAGGTCATATACAGACAGGTGTGTTCCTTTCCTAATCAAGTCCAATCAGTTTAATTAAACACAGCTGGACTCCAATGAAGGAGTAGAACCATCTCAAGGAGGATCAGAAGAAATGGACAGCATGTGGGTTAAAAATGAGTGTCACAGCAAAGGGTCTGAATACTTATGATCATTTGAAGCTTCAGTTTTTCTTTTTTAATAAATTTGCAAAAATATTCTACATTTCTTTTCTGTCAAGGTGGGGTGGTGAGTGAACATTAATGAGAAATAAAATGAATTTTTTTTATTTTAGCAAATGGCTGCAATGAAACAAAGAGTGAAATATTTAAAGGGGTCTGAATACTTTCCGTACCCACTGTAATAGTTAGAAGAGTATCATGAAAATGAGAGGACAGGGGGCAAACACCAAAGTTATGGGTTCTCCAGTAAGAAAGACCCTGCTTTGTGGTATCAAAACATACTCCTTGAAACTCATCCAAACAATCAGCAGCCATATGCTCCACTAAGCAGCTGCTGAGCACTCTTAACATTGACCCATTTCCTTAATTCATAATGTAAATAGGAAATTACGGTTAACAAGATCACCTCCCCAAATGTGGCATGTGTTGCAGCCAGTGGCATGGAGAACGGTTTATTGGAATAGGGGGAAATATTTGTTTTTGCTTTTTTACTTTGTGTTTAATAGCTATTTTTGTTTTCAGGTCCGTTTCCAGGGCGTCAGATGATGAGCCCCAGTACTCGCAGCAATGACACTATGAGTGGAATCTCCTCACTCGCTGCCAGCAAGCATTCCAGTTCGTCACACAGCATTGCTTCGGTACAATACACACTTCTACAAACACATCACCCACATCACTTCTTTACACCGTATGCCTTAAGCAGCATTTTAGCACACAACCAAACCCTCGAAAGCTGGATCCCAGCATGACGGCTGCTCGTTGGGTTGTGCTTGTTTTGCAGGCTCGACTCCCACCGTCTCCCAACCAGCCAGCTGCTGCAGCCACACCATGGGAGGCGGAGCCCGTGGCAGAGGAACCTGGAGCTATAGAAGACGCCAATGCAGAAAACCTGTACCTCATGGGTAATTGAGAACAGGACATTACTGTTAAATGTTCTGAAGTCTTTATTTAATTCAGACTTGCTTCCATTGTGTTTTAGATTTACGTTGATTTACTGCCTGTCCATGGAGTGCTGCACTCAAAGCAAAAAAAAGGTTCTTTATCACACCAGTAGTTGAACACATTTTTTAATTAAGATTCTTTGTAGAAACGTTTACACTCATCTGAAGACCCTTTTAATCAAAAAAATAAAGAATCATTTAAGCATCCAAATGGTTCTTTGAGGTGATAAATGTTGAGTTCCGGTTGGTGTAGGGCCCTGATCTTTCCAAAATATCCACTGAAATGCATCTTCATCATCTTCTGGATAGGCAAAATGGATTGTGGTGTGAGACATTCTTGTATAAACGCTGTAAACATGTCGGTGGTGTGGAAGCAGTGATAATAGTGATAAAAGACCAGTTCAGGTTGTTTATTTTAATAGCATTTTTTGCCTGATGCTTAACGTGTCTATTCATGGATCTGACTGATAAAATATTTTTTATATCATTGTTATAAACAATGCAAAAAGCTCATGTGCTGACCTCACAGCCTTAAAGCCACTGTAACGTCTGCAGCATTTAAAGTGGAACCAAAAAATTCCAGCAAACCCCAGGCTTGTGACAGCAGCTGTGTTTGTATGCATTGTCAGAAATCAGCACGACAGATGGACAGATTCACTTTGATTAAAGCAGGTGTGGCTGTGTTTTAGCAGTGCCCTAGAAACAAGCTGTTTGCTTGTGGAAGCAGGTTAGATAAGGCAGAACATTCCAGTCCCATGTGTGGAACCATTCCAACCAGGTGGGATTGTGCTTGCTAAACCGTTAAAAGGACAGGGAATGACCCAAGAATGGCCGTTTGTAGACACTGGTCTGCTGAATTGAGGGGTTGTAAGTTTAAGTCATGTTGTGTGTTGTTGGTGTGTCTGCTCATATGTTTAAAATGTTCAGTGTTTAAATGATTAAAAAAGTGGCAAAATTAATGAAACCCTGTAAAAAGAAAAAAAGTAGGGTTTGTTATTCTGCCTTTTGGCCAAATACTTCTTTTTGTTCAGTTTCAACCAAAACATTTCATTTAAGTGCATCCCTATTAAGAATATTACCCACTGATATGTTTCATAAAACTATGATCCAGGCATATTGGCTAATTTCCAACACCGCTACAGAGCCCAGCAGGACCAGAACTGAAGAACCCTGCCTTTTGTCGTAGTAAGATATCTCAGTTTTGTAATGTTCTATTGCCCCCCATGACAACAGAGGTGCCGTTAACAATTCTTCAGTAATTTTTTCATCTTTTTGTTTCAGTGAAAGTAATATGTTGGAAGAAAATGTCCCTAAAAATGATCAGTTTACGTAATGTGCAAGACCTGTTTGGTGCCTGGTCCAAGTCTACTTCTTCTAAACTTGCTGTTTAACTGAACTGAGTTTGTTATGTAATGCTGTAATTAAACCTGTAGGTATGGAGTTATTTGAAGAGGCACTGCTGAAGTGGGAACAAGCCCTAAACCTCAGACACAGAGGCCACGCTGACACCTCTGCCTCTGCAAGCAACAGCCTCGCCCTGCAGGGGGCAGCACTCACGGTAAAACACACTAGGGAATAACATCACAGTTTTAGGGGTTGTAGAAGCGGACCCTGCTGTGAACAGTACAGTTGACAAGACACCACTGGGCGGTGTCTGTATTATGTGCCAACTCTCTTGAAAATGGCCTGCCCCTTTACTTGTCAGTCAAATGGCCCTTTCCTAGGTGGTTTTTAGATACATTAAGGGCTGAATACTCACCTCTGATTGGAGGACCTCTGGCTTGCAAGGTAGATCTAAACCTAACTGGTAGATCTAAACCTAACCTAAATGAAACACTTGCTTGAACTGGAATTTGAATTTATAATTTTTATAGGGTGGTGGTGGTGGTGGTGGTGAGGTGATTGGGAGTTGTGCCAAAACAGAAATGGTGAAAAATGTGTGCAGATGACTGCAAACTGAATGTGTCTAAACTCTTGTGATCTCTGTTTCCAACAGCCGGACTCTCGAAATCGTAAGTTTGCAGAGAAGCTGGAGTCTCTCTTGCACCGTGCTTACCATCTGCAGGAAGACTTCGGAAGCACTATACCCCCTGACAGCTTGCTGGCTGATCTGGGTGAGATTACACACACACACACACACACACACACACACACACACACACACACACACACAAAATACTGGTCAAAAATTTGAAAACACACCATTTTTTGTGTTTATAGACATTTAAGTGCTTTTCCAGTGAATGTAACCCTATCTGGACTATAAGCCGCTACTTTTTTCCACACTTTAAACCATGTGGCTTATAATGAGGTGCAGCTTTTTCTTCTTATATATGTTATTTTCCAGTTTGTTTGTTTTTTAAACTTTGCGGGTGCGGCTTATATTCCGGTGTGGCTTATAGGCCGGAAAATACGGTAATTAAAATGAATAAAAAAAAATTGAATTTGTAAAAATCCCTTTTTTGGGGACAGGTCAACGGTTTAACAATTTAGAGCTGGTCTGTAACAGTGGAAATAAATTAGGTTTGAAAATTGTTGTAAATAACTTGCAAACCGTTTTATACTGAAATTTTCACTGTCTCTACTGTCGTATTTTGCAACACTGCAAATTCAGACTCCTCTCGTCATAATAATGTTAAATTGGATCCCGTTTTGAACAGTACAAACAGTGACCATCCACTTTACAACTGAATAATAGATCCCTGTTAGTTATACATATATTTGATTATGTTGCTGTGTGTGTGTGTGTTTGTTGTAGAGAGTGAAGGCACATTGATTCTGCCCACAGTGGAGAGCTCCCATCGGATACAGGACGACGACGCTGCCACCATCACGTCTGACGATTCTTTCTTCTCTGCAGCTGAGGTCAGTATGTGCACATACACCGATCATACCCACTTTAACAGCTGCACCAGTTGTGTAGTTGTGGTTAATGTTTTTCTCTCTTTCCCATGCAGCTGTTTGATGCTTTCTCACTGGATGAGGTGTATCAGCCGTTGAAGCCTGCAGCTCTGTATGAAGAAGCTCTGGGTTTAGTGAGAGAAGGGAAAGTAACCTGCAGATCATTCAGGTAGTACATATTATCTAGCACCATGTTTCTTAAATTGGGCTCTGGGGAACCCCCAGGGGTCAAATGATGTATAGGTAGGGGGTCCACATTTTTTTTAATGTAAACAAGTGTTTGTTCCAGTTGTTGCCTTTGTGTTGCTGAGCAGGTTTGTATTGCAGGTGGTTGTGAGTGTGTTGCCAGGTGATTACTGTAGCTGTGGGGGGCAACCTTTTGAATGTTTGCACATCATCCTTTTGCACACTACTCATTTACTTGCTATCTCATACACCCAACATTCTTGCATACCATGAAGTTATTGCTATATTGATTATGGAATATTAATGTACACTCAACTGAATAGAAATAATTTGAGTAAATAATAAACCTCCGTACACCCTTCCAGTATTAAAGCAACTTTAGATAGCATTTTACCTTAAAAAGCAGCTTCAGTGTCATGTTGATATTGTAATATGGAGAATGGCATCTGTTATTCCCACTCTGGGCTGGTATGCTGCTACTACAATGGAACTTTGGAGGAGCCTCTCTCCAGAACTGCGTAACACTGCATTACAGTCATATTGGTGTACAATCCTGTAAAATTACTCTACCACCTCAGTGCACATGTGTCTTTCATCTTTCAGTGACTGTTCTGTATTTCTCAATTTGTCAGCAAATACACATGTACAGCTGTCCAAAATATGATCTGTATTTACAGCGGTTGTATGAAAGTGAATTACACCCCTCAACTCTAGGGGGAGACCAGGAGCAAATTGCCAATTTTCACATAATGCTACTTTAAACTTTACTAAATCTTTGCTGACTATTTTTGATGATTTAATCTATAGTCTATTATTTAGTGACAATAACAGTAGGAAAGGAATTTTAATGTATATGATTATGAAAATGTGCACGAAATGACCATTAATTAACATTAATTAATGTGGCACCCTTAACACCCATCACAGCCTGAAGTTGGATATTTGGCAGTATTGGAATTGTATTTGGAATTTTCTAGGGGTGTCCTGATCAAATTACTTTGTTCTCTGATCCGATCCGAGTGTCCTCATGCTATCAGCTGATCAACTGATTGAGATATTAGAGATAGTACTTGATAGTGTTTGTATTAAAAATACAGTTCCACAGTTTAGATATGATGTTCTCCTGATTGGTATTGAAGTAACAGTATATGTTTAGGCATTCTGGAGGCATTTATTTAGTATAGAAGCAACGTTTCCTGTGACTGACTTTCCAGTGCCTTTGAAACACTGCAGTCCAGTCTGTTTGTGTGTTGTAGTACATTCTCTGGACCAATATGTTGTTTTTCGATGACTGCTGTGAAGGAACTTCATAGAGAGGGTGAATGTGCTGTGTTTGGCTTTTCTATAGGTTGTGTACGTTAGAATTAGCCCCTTCTTGGTCAGGATTAAAATAGCCGATACCCAATACATTAAATCACAATCTGGATCCACTCAATTGGATCAGGACATCCTTAGAATTTTCCAGTCCTCCCTAAACTGTGCATTAGTTCCACTCCTCTGCATCTACTGGCATTTGTATAACAGCTGTATTATTTAATGTGGAGCAGAATACTCTAATAAGAAGAAGTTCAGTAGTTTCACAAGTGTGTGTGTGTGTGTGTGTGTGTGTGTGTGTGTGTGTGTGTGTGTGTGAATGTGTGGTCTACTTCACACCCCTTATAACCCTGAAATGCATCCTGTGTGTGTGCTCTGCAGGACTGAGTTGCTGGAGTGTTACAGTGATCAGGACTTCCTGGCCAAGCTACATTGCGTCCGACAGGCTTTTCACGTCAGTAAATATAATAACACACATACACACACACACTCTCGCACACAAAGATACTACAGACTTAAACACCCAAACGTGTGTGTGTGTGTGTGTACCTTAGTAATGGTCTTTTAACTCTCTTGCTGTCAGGCTTCATTGACTTGTTCTCTCCCTGTTAAGTTTGTGGTAATTGGTAGGTTTTGACTGTGTGTGTGTAGGTGTTGCTGTTGGATGAGACTCACAGAACATTCTTCATGGAGACCGGCAAACAGATGATCACTGGCCTCATGATCAAAGCCAACAAGGTACCAAAAGTATACATTATATGGACAAATGTACAGTAGGCTCATGTTTATCTGCTTCTGAGAGTCCTATTCGAAAGGCAGCAATTCTCTACAGCAATGGGCATAACTTAAAGTAGCTGATTGTGTTCATTCATAGACAGAGTGTTCACAAACATTTGGACATTTAGTATATCTTCCCTGGGCTAATTTATTTGCTTTGATGGCTTACAACAACACTCCACACCTACTGTAAAATCTGCAGAAGTGAGTGACAATATTCAGGCTGCATGGGATGGATGATCACAGGACACCATTAGGAACCTCCTCCTAAACTCCATACCGAGACGTCTGGCATGTTACGTTATTCCCAATACCATTCTGAGAGACACCACTTCCGTGTGTGCAGTGTCTTGCTTAAATAGACATTCTACCTGACTCCCCTAAGGGAAATCAAGTTAGTTCATTAATCCACTTATCTAAATAAATCAGACTGTATACAAAATAACAAAGATGTGAAAGAATTACAGCTGAGGACTGGTTTCAGAGAAAGGTGAAGTTCTTCTTTATTGCAGATATGTCATTCAGGTACCATGGCAAAGAACTCCTTAAAACAGTGTACAAAACACAAGCTTTTATACACATTTTGGGCTAGTGTGAAGGGGGGGGGGGTTGATTCCACCCCTTTTTTGTTATATAACCATGTTTAGAATGGATACAATTATATCCACAATAGTTAAAAATCATTCACCAAAAATGACCAAAGAAGTAATTGTGTCCAAGCCATGTGGCTTTACCTTTTTTAAAATCGACCTTGTAGTACACCGAGTCATTTCGCCTCCTGACCTCACCGTAAAGTGAGCATGTGTGTGTACTATATGCTTCAAAGAGCTATATCCCTGTTGGTTAAACATCCACATTCTCCGTTGTTTTATACTCAACATTGGTTCTACTCAGAGCTAGTTCTATAGTTTTATTCCCACAGTAGCTCAATATATATATTTTCTTGTTCTTAGTAACCTTTATCTTCCTTCCCAATGACATTACAATGGCAGTTACACATCTTTCTGGAAGATAAGTGTTAGTGTGTTAAACTGTTAGAACTGAGAACTCCTCTTGAAGTCTTGTAGCTGAGAGGACAGCATCAAGAATAACTACATATTTAGTCTTTGCCAAGGAAAAAATCCCAACAGTACCCTAAATTCACTGTGTGTGTGTTTATGTTTATGTTTATAGAGTTCAAAAGCATTTTTGGAGAGTTATCAGGACATGCTGTTATACAGCCAGAGAGAGGAGACCTGGCCCACCACCAAAATGGAGCTGGAGGGACGAGGGGTTTGTCTCTCTTTATCCGATTCGTCAAATATTGACTTTTCAGTCATTTGTTTGTGTTTGTTTGACGTGTGTCTGGATCAGTTGCTCCAAACTAATGGCATGTTTATGACCTGCGTGCAGGTTGTCTGTATGAACTTCTTTGACATTGTGCTGGACTTCATTCTCATGGATGCATTTGAGGACCTGGAGAACCCACCCACCTCTGTGGTTGCTGTATTACGGAACCGATGGCTGTCTGACAGTTTTAAAGAGACGGTAGGGAAAAGGCATAATGCATTGTTTACTTGCATTTTAGTACCGTGGTTCTTAATTTCTTCTCCGCTCTGGGCTCCTGGGCTCCGGCAGGCCTTGATTATGAATCTGTCAGCTGAATTGAATGTAGAGCATGGAGACATTAGTATCAGAGATTAGAACCGGTTTCTTGAAGTAAACAATAATATTTGAAACTATAATTAAAATTTAATATTGATTTCACTTGTGTATATTTTGTTATTTTTCTCCCATTTCTCTCAGGCTTTAGCCACTGCATGTTGGTCAGTGCTGAAAGCTAAGAGGAGACTACTGTTGGTAAGTTTTTTTTTTTTTTTTTTTTTTTTTCTTTCTCGTGTGTGTTTTCACATACTCTCCACAATAGTTGGTCCATTCCATACTGATCAAGTATCTGCTGATACCAGCTTTATCTACTCTAGCCATTTGATAGGTGTCTATACCTCTAGGTTGTTTATACCATTCCAGGCTTTATAGAATGTATTTTGGTAAAGGTTATGTTCTGTGCCACAAATATAATACGCCTCAAAGAACACAATTTATTGAATAACTACATCATTTAAGTGGTTTCGGAGCCATGAGCTGAAGTGTGAAAACTAGTAATAAAGGATGATGACACTAATAGTTTCATTTCAGCAGCAAAACAACCTACAACAGTTTAGAAACAACGTCTAAAATTCAGTTTTCCGTGATGGGAACATTTTAAATAATCCACTACAGAACAATAGTAGCCAGGACAACCTGACACATATGGACTGTCATATCTAATATTAGAGCTGAATGAAATGACATTGCAAGTGACAATTATTGGGCCCGAGTATCATCACAGAAACAGCAGTACAAGTACAGACTGACCTTATTTGATGTGGTGTCTAAAATTGAGATTTTGAGATTTATGCAATTCTGCTCAGTGAACTAATTCATTTTTCAGCAGTTAACCCTGTAGTTATAAAACCCATGTACTTTCTTCTACTAACAATGTATCCAAACTTTTCTATAGGGTTTCTGAATTCATTGTTTCCACTGTGTGATTGTGTGACTTTCAGGTTCCAGATGGCTTTATTTCTCACTTCTATGCCATCTCAGAACATGTGAGCCCAGTTCTGGCGTTTGGTTTCCTGGGTCCCAGACAGCACTTGAGTGAAGTTTGCAGCATTTTCAAGGTAAGAAGAGATTTTACTACAGCACATTGTGTGTGTGTGTGTGTGTGTGTGTGTGTGTGTGTGTGTGTGTGTGTGTGTGTGTGTGTGTGTGTGTGTGTGTGTGTGTCTCTGAGAGAGAGAAAGAGTGATAGAACACTGTAATATGAAAGTGGTTGCCAATTTATTCCTGATTTCTATTTTTATTGCTTGTCTGAGAACGTGTGGATGGATTCACAAAGGTTTTTCGTGCGAAGATAAAATTCCTAAGAATGTTCTTTAATGCTGTTCTTGAAATCTCTTAAAGTTTCATAAGATTTTCTTAACACTAGATTTCTTATGTAGCTGTTTGTCAGTGTTTCATGCTGCATTTTACAACTGATCATTAACACGTTTAATTTTCCACTATTCATTTAAATCTGTGCAAATGGGAGCACAAACACTCAGCTTAAGCAAACATTTTTGTAACTATTCAACACAGATTAGTAGAATTTCAGTCGCTTTGGTGAATCCATCCCCTGGTCTGCAGTCCAGCCCCCCTGAGATAATAACTCAGAAGCAGAACCTTACTCTTTAATACTGTAATCAAAACCTTACTCATACTATAATCTCTCCAGCTGTGTACCTCCATTCTGACTTTGTTTTACAAATATATATACATTTATTTGTTGTAAATGGACAGAAGAATTGTTGACACATTTATTGAAATTGACAAGAACTAGTTATCATGGATGTGTAAATGCACAGATTTTTCCATTCACATAGGACATTAAGGTTCATACCCAGAAATTCCTGCCTAATTTAATGGTAAACAAAGTAATCTAGTGAAGCTACATGTCTTCTCAATGTCACATGGAATGTTGATGACATTTGTAAAACTGTGGAAAATAAGGCAGGGTGATGTGGTAACACTGTTTCACCTCAATGTTTAATGGCATTGTTAAAATGTAATCTTTATCACCATATGTAGACAAAATGTACCAGTAAAGGCTGATTTTAAAATGGCCCCGGTATAGTCATTTTTACTCATAAATTGTTCAGCTTTGTCCAGTTAAACTGGACTAATTAAGCCCTTTGAAATATATAAGTTGGTCAGTGTTTTTTTTTTTTTTTTTGTTCTTAAGCACTGATGACCTACAATATGCACATAAAACATTGTGAGTCATGATAACAAAATGTATAACAATACAATAAAATATTGTCATATTGCCTGTCCCTAGAGGAAAGTGTAAAAAACCCATAGCTAGGGTAGAAGACTAGTTAGGGATAGCTAGGGTTGGTTCCATGTTTGGGTTTTTATTTTGAATCATTAAATAAATAAAAAATTACTTCAGTGTATCTATATTTTCTTACATCCTTAAGTATTATGTTTCACAGTACAGTATCTATTCTCAAAGACAGAAATGATTTTAATCAACACTTTGAATGGGATGCGGTTTCTGGATGTTTCTTTTTGTTTACATCTCAACCATCTTAAATATTATGCATAAATTAGTGATTAATATTGTGAAATTCACCCTTGTTTGTATAGTTTAAAGAAAGAAAAGTGTTGAAACTGTTTTACACTGTAATGATCAGTTTGTGATTTTTTTTTTTTTTTTTTTTTTTTTTTTTTATTATAATTATTTTTTTTTTCCCTTCTTTAGCCGTTTGTGATTGAATTTTGTCTAAGGTTATTGTCATTAATACTCATCTCTTCTTACCCCAACAGCAACAGATAGTGCAGTACCTGAAGGACATGTTTGACCATGATAAGGTGCGCTTCACCTCTACACAATCACTGGCTGAGGACATCCTAAACCTTTCCCACAGGCGCACGGACATCTTGCTGGGCTACCTGGGCATTGATAGCCTGCCTGAGGCAAATGGAGCGCTGCCGATTAGCCCATGCCAAGGAAATGCCAAGAATCCACTTCTCAGTGACCAGCAGGACTGACACACAGATGGAGTTGTCTGGGATTGTTCTAGAACAGTCAGACAAAGGGAAATTAGGGTCAGGCTGGCTTGGAGTTTGAGAATTCTCTCCCAGCTTGATTGAAGAAATCTAGAGAGAAACTTAGACATCTAGAGCACCTGGAATTGTGGAATTATACACTTGGAATTCTTCAACCCCAAAATTTGGCCTTAAGGCACATGGATGGTAGGCAAAGAAATAGTTTTGGCACCCGCAGATCCGTCTGTTTTCAGGCTGTTGCAATTGGCAAAATGAAGGCGACACAATCTTGAATCTGGGCTTCCTTCGCTGACCATCGGGTTGCCAACTCTGTGTACATTTTTAGATTCATCTCCATTGAGATTATTACGGTATCCAGTCTGGCTTTTGAGACCGGCTGGAGAACTCTGCTGCTTTTGGAATCTGATTTCAACCTAGAAGCTCCCCGGACAGGTTCAGAAGCTAAAGGGAACAGCGAGGATTTATGTAGATCCCGAAATATCACTAAGGCGAGACTGTAGCCCAGTTTCTCATCAGCTGCTTGGCCCTATTCCTGTCTTTTGCTCTTCTTCTTCTGTCTCACTGCACATCTGATACTCCCACTCACAACCAAACACACCAAACCATTTGACACGATCATGTCTTCTGCAGCCTTGAGGTATTTGCATATCAGTTGTGCTTACCGTTGCTTGACGTGTGAAAGTAGAGATTTGTGTGAACTGGTCTGTTGTGTCCTACAAAGGCAAGACAAGGCTCTGCTGTCTACGTGAAGATGTAGATGGAGTAGGTAATGGCATTTGAATATGCAGCAGGTCAGT
This sequence comes from Acestrorhynchus altus, assembly GCA_034509495.1. Taxonomy (NCBI): domain Eukaryota; kingdom Metazoa; phylum Chordata; class Actinopteri; order Characiformes; family Acestrorhynchidae; genus Acestrorhynchus; species Acestrorhynchus altus. The sequence continues at coordinate 7,620,106 of CM067516.1, read as the reverse complement.
TGGGGTTTGCATAGTCCTTTCCGTTAACAATAATCCAGAAGAACAAACTTATCTTAAAGCAATCTTTTGTGCACAGGAAGTCTAAAAACCACACCCGATGTGTAAACAGTGTAATACAACGTTTTAATGCGAGACACAAGTTGTGGGACACAAAAGCTTTCTGTGGCCCCATCCACATGTACACTGGCATTTCTGAAATCTAAGGTTTTTGTCTCCTGTCCACACAAACCAGAGCTTTTGAAAATGCTCTCCAAGGTAGAGATTTTTGAAAACTCAATGTTGAAATGATGAGGAAAACTCTTTCAGAAAGACTGATGTCCCAACTCCCTATATAGGCATAAATCTATAGGAACTGTAGATTTCACATTTCCACATATGAATAAATGTAAATATTGTTCAATTGCAGATATATAATGCTCTATTTAGATTTAGAATCCATCATTTTCCTGACTTGTGTAGTACACTACATAGAGAGTAGTGTGTAATTTGGGTTTTCTTTTTGAGCTCTCTCTTTGAGGTCGCTTACAGGGCTAGCATGCTCATACAAGGGTTAATGTCTCTGTGTGGATGGAAGTATCTTCATAAAGGGCGGGAAATCTTCATTTTCACAAATGTCTGGGTACATGTGGACGTAGCCTAATTTTCTGCATAATTGGGTGGTTGGTTGTCATTCAGAGTGGGTTTGGATGAAATTTAGAAATGAGAGTTGAGAGTGATTACAGCACAAATTTACCATCTTAAGCCACCCGTGAAACTACGTGTCTTCTGAATTTTATATACAATATAAATGATAAAATAGTGACCACTCTAAAACTTCTTTTGGGACTGTTTTGCCTCAGAGCAGATATTAGCTAACACTGTCGTTACTTCGCTAGGTTATTTTTCCTCAAATAGTATCAGAAGGACATGCCGGTCATAGAAATTTTGTCGTTCTTGTTCACTGTACTCTCTGATTATTTTCACAGTGGTGGTGAATGGAAGCAGACATCTGACTTCTAAATACTCCATTACAGGAAGTCATTACACCTAACGGGTATTAATACTCCCCCTCAGTGGATCTCAATCCTGGTCCTTGAGTACCACTGCCCTTCTTGTTTGAGTTTTCCTGCCAGAACACACCCAGTTTAGCTCAGCAAGGGCTCATCAGTTAGTTCATTAGTTGGATCAGGTGTGCAACAATTAGTGAACTCTAAAACAAGCAGGGCCGTGGTACTGCAGGAACAGGATTGAAAACCACTGCTCCACATGAAGACCGGAGTATTGTTTTAAGATAATTTTGAGAACATTTTGGATTTTACATAAAATATTTCTCTACAAATTGCTTTTCCAGTTTCTATTTCATCATAATCAGTATTACATATGAAACTCAGAAGACCCATGTAGGTTCACTGGTGAGTTTGAATTGTAAATAAAATGGCTATATTTGATTTGTGTTGTAGTCATGACCGTTTCTATTCCAATCACCACCTCTATTAGAAAACCAGCCAACTCCATCCCGCTGTTGCTTTCATTTAATACGATGTGCATTAGCAGCACATTCCCATGCTAAGGCCTTGTGTACTGAATTTTACCTTTCCGAATCAAGCCTGAAACCTAGCCGATGGCCTTTGTTTTTCGCACTTTTTTTTCAAGAAAAAGAGACAGAGAACAAAACGGTATTTGAATCTATTTTTATGGAGCTTCAACGCAGCCTCATAGTATCTAAAGCAGTTTGAGTTTTAATTTACTTTGCAAGTGAATGGAAATAGTGTTTAAAGGAGCGTTGAGAAATTGAGGCCTCAATTTAACTGTAAAATAAGAGGAAATAAAAGTGAAGTTTATTTAATATAAAATGTTAGTCAAAGCCAGGGGAAATACATCGGCTTAGTAGTTTTTTGTGTCTGTTCTTGTCGCATTTAAAGCTACAATCATTATGTCTTTGTAGAGCTGTACTGACCAGGATCAGTAGTCAGGTTTCAAGTTGTGTATAAAATGGTGTTCTAGTTTAAATGAGCTCTTGTACCAAATCCGTTTAGGTTTAACAGATAAGCAATATCAGCCAGAATGACAAATGACCATAAACACAGTAATTTTCACAGGTCAACAGTGTCCTTTAGGTCCTCTAGGGGTGGGACATGTGGCAAAAACGTATTGCGATACTTGAAATAAGTTTTTGCAATACACAATAAAATATATACTAATTACTAACCTCTAGGGGGCGCCCTATAAAGGACTTTTCTTTGTTACTGTAGTCACTATGGGCTGATCTGCACTAAGGCTATGTTAACACAGCAGGAAATGTGGCCTAAATCTTATCTCAACAAATCTGATCTTTTTAATATGACCAATATCTAACAATCGTCTGAACAGTTAACTCTTGTTTGCGTTGGTTTCTTTTTACATTTCATTTAAGCTTCTTTCTTTTTCCTTTCTTTAGAACCATGAAATGGTAACTGTATTTACCCTAATTGTGTTTGAACTGAGACATCTTCCGAAACATTTAAGGTCTGTGACCTCACCATCCCTCCACTCCTGTCATCCATTATCCTTTCTCTTCTTCACACATTTATAAGGAAAGTCACGTTAAGTTAATGTAAAAGCTGCATCAATTGCAATCACTGTCCGAAATGTACTGGATTTCAGTACATAATATGATATGTTGCCACACAAATGAAGCATGAGTTGGGCCACTTTTTCCCTGCTGTGTGAACAAAGCCTCTGATATTAAGAAGGGTTCTTTAAACAATGCTATAGACAAAACCACTTTTGGTTCCCTAAAGAACCAGTTTTTGGACTTTTTTGCAGCTGAGGACTACCCTTCCACAGACTCCCACCTGGGATAAGACCACAACCGTCTGTGATTCTAAAGGATATTCTTAACACGTATGCAACCACCTGGAACTACCACTTGCATTTTATTTCCAAGCCAACATGAGCCAAAAGAAACAAGGACCAACTTGCAACACATCCCCAGAACCCACTTTGAGAACCATGGCCTTAAAGAACCTTTCAGTGGATGGTTGTTTTGAGATCCATTTTGTTACTGAAATGTGAGAATATAAATAACCTTTTAAAAAACTTGTATATAATATGAAGTCTATTGAAAGAAACATTTGGTTGGTGTAGAACCTTACATGATGTGAAGGTTCTTCCCTTCCCAGATCTATTTTTTAAAAAGTTCCCTTAGGAAAAGTTAAAAGGAAAAGGTTTAAAGAGCTTCCATGTTAGTGTCCAAGTGTGAAGCAGTTTACAACATGTTGAGATTTGGAGTGTGGTTCTTTCAAACATTTTTTTCTTTCTAAAAGCACATCTTTTTTTTTACTGTATACAAAGGTTCTTAAACCTACACATTTTATTTCCAAACATAATTCTTCGGAAATGTTAGGAAACCAAAAGTGGTTGTTTTAGGGCAATGTGGTTATGGTTATGTTTTTTTTTATGTTACATGTACTTGTTTGTTTTAGGAATGGTCTCCTGTCCAGATATTCCAGTTCAGTTTTCAAACAGTTTTAACATTTAATTTGACACAAAGCCACGAGTGTTTTTAGTTTGCAAGTATCTGTCTGTGTATTAAAGGGGTAGTTCACCAATATGATTCATCACTGTCCGCTGATACAGTTGATCAGCCAAGAGATGTTTGGAATCTGACGAGCTTCTTTAGCTCACAACTGGAGATGCTAAAGTAACTCTGCTAACAGTCATTGGATTTAGACTGTCACCAATCTCATTCAATATTTAAGATAAAACTTCTTTATCATCTACATAACGTCCTGATTTGTGGCACTAATCCACTTTCAAACTGGTGCATGGAGTGATACTAAAGGTAAAAATGCTTTACTTTTTAGTGACTGTCATACAGTGTATTTAACATCATCAGTTTATCTGAAATTAAAAACTGGACACACATTGAGGACACTTTTGGGCATGTGTTTAAAGAAATTGGTGACCGTCCAAGTCCAATATTTGTTAGCAAAGTTAACTTAACATATTGTAAACTTAAGCATACACATGATACGAAACGTCTTGTCTGGTTGACTGAATATGGGGTCATTGATCAATCATGGTCATTCAGTTTTTCGATTAATCCTTAAGGTTGGGAAAGCTGTTCCTAAATGACTGAAATAGGCCTATATTATTGGTATATCATTCCAATGTTTATGATCATATACTAGTAATCCTGTTATTTATGTTGTTTTTTTAGTTAGGGCTGGGTATCCATGAGCCAATAAGCATGCTTGTAGGGATGGGCAATAAACCAGTTCATTTTGCGCCAGATGTATTGATGATACACAGACAAATATGCACCAGTAGATACAGATATATAATCAAAATAATGGTAATAAAATTAGGGTGCTAACAATACACTGTGTATCATACTGTATTGCTGTGTCATTAGTGACATATTAGATTAAAGTTAAAACATTAGATAGAGACACTGTAAATTTTAAAAACATTTATTTCAGATATTGTACTTTTATGATGTTATGGCTCTAGTAAAGTGAACCGTAGCATATTGGATTTTAGCCTAAACACACAGCCATACACTCAGTTCTTGGAACGAGGATTGGTATCGAAGTGAAAGTATTGGTTTTAGGAGAATTGGCATGACACCCAGCCCTAGGCCTAGACAAGGTCTTCAAATGTTTTGATCATTTGCTGCTTCTGTAAAATAAGAATCTCTTGTCCTTTGACGCTCTGCCTGTATCCAGCAGCGTTCAGTGTCTTGTAGGTCTTGTAAGAGTGCCTGTGAATGTTGTACCTTAACTCTGCAACTGGGTTGTCACCCTCATATCAGTTTTACTCACTCACTTGTGTTATCAGCTGTTCTCAAACTATTGTGGAGATGCACTACCACCCCCATGTTTTAGAGAAATCTGAGATGCACAATGGGTCAGGACAAGGCCTAATCCAGGAATAATGAATGTTGGCATCCCAGACAGGGATTAAGCCTGTCTTTAAAAAAAAGTTGGACACCCTTGTCTTCTGGAATATGGAAAGAAAGAGTATGAAATGTTTGTCCCCCTTTACTGCAGGAACAGATCCTACTCAGAGAGGGCTTTCATTAGATGTTGAAACATTGTTGTGAAGAGGATTTGATTACATTTAGCCCTATGATCGCATCACTGAAGCACTGACGCAGTTGGTGTTCGACAGTAGTCCACAAGTTTCAACAGTTGTCTCTAAGGTCCCAACAGTAGTGTTAACATCAGATCTCTTGGTTGTCTGCCATTGGTGAAATGGCTGTCAGGTAATGCTGATTTCAGCCACCCCAATTCATCCCAAAGGTGTGGAACTCGGTCACTCAAAAGGACTACAAAGTTAAATACTGGGGGTCTATGTACCCTTCCACGTCATGCTCAACTTTGGGCATTAGGTGAACTTAAGCTCAGGTGCTCTTGGCTGCTCCTGAGTGACCTGTTTTATTGGCAATGCTTTTCTATGGTGATTGGTTGAAAGCAACGAGTGCTCCTCAGGGTAGCTCAATGCACTGATTAGAAGGTGTTTGGATGCTTTTGGTCATAAAGTGAATTAATAATTACTGTGTCAAAGTAAACTTGAATCATCTTAAAGTGGTTCGTACATTCAATTAGTTCATAGACGTGATGGGGAGGTTACGCCCTCATGAAGTGCACTGTTTTTGTTTGTATAAAGAGAGATTGAGTGTCCGTGAGTAGACTAGACTACAGACACTATTTAAAACTGTAATAAGTAAGTCAGGTGTTTAAGCATGGCCAAAGTATAGGAATCAGGGAGTGACCTTTAAGAATATAGTCTTGTGGGTTTTTTGGTTTTCTTTATTTTCTTATTTCATTTGCCTCTTATTGTCATTTTGTTGTTGAACAGTGAATGCCACATAAACTATTGGTTTTAATCTTTTGTATTTTGCTTTCTTATTAAAACATGTACATATGATGCCTTTTCCCCCAGCAAACCATAAACTACCTTAATTTTTGACATCTGTGTTATTTCTCGTCATTTTTCCATAATACACACACGTTTTTGGTGGAATGAAAATATATATTTAAGTGATTACAATATTGGAATGAAAGGATATGTTTACTGGGGAAAACTGTACAGTGGAAAGGAGGCTCTAGTTCCCTGTTGGGCCTCTAGCCTGTATAAGCTGAGATACAGCTGGGCTCGGTGGCTTCCAAAACTGGTGTTTCAACTTGTCCCATAAATACTTGATTGGTGATAAGTCTGGTGACCGGGCAGGCAAAGGAAGTTTCCTGGAAAGCCCTTGCTGTGTGTGGGTAAGAATTTTCCTGCTGAAAAATGCCAATTGGTAGCCCTGCCATGAGAGGCCATAAAGGTGAAGGTGCTTTCACATACACACTAGTGAATTCACACACTAGGGAGCAATGAGCATCCAAAGCAGTTGGCAGCCTTATCCTTGCAGCTGGGGAGTTAAGTGCCTTGCTCAAGGCCACTTCAGTCATTCCCTGCCAATTCAGGGATTTGCACCGGCAACCTCCCAGTCACAAGGCTGGTTCCCTAACCACCAAGCCACGGCTGCCCCTGTAACGAGCGGTTGCAGGATGACGGACAAACGAAGGTGGCTTGTTCAGCACATCAACTGTCGAGGGAAGTTTGTTGAAGTGACAGTCCTGTCCAATGATGCACCCTTTGCAAAGTCTGTCAACTGGACAGAATGTGTTTGTGTTGAGGCATTTCTTGGAGGCAGCAAATTAGTAGACATTATACTGTACAGGGAGGCATTTTTACACTCTCTAATACCAATGTTTAGGGGTGATCTGACGTGAGTGTAAATTTTGTCCAAATGCAATGTTAAGTGCTGTCAGTGGAGTTTGCCAGTTTCACATCTAACAAGGACACAAAAGTGTCAGTGATGCAAACACCAGCAGCTATAGTACTAATCGTGCCCTCTTGTGGAGTATCTTCAGCCTGATGAACAGTTGATGGATCAGTTAACAAGAGTAGCCCTCAGCATGTTTGAAGAATACACATTAGAGGATCAATAATAAGTATGCAGAGGTTGGGCTTGGTAATGCCCAGGCAGGGTAGAAAGCAGGTCTGCTTCAGATATCCCAGTAGCGACCAGTGGAAGCCACAGTCTAATGGAGTGAAAAATCCTCACCATCAACTGAGTTTGTTACAGACCCAACAGAACTCTCTAATGGGGGCCCCCTAGGAGATTTAAGATGGGACATATATAATAAAGAAAAATAAAACAGTGTAATAAACCAAAAACAAGATTTCTTTTACAGAAAAGATAAGAACTTTGTTTTGTTCACAGGAAAAATACCATTTGTCTCACTGATTGGCTATTGAAACCTAGCCTCCCAGCTTTTAACTTAGTCAACATTTAATTTAACTATATTTTTGCACTATGATCTGAGGATTACAGGGTCAAATTCTAGGTTATACGGTTTGTCATCAGTAGCCAGAGTCTGACAGAGCAAAATTAGCCATGCTCTCTCTGGGCCGGTAGATGGCGCTCTCCCCCTTCGTCACACCCAGTGCAATGCTGGCTGGCACAGGCGTTAGCCATTGTATTGGACCTGAAGACCTGACGCTTTCCTCCAAGCTTGTTGTCTGCCCAGCAATGATGCAGTGTTGGCAGTAAGAAAGGAGGGAGTGGCTGACTTCACATGTATCCGATGAGGTGAATTTGGGATTTAAAAAATTGTAATTCACGTTTCTTGGCCAAATGCACACGTGATTTGCCAGGATCCCTACTCTCCCGACATTTCTCCATGTGACTTGTGGCCTTTCCCTAAGCTGGAAATACCCCTGAAAGTGAGCAGATTTCAGTTCCGAGAGGACGTCATGCAGAATGCGACGGACTAGCTGCGGGCCATCTTAGAAGAGAGACGGGAGACGTGTGTAGCTGCCCAAGGGGACAACTTTGACAAAGATTAGTATAAGATTGCTGTATCCAAATATGTATTTTTTATGAATAAAGTTTGGACACTTTTTGACCACACCTCGTATACCCCACGCCTCTGCGTGTGTAGATCAACCACCACTGACCAGATCAGCGGAAACTTTCTCATTCATTGCTCCTGGTGACCTTTACCTCCCTCCCCAGCAGACTGCAAGCCCACGCTTCCTTCTGGGTGCAACTATTAGTGCAAATACATTTTTGATGATGATCACATTCCAGCAGGATCCACTGAAGCCACTGTGTGTGTGAGTGCAGTGTATCAGATGAAGTAGAGAAAAGGGGCTGGCTTGTGGTTCTGTCTGTCCTCCATCACAACACTGTCTGAACATGAGCACAGAGGAGGATCTCCCCATTCACTCGCTTTTTTCTACCTTTCATTTGAATAAACCCAATTTCCATACGTCTAGCCAGGCACCCGCTGATTGGCCAACGGCCCTGGGCCGCTCCCCTCTGATTGGACGGCTGTTCCCGTGCAGATTTTTTTCCCTTTCCCTCCTCGAGTCTCTACGCCGTGAATGGCCGAGCGTGGCGGCAGCGCCCCGGCGCGCTGATTGGCTCTGCGCCGTTGGGCAGCATGCTCCGATTGGCTGGCGGTGGTAGGGCGGTCCGTCCTGATTCGCCGAAGCCCGCTGCCCGGTGTCCGGGTAAGATGGCGTCGGAGGAGCAGTGCTCGGCGCCGCCACCGCGATGGCAGTCGGTGTCTTTAACCCACGTAGAGTACCCGGCCGGTGAGTGAGCGCGCGCGCGCCCGCGCAGGGGCGTCGCCTTCCCGCGGACAGGCGGAGGCGGCGCCGCTCGACGGGACGTTCACAACGGAACGGAGCGCGGCTGCGGGGGGAGCGGGGTTGGGGTGTACCACCGAATAGTGTACCGTAGGAAATCGTGCGTCCGCGGACAACTTCCATACCAGCTGCCGGATGGCGTGCGTGTGTTAACCCGCATGCGCGAGCCAGCCCCCGTCTGTAAAGCCCGCTGCTTTCACACTGACCGGCTGACCAGTCCGCTGTGTAACAGCCCAGTCCGCTCTGTAACGGACCGGTCCGCTGTGTAACAGCCCAGTCCGCCGTGTAACGGACCGGTCCGCTGTGTAACAGACCAGTTGTCTGGTGTAGCTGTCAGTGCTGTTTGACCCCTTCAGGAACAACCTGAGTCCTTTAAACAGCAGAGCCTACTTTACTCTGCCACTTTTGTAGATGTTTTAAAGAACGAGTCATTTTAAAGACCCTAAAAGTGCTTTAAAATAAAAGACCCTAAAAGTGCTTTAAAATAAAAGACCCTAAAAGTGCTTAAAATAAAGACCCTAAAAGTGCTTTTTTAAAAAAAAAAAAAAAAAAGACCCTAAAAGTGCTTTTTAATAAAAAAAAAAAAAAAAAAAAAAAAATAAAGACCCTAAAGATTGCTTTTCAAAAAGACCTAAAGTGCTTTTTAAAAAAAAAAAAAAAAATAAAGACCTAAAAGTGCTTTTTTTAAATAAAAAGACCTAAAGTACTTTTTTTAAAAAAAAAAAAAAAAAGACCTAAAAGTGCTTTTTAAAAAAAAAAAAAAACCTAAAAAGTGTTTTAAAAAAAAAAAAAAAACACTAAAGTGCTTTTTTAAAAAAAAAGACCTAAAAAGTGCTTTTTTAAAAAAAAAAAAGACCTAAAATTCTTTTTTTAACAAAAAGACTTTTTTAACAAAAAAAAGACCTAAAGTGGCTTTTAAAAAAAAAAAAAAAAGACCTAAAAAGTGCTTTTAAAAAAAAGACCTAAAGTGCTTTAAAAAAAAAAAAAAAAAAGACCTAAAGTGCTTTTTTTAAAAAAAAAAAAAAAACCTAAAGATGCTTTTTAAAAAACCTAAAGTGCTTTTTTTTAAAAAAAAAAAAAAAAAAACCTAAAAGTGCTTATTTAAAAAAAAAAAAGACCCTAAAAGTGCTTATTTAAAAAAAAAAAAAGACCCTAAAAGTGCTTATTTAAAAAAAAAAAAGACCCTAAAAGTGCTTATTTAAAAAAAAAAAAAGACCCTAAAAGTGCTTATTTAAAAAAAAAAAAAGACCAAATGAGATGGTGCAAAAATTCAGATGGTGCATTTCTCCGTGTCAACCAGTTTGATGATTGGCTGTTTTTTTTTTGTTGATTGCTAGAATTGAACCGTAAACAAGCAGACGTTGAGGGCTACAAGCACTCGCCAGTGATCGGGTTCCTTGTTTATAATTGTCTGCAGAGCGTATAAATGTATGAAAGACAAATTCATTCACAGTAGACCAGAGAGGTCCAGTCTTCACCAATGGCTGGTGTAGCTGCAGGTTTTCATTGCAAACGAGCTAAAGCTCACCCGATTCTACTGGTTTAATCAGTTGGTCTCAGTCTTCAGGTCTCCTGCTTTGTTGGATCCAAACCCTACAGCCGCATCAGCCCTTTACGAATAAGATTGGACACCCCTGCTTTCTGCAGATACAGCTCACTTACATCTGTGAATGTGAACCATCGATATAGCCAAATACAGTCACAGCGAAAAATTAGAATTGAGTAATGAGGCTTGTATTAGAGCATAGCCTAAGCTGTAGGTTGAAAATGGGTGGATATGTGTAAGTATGAGCTGGTTATGAGCTTACAGAATCCCCGTCTGAAACAGGTTAGTTTCCATAAGTGAGTGTGACCCATTTCAGATTTTCTATTAAAAATGTAAGACATTCAGTGATCTATTTATGATCGTAGTATTTCAAAGTTTAAAAAGCTGGTGGCTTCATCTCTCTGTGCCTCAGTTCATATGTTCATACAGCTGGTCTTCAGAGTGTAAATCCCGACTTCGTATGGGATTAGGAGCCTGTCAGTAGTGGTCAAACCGGACATGCTGAGCTGAATACGTCATACGTCAAAGAATCGTAAAATGGTTTATACAGAAGAAATGAGTGTAAGGAAAAAGGTCCTCTGGCCTTTTTATGGGTGTAGATCTTTCATGAGTAGGCCATACTGAAGTTGAATGTCTCTTAGACTGTGAGCATTCTGATAACAGGCTTTAGCCCCCAATAATATAAATACCAGCCTAAAAAGCAATATTCAATCCTGAACAAATGGACGAAGGATTAAGATCAGATTACCAAACCAAGTCAGATGTTTCTGGCCTGTGTAGATTAATTTTTGATGGGCTGGAATGCAAAACAAAACAAAAAAAGAGATGGAGATGGTTTGAAATCTGATTACAATGTGATTGTATAGCTGCATTTCAGTCCGGACATTCTGGCAGCTCCGATCACATTTCAGTGTATCATGTCCAAATGTCCAATCCATAGTCACAGTAGAGCAGCATCCAATAAGAACATGGCTCCATTGTGACTGTGTAGCTACAGATGCCTACTTCCTTACCACTGCATCCCATGCAGATAGGTTTGTGATGTCTGCGCATGTGAATCCGATCTGATCACTTGCAAATAACAGTGCAAAAAGTCACGTCAACTGATCTGATTTGAGAAACAAATAACTGTGATATATCTGCTCTGTAGCTCTTGCCATAATGTCCAAGCTCCGATATGAGTAAGCTAAAATCTTTGGCGAGAAAAAGATGTTCTCCTAAGGTGTTAATGATGTGAAACTTAGGCTATGTCCACATTACCAAGCTTTGACTTTTTTTTTTGCCTTAATGTGACACAGATCAAATATTTTCAGTGCTGTGGACATGTGATTTTTGTCACCTTGATATGTGGTCCTAGATTGGAAAGAAGAATGGTGTATTTACGTAAAAAAAAAAGTTCCCTGTATATGAAAGTCGGACCTTCAAAACATATTTTAAAACATTAATCAAATCTGATTAAATACTATAAGTAGTTTGTAGCGTTTGGCTTTTTTGAGATTGTTTTGAACTCACAGATCTCTGTCTCAAGGTGGGGTTTCCCCACTTGCATGTCAACCAGCAAGCTGATTGGCTCTCTTTGTTGAAAGGTTGGACTTAATTTGAAAACAGACGTGAACTCGCTTACATTTCAGCCAGTAATCATTCTCCTCGTTTATAGCATCTTTGCGAACTTTCAAGGTAGACAAATCTGATGAGTGGAAATTGATTAATGAGGCTTGTAATGTGAATACAGGCCTAGAGAGGAACCAGTGTTAAAAGGGAGACACTGGGAGACACAAGGAACAATAATTAAGATGAGTAAACAGAATGTCAGTTCATAAACAACAAATAATATCCACAGCTGTTCAGTTTAGGTGGGGAAATGTGGGGATCATGTGTGAGGTGGTACATTGTGGTTGTTGTAATTGTGAAAATTTATCCTGCTGTAGAAGCTCCTTAGATTTTTACAGATGAACTGTATGATTGTGTCTAGAATTTGCTGGAATTTAGTTGAAGCCATTCTTTATTTTACCATGAACTGTTCCTTGTTCCACTTGCCCCAACACAAGCCTAAAGCGTGATCCACGCACCTCCATGTTTAATAGTTGGAGAGGTGTTCTTTACATGAAATTTGTGACCTTTCTTCAGGCAAGAAAAACAAAAACGAAGCTTAATTAACTACAATTATTGACATAATAAAATGGTAACTAATCTGGGAATAATAGTAAAGTAAATAGTAAGAAAACAAACTGAATTAAATGAGTGAAACCAGCGGGCTGAGCTTTCACATTTCATGTAGTGAATTCCAGCTCCCTGGTGCACTTGCTCAAAGTACCTTGTTAAAAGTACTTTGTAGGCCAGGGATCTCTCAAAACTGTGATAAAACAGCTTTTCATACATCAGGCAACCACTGGGTGTAAAGCTTTGAGAAGTTTTGGGTGTTTAATTGAATCCATTGTTTCCCCTGCTGTGTTTACTGGCTTCAAAACAAGCCCAACGTTTGATCCATCCACTGCCATGCTGAACAGTTGGAGAGGTGTTCATTGCATTGAATTCTCCACCCTCTTTTTCTCCAATTGAATTGGGATTCCCCATCACTGGTTGCTACCTGAGGGAAGGTGTGAGTCTTAATGCAAGCTGCCCATTTAATGTGCGCCAAGACTGATGCTGGGATTCCCTCACCGCGTGGGCAGCAGGTTCTTTTTAGTGAAGGCTACTGCTTTGCTGCGTTGGAGGGAAAAAATATGTATCCAAGAAAAGGCGCCAGTGTCGTCCTAATTATTTGCAGGATGGCTATATTAAGCCACCCTTCTCCCTCACTGAAATAGACGAGACAGATTGAGAGAGAGAAATTGTCCTACACTCTGCAAAAACTGCATGTCATGGGACAAAAATTCAGGACACAAAGCCTGGAGCTTGTACAGGTCCTCTAACTCTAATTTTGAGCATCCTTACTGGAGATCTTGAGTCTTGATCAGGCTGAACAGGACTAGTCTTGCTCTTGTTTGTATGACGGCAGCCGTGTACCTTAATGGATAGTTCTTCACCTTGGCCGGGACTAGCATCAGAAAGTCTTTTGCCTGGCACTCTCAGGAAAACCACATTTGCAGACATACATTGCACAGCAGGGATTCAGGTGCAAGGCCCATCTGTGCTCTGTGCCAGTCCGGTGGTCCCTAAGGGCTCAGTTGACAGCTGAGAGAGTCCCTCTTGGCTCTCCCAAACAGCCGTCCTGAAATGATTCAGGGAACCGAACCTTAGTGTCTGCTGATGCTTGCTATAAAAATCTATGTTAACTTTTATGCTGTGGTTACCAACAATAAATCAAGGTGTTGTGCTTCATTATCATTCTTATCTGTACACAATGCCTGCTTACGGTGGAAGTCAATATTTCAAACTCTTCCAGTTCAGTGGTTGAGATGAACACGTCAGAGTTTGAAATGGTTCAGTGCTAAAATAAAAACTAAATGGTTCAGGCTTCCAATCAACCAGTCATCATGACTTAACTAGTTTATACTTTACTGTTTTATTTTTTACTTAAATATGTAAAATAGAATTAACAAATAGTAAAATCAGATAAATATAAGAAAAATTAATGTAGCTGAACTAAAATACTTAAAGTAAAAAATAGCAGTATTAGTTAAAGTAATAAACATAACTAAAGTTCAAATAAGTAAAATTAAAAAGGTTTTAATTAAAAATGTAAATAAAGTGAAATTAAACAGCTACAGGGTGGAGATCGTTAGAAATGGTTACAAGATTAAAATAACACCTTGCTGAGCTTTCTATTCTGTATTGAATTCCAGCTCTCTGGTGCACTGTGACCTAAAAGAAGCTTCCTCAGGGTCATTTTTTCTAAATACTTTGTAAACCAACGTGCTCTTTAAACAGTGATAAAACAGTATCTCCAGCATCAGACGACATGTACATAACCACTGGGTGTAAAACCTTGTAGAACCTTTTAGAAGAATTAGACATCCCTTTCACCACCATTCTGTTGAGTGCCTGATGAGATTCAAAACATCAGCCAGTTAATGCTTGGACTTCATAATATGGACAGTACTGCAATTGCATTGCAGCATATTGGGATTGCCAGATTACACAAAAATACTCTGATTCATCAAAGAACCTACAAACACACTCCTGAGGAGCCCTGATTGATCAGGTTGCTCACAATACATTGGTAAAAACACTGCCATTTCTTGGGTAACTAATTTGCATATTGTAACCATCTGCAATATCATGGCTTTTACCAAACATTCTGAAATGTGAAGTGGTGCTTTATACCTGTTTCTGTGTGTACAGGTGACCTGACCGGGCAGCTACTGGCCTACACCAGTCTGTTGCCCATGGCGATCCTGGTCGGCTTTGTCACACTCATCATCTTTAAGAGGGAGCTGCACACGGTGAGTAGTGTTGACCTTGAACCTCTGACCTGAGGTCAGTACCCCAGGTGTGTCAGGTGTCCGAGACACTTTAGAAGATGCGATCCCGGAGTAACTCGGTATTACAGACTGGTGTGTACCATTAAGATTGGAACTAAACTCTGGATACACCTGAACTTGCGAAAGTCTGAGGCAGAAATGTTTGCAGAGGTCACAAGGGTCTGGAGTTCATCCCATTCTTCTTTGCAGAACCTCTCAAGCTCCATCAGTTGGATGGGGAGGGTCTGTGTACAGCCATTTTTAGATATCACCACAGATTGAACCACAGATGTTCAATCAGGTTCAAGTGTGGTCTCTGGCTGGGCCACTCAATGACATTCAGAGGTTTGGGTCGTTGTCCTGTTGGAAGATAAATTTTTGTCCCAGTCTGAGGTCCATAGTACTCCGGAGCAGGATATCATCAAAGATGTCTCTGTACATCGCTGCAGTCATCTTTCCCTCGACCTGACTAGTCTCCCAGTTTCTGGAGCTAAGTGAAGCTAGTGCTAGTTGCTTCTCCTGTAGTGAGTAAAGTGCAGAAAGAGTTTAGATGGTGTGATGAGGCAGGTGAGGTGAGTTATGACTGGCTGTGGACTGGATCTCTGTGCTACTTTAGCAGCCTGGAGGCTTGGGGGAAGAAGATGTCTCAGAGCAGTCTGGTTCTGGTCTTCATGCTTCTGTACCTCCTACTGTCTGGCAGTGTTGAGAACAGCTAGTGGCTTGGGTTGGTGAAGGTCTTTAAAATCCTCCCGGTCTTCCTCAGACATCGGCTGGTGTTTAAATCCAGAAGGTTTGGGAGCTGAACCCAGTGATGCAGAGCTCTCCGTTTGAGAACTTTGCATTTCCCGTTCCAGGTGGTTCTCCACCTTCAGGATGTTCTCCAAAATGCAGTTGTAGAACATCATTAGGATGTGAAGATCCAGACCAAATGTCTTCAGAATCTTTCAGCACTATTGTGCCTTCTTCATCACCCATGTGGTGTGTTCTGACAATGTAAGCTTCTCAGAGATGTAAACACTGAGTAACTTGATGCTGCTGATATTCTCCATAGTGGTGCCGTTGATTGAGACAGGGGAATACTCTCTTTCCTGCTTCCCAAAATCCACTAGTAGCTCCTTGGTCTTGCTGACATTTAGAGAGAGAATGTTTTCCTGGCAACATTGTGCCAGGAGGCTGAGTTCCTGTCTGTATGCTGCCTCGTCTTGGTTGGAGATCAGGCCTATGATTGTTGTTTAATTATGACATGGAGTTGTTTGTTCTGCAGTTGTGGGTGTACAGGTCAATCCTTAGGAGAAGGATTGTGTTGAATGCTGAACTGTAGTCCCTTAACAGCATTCTCACATGTTCTGTTCTTGTCCAGGTGAACCTCCCATTTCAGTTTCAGCCTAATGGTGGGCGGCAGCAGGATAGAGGAGTGATTTGATTTGCTGTATAGAGGTTGGGGGAGGGCTTTGAATGCATCCAGGAAGGTACTGTAGCAGTGGTCCAAGGTGGGTGGTGCAATCTGGACCACTTTTTGACTGCAGTGCCAGATAAAATTCATGTTTGTCAATTTGAACACTTAATCACAGATGCATGCTGAGGAGAAGGGAAAATGGATGACAGCAGTGAAGGAGGTAGGATAGTGAGGTTACAGGCCTCATAAATACCAAAGAATTGGGTGTGTCTAAATAATGTGCCCTTTTTACTGCTTTTTAAACTTGGACAGTTTATATATGCACTTCTCTTTAGGAGTGTGAACCATTCAGATCCATGTCAGATAGAGGTCACTTTAAAAGATAAGGTAACGTAAATAGATTTAGTGAGAAAATAGGGTTTGAGCAACTTTACCTGCTGCGTTGATGTAGGTGAGGATCCAAGCCTGAGACGAGTCTGGGGTGTGAGTCCAGGGTCAGTCTGCAGCAGTGTAAGCCTGAGAAGAGTCTTAAGATTCTGGGGTGCGAGTCTGAGCCCAGCCTTGGTGCTCTGGGGTGCGAGTCTGAGATGAGCCACAAATTTGTCTCTGTCTTTTAGATCTCATTCTTTGGTGGTTTGGTGATGAATGAAGGACTAAATTGGCTGCTGAAACACATCCTGCAGGAGCCCCGCCCTTGTGGAGGTAAGTCTGGACACAAATGCTGTAAGATTTATTGGCTGCTACTGCTGTTTATCTCCTCGGTGTACATTAGCCGTTGTTTTTAGATCTCAGTCATACAAAAGCAAGTCTATTAAAGATAACCGTGCTGCTAATTGTTGAATATAAGCTTTGTGCAAAATTAAAGCAGCAAACTTCAAATGCCTGACATGTCTTGGGTGATTGACTGTGTTTGGGTTAAAGGGGAAAACTGTTTGATTCCATTTCTCGCCAAGGTGTTCCTGTAAATTTCAGGCTAATTATGAATCCCATGTAAGCTGTATATATTGGAGTGATGTTTGGATAGAGTAACTCTTTCTAAAATTGTTAAAACACTTGTAGCAGCTGTTTGATTTTGAACTTGTCTGTATGTGTGATTTCACAGGAGGCCACAGCACTGTAACGACAGAGTATGGCATGCCTTCCAGCCACTCGCAGTTCATCTGGTTCTTCGTTGTTTACTTTTTTCTTTTTCTTTATTTAAGGTGAGTTATCATCAGGGGCATGGACTTAATGAATTAAACAATGTTATACTCATCACAGAAAAATCAGGAAAAACTCATGACTTGACTTTGACTTGAACCTGGTCATGGACTTCATCCTTATGACTCGGAAACGCATGAAAGGCGCAGGCCGCTCTCGCGCCGAGTCCCTGCTCGGCGCAGGCCGCTCTCGCACCGAGTCCCTGCTCGGCGCAGGCCAGTACAGTTAACCATGCACTCTTCAGAAATGCAAGTGATTCTGTAATAACTGTGGATACTGTATATTCCACAGAATGCATCAGACAAACAACGCCAGGTGCGTGGAGTTGTTATGGAGACATGTGCTCTCAATCATCCTACTGGGTGTGGCTTTTTCTGTATCATACAGCAGGTAAGGTGTGTTTTGTGCATGCATTTATGGGAGCACGTTTGCGCTGTATTACTGACTAATCCATTTGTTTTTCTGCCATGTTTGTGTTTAGAGTTTACCTTCTGTACCACACCTGGAGTCAGGTGATCTATGGTGGTGTGGCTGGAATGGTGGTGGGAGTGGTGTGGTTTTTCATAACACAGGAAGTGCTGACGCCCATCTTCCCCAAGATAGCAGCCTGGTAATTAACACACACTGAAGTACAAACTATTGTACTGCCCAATACACCTTCTGTTAGACTATCTGCGTGCAGTATAGAGTGATTGTCATGATTGACGATCCTCACTTTTTCATTTACACTCTCTCACACTGTCTCTTTCAGGCCAATATCAGAATTTTTCCTGGTGAGGGATACAAGTCTCATTCCTAATATTTTATGGTTTGAGTACACAGTCACCAGATCAGAAGCCAGGTAACGATCACCTGTTACTTACCAACGTGCACTAGATATGTCAAAATATACACTGATCAGCCATGACTCTACAGTTGTTCTATAATTACAGACTGTAGTCTGTTATTGTTTGCATACTTTAGTCTCCTCATTTCACCCTGATCTTCAATGATCAGGACCTCACAGGACCACCACAGAGCAGGTATTATGTGGGTGGTGGGTCATTCTCAGCACTGCAGTCACACTAACGTGGTGGTGTGTTGGTGTGTGTTGCGCTGGTATGAGTGGATCAGCACCACCATTTTAGTGTCACTGCAGTGCTGAGAATGACCCACCACCCACATCACACCCGTGTGGGGTCCTGACCATTGAAGAACAGGATGAAAGGAGGCAAAGAAACTATGCAAACAGATGGGCTACAGTCTATTTTTATTACAAATCCACAATGTGCTCTTGCATGGTCAGTGCAGCTGATAAAATGGACACTGAGTGTAGAGTATTTGTCCTGGGGTGCCCAGAATAGTTGTGAGGTGGTTATTGTGATATTAAAAATATCTGCACATGCCTAGCTTACAGCTTTATTAACACCGGCCCTCTCTGATCCATCCCACAGAAACAGACAACGAAAGCTGGGAACAAAGCTCCAGTGATCTGCGCACCGCTGGGTCAAACTGACGCAAAAAGGACCACCCATACACACGCACGCACATCCTCTTATTCATACACACCTACACACACCCACACATTCCCACGAACACGCGCTCCTACATTCTCTAACACACTGGAGATTGACCGTCTGGACTGTTCTGGTCGAGGTTTGAGGGCAGGACCATTTGCAGGTGGACCAAAGGGGGGATGTCGTTATCCAAGTGAACAGAGCGTGTGTTTTGTGGACTGCTCTCTGTCTTCTCTCCTTCCCAACAACCCCCTCCCCCCTCCCTCCCCTCACCCTCCTGACACCTCAACCCTACCTTTTCCCAGACTGGCCCTGTGTTTCTAATGCATGCTGACCGTGCAAGAGGCGAAGCTATTTAATGAGAAATGTAATATATATTTTAACCATTGACGCACGCGGGCAAAAACAAATACCCTGAACTGAACTGTAGCTGATATAAGGGGGGGGGGGGTGAAAGACAGAAAGAGAAAGCAAAGATTCTTTAGTGTGTAACTTTTGGCTGGCATTGCTACAGCATGACATTAGTGGACCGCTCTTTTTTGTTTTTGTTTGTTTGTTTGTTTGTTTGTTTGTTTTAATAACTGTTTAAAGGGGTCAGTATATGGATGGGGATTCTGTTTAGGTTAGAATTTTGGGGTTTATAGCAGAACGGTATAGATATCATGGGTGGGAAGGTAGGACGTAATTATTTTGAGGGGTTTCTAGTAATATGTAATATCGAGTAAGATAATTTGCACTTTGTGGATTTAAAAGAGGTAAAACAAACTTTTCTTTTTTTACTATTAACACTAGTTACATCAGACAAAATGGACATTCCTTCATTTTCTACTTTGTTTGCCCCTTCTTTGTTCCTGCTCTGATTGACAGGCAGTGTGCCCCAAACACTGCCACATTTCCCCCACTCTGAGCTGTGATATGTCATAATCGTGCCCCAGGTCTATTGTCTGTTCACCACGTTGACGCCTTGTGGTCTGCAATGCTTAATTTGATGGGTTTGTTTTGTATTTGCTGTCTATAGCAGTGGAGCCCCAGTGCTGGGCCCATTGCTTGTTCATTGAGTTTTTTGGAGCATTTCTCTTTTGTTGAGATGTAAACAAAGTCGTATAAATTGGTTTGGTGTAGAGAAACTTGCTGACATTTTACAGTGGTGATGGGAGATGGGTTTCCATTACTACAGTATAAATACTATATTTACTATCCGAAGCCATCAGCGAAATGCTGATGATGGAAAAAACAGTGGGCACTACTTTGCTTACCTTTCAATCATGAATATATATTTTTAGATGTTTTAATCAAAAAATAAAACTGTATCAGACATGAGGCAGCATATCAATTAATTCATTAATTAATGGGTTTGTTCATTTATTGATTCATTACCTTTTTGTTGAATGAACGTTCTGTGAGGGAGCTTTTAGGCACAAAGTGTTAAAGTTGGTTGGGAGGTTCAGTTCACCACACTACATTAAGTGCAAGACACTTTTAACCCTAAAAAGAGAGGCTCAGCAGCCCCTGGCACTATGGTCCAAGCTTGGCAAGTTTGCGAGCTTTGCAAATCCCAGGTCAGGCTGCTGCTTCATCAGAATTAAATGCCCAAGAGGGCACAATTGGTCATTCTCTCTGTGGGCGAGTAGATGGCACTCTCTCCCCATCACTCCCGTTGTGATGCTGGCTGGTGCTTTGGAATATGACTGATGACTGACTTTGGAGGATGTGTTTGTGTTGGGGAACATTGTGAAATGGAAAGAAAAGGAGGGCACAATTTTATAAAATACAAAATTAGCTTAATACTGTAAATATAAAATGTGTAATTTAACTACTTAAGGCTTCTTGTTCCATTGTTTCACACCAAACCACTCTGAATGACTTGGTTTATGTCTGACCCAAAGAGTTCTTTAAAAATATTTTTTAAACCAGTAATTTTCAGTCCTGGTCCTGCATTGTTGTTGATTTCCACACACAACTGATAATCCGGTTAATCTCTTGACGTAAATCGGGAGAGTCCAATCTTATCCGTAAAGGGCCAGAATGGCTGCAGGTTTTGACTTGGTCTTCAAACAGTTGGTCAGGTGAACTATTGCTTGGTTGGACTGAAACCTACACTGACTCTACGCAGATAAGATTGGACACCCGAAAGTAAATCATATTGTAGGATAATGACATTTTCCTGAAATTCTCACTTAACACTTGATAATGACTTGCTGTGTCAAAATTATATTTTCTCTTTGCTCTTTACAGTCATATTTTCTAAGTAATTAAAAAATTTTTTTTTTTTACTTGTTATTTGGACATTTTTCAAAAATTCTAATTATACTTTAAAATAATGAATGAATATTGAAATGCTATATGTGATGTTAAATTTCAAGAAAAGTGAATTTAAGTTAAATTATTTTGAAATGTCAATTTTCTTTTGTGAAAATACTGATTATTTTGAGACATTAACTCATTGTTGGTGTACTTCTGACAGAAATATGACAAACACCGGTGATAACACAAAATAGGAGGTCTGGAACTGGGCAACAATTTGACCCAAAGGGGATGAAAGTACTGTTTAACATTTCCGTTTTTGTTGTTGTTCCACCCCCCCGTCCTCTGTTTTATCGGTCCATTCTGTTGACCCATCCCAGATCATGGAACGGCACTGACTGTCTCTGCATACTTTGCTAACCCTCTGCTCCTCAACATCCAGCATCATCTGGTAGCATCGAAGGAGCAGATGCACACGACAGAATGAAGAAAAGGAAAAAAAGACACTGACCACTGAAACCTCAGGGGAACATTTAGCATGTGCTGACGATGACTTTGGCGACAATTATGCCTATTATGCTGTTTTCCTGTTACCATGCCTATGGAAAGTGCTCATGATGGGATGTCCACAAAGGGAAGGGATGTTATAGAATAGCTCTGTTTAGATTTTTTTTTTCTCTTTTTATTTTATTGTGTAATTCATATCAGGCTGAATAAAAAAAGATGAATATGGTTGTGTCTGTTTGGGATTAATTACAAATATAAAGTTTTCCATTGTAACCAATAATTGCTGCTAACAATTAGTGCATTAATCTTTAACACGCATTTGAAAAAAACCTAGATGCAGTGAATCAGATGAGACTGTTAGTCTTGTAGTTTAAGACACTGGTTCCATGTACACATGTAAGCAGGTTCTAGACACTGGTTCACAAATAGCTTGTTGCTCCATGTGGAATGTCCCTTTGTCAGCTCCCTGACCTGAGAATGGTTTCCAAATAAGAGATGCTATGTGACACAGGGCCCATATGGTCCTCTTAGGCAATGTTTAGGGATGAAGACATGTCTTCATATATGGTAAAGACAGTTCATCTTGCATGCAGCAGCCCCTGGCCTAAACTGGTATAAATACAGGTAGCTTAAGAGGACCCTGGGAGAGAGGACATAGCAACGCCAAATTTGTCTCATCAGGTGTCCCGAAGCCTGGTCTGATACTCTTGCTTTTGCAATTTTTTTAATAAATGTTTGACTTGCTACTGGAGACATGTCCACAGAGTCTTCCTTCATCTGCACCCAGAGTTTTGGCGACCCAACTCCGTGAGTAGACCTCCGCTCAAGGCTGGCCAAAACGATTGAGTGGTGGTTTATTTGTACGAGCTGGTAATATCTGCTTTGTCAGTTGCACTATTAAAAGAATCCATTGGGGGTATTTGTGATGTGGTAAGGTTGAGTTGAAGGAACGCTCCGTGCTAAATTGGGGGGTATAATGTCAAAAAAAGTAAGCCTGGCCAGGGGATACTTGGCATAAAGAGAACAGAGATATGGTAAAAAAGGAGAAAGAATATAGAGGACATAGAGGTTATGTAATGAGAGGTAAAGAGGTAACGAGGTAAAGAGGTTTGCAGAACCATAAGACAGACAACAGTTGTTCCACTCTACGTGGAAGGTTTACCCAAAGAATAAAGGTAAAAAAGGTCAAAAATGGAATAGCTTTTGAGTAGTTAGAAAGTGAGTTAAATAACACCACACAAGCTTCCGCAAGGGCAAGGCCTATACCAGTGTAATGGTAAGACGTGGGTGAATTAGACACCTGTGTGAAAAATAGCTTTGTTGTCAGATTAGTTAACATAGAATAAATGAGAAAGACCCTGAGCCCAGGGTAACTTAGTTAAATAGTGTAAAATAGACAATGAGATAGGAAAATTAGCATGCTAAGGAAAACAAAATAGGAAGCATGCTATGGAAAAAAGTAGAGGGTTGGGATCATATATTAACCATGCAGTATGTAAAACCAATGTAATCAAATAAGTGTAAACTATGATCTTAGGCACGTGTCTGTTGTTATAACAGTTGTATAAAATGTGTGCGTGCATACAAGACGGGGTGAAGGACAGAACAGTCTGCTCTTCTGTGTGTGTGTAACAAAGCAACCAGTGTTAGCAAAGTTGTCGAGGCTTATCTTGGTATGTAGGTGCAGAAGGATGAGAAGTGTGGGGTGTGCCTGGGGAGTGCGAAAGCTCGAAACTAGTAGTGAAAAACAACTCCTGGGAAGAAATGAGACGGGGTCAGATACAGGGATTTGGAGAAGAGCCAAAAGAGCACATCCAGGGCGTGACCTGACACTTGGGCAGTATTAGAACTGAGGTTTGCTTTTGTCTTCTTCAGAACTCTTTGGGGCTTTGTCCGAAGGGTTCTCCCAATATATATTGGTGGAAATAAATGTGTTGTTTACAACATATGTCTGGTGGTACTGCATCATCTCTACATCAAAGAATACGCAGAAGTGGGTTAGACGGGGAAAAAATATCTCCACTTCAACAAGAGACAAGGATAGTAAGAGAAAGGAAAACAGAGCAAAATACATAGGAAATAAGAACAAACAGCAGTAAGGTTTTAGTGTGCAGTGCAAGGGGTTACTAGCGCATGAGAATTCTTAAAAACGTATTAAGCATTATTTGTATAGGTTATGGTGGGAACTCACTGTGCATAAAGCCTTAGAATAGCAGTCTATAGGATTTTCATTGTGCCATCAAAATGATTCCCCCCCCCCGCTCTCTCTCTCTCTCTCTCTCTCTCTCTCTCTCCGGACTTTCTCACTCTGTGTCTTGTCAGTCCTGGTCACCTCTGTCTTCCTGTCTTGTTCTAGATGTTGTTTCTCCCCATGGGCTCCTAAGCACATGAGTTATATTTGTTTTGGTTCTGTCTCCTCCCTTGCTCCGCCCATTCTCAGCTGTGTCAGATTTATAACCCTGCCCCTTCGTTATCATGTCCCAGGCGTGGTTAATGTTGTCTTGTATTTAAGACCCTTTGATCCCAAAGAACTTCAGTGGCCAATGGAAGTTACGCAATCTGATATGGTCATACTATAAAAAAAAAAAAAAAAAAGGAATAAAGGAGTGGTATAGTGCCCAAAATAAGTGAGTGAATGCGCAGCACCTGTGTTAATTGAATATACTGCCTCTATCTATCTATCTATCTATCTATCTATCTATCTATCTATCTATCTATCTATCTATCTATCTATATATATATATATATATATATATATATATATATATGTATCTTGTTTAATCACAATAAGACACAGATAAAAATTCTTTCTGCTTTATTATTTCTTTTTAGTATTTTTAAAGTGTTCTATTCAATCTTCATGAGTCGTAAGTCTAGATATTTTTCTGGTGGCTGAGAACAAATTGTGACATTGAACCCAGTGCTGATCAGGCCAGACTTCTTTTAATCCAACAACTCATTTCACAAATGCCTGAAATTCATTTCTTTGTCTATAAGGCTGTTATATAATACTGTCCTTGTTTATACAGAGGCTTGGCAACAGATTGGCTTGTTACTGCACTTTGTTGCTTAAGGAAAGGTTCAAACTTGAGGTAAGACTTTGTTAAGACATGGAGTTTCTGGTGCTTCAAGGAAAAGGGTGTGTGTGATAAATCCATTGGGGTCTAAGTGAATCACAGTGGAATGTAGTATTGTGAATGGGTGTTGAACTATGGGTGTTGAGCTTTTACCTAAGTTGACAAATTTATGCTGTGACATCTCTATTAACTGTAGTGGAGGAGTACACTAAGCAAAAAAACCCCCAGAACATTACTTTAAATAGTTATTTCATCTCAATTACCAATGTTTCAAATGTCACCACCCCGGTTGATGTAGTCAAGAACAATAATCCATTTGTAAAAGCATTGCAAAAGTGTCAGGGAAGTGGTATAGATGATGGCCTGACACTGAGCAACCATGGCCAGTAGAGGGGACTCTTAATCCTGATGTAATTAAAATAATACAGGTGCTTGTGGCAGTGTACAAAGCAAATGGAAAAAAAAACAGATGGGAAAAGTGGAAAAACATAAGGAGAAGAAACAGAAGGAACTTGGTATTCTCCAGTTGTTCGAACTTGAAGAACAAAAACTAGTGTAAGTGGCAAAAGACAAGAGAAACAAAGTTGCACAGACATTGCAAGACATGCAAAAGACATGTGGACCCAGTAAAGACACCACCGCCCTATGAGAAGGAAGTAAAATTAATCCCCAGTTCCCAGTAATCAGTCAAGGCTCTCACATCAGGGATAAGGACAAATGCATAGTATTAGTTGGACTATCAAGATGTGTCCAAGTTTCAAAAGTAAGGAGAAAACAACAGGATCAGTAGAAGGAAAGGTGAAGATGATGCAGAGGAGATCATGGGAGGCTATGAACCAGCAGTCAGACAGATACTAGCCAAGGGAAGGAAATAAAACAAGGAGGATTCAGATGATGAGAGGTCAACTGAGAGTGAAGATGAGAACAGTGATGGAGATTGGGACAACATGTATCCTTCCTTGAGAGGGTTTCTCCCTGCAACATCTAACAGAAGAATAGAAGAGGACAGACGAAGGGCATTAAGAGAAGTGGAAAAAAAGCATTGACCAATGCCTTTCATACTTGGAGGAAGCTTGAAATTTTGAATTAATTTTATGAAAATAAACAAACATGATCATGTAAAAAATTCAACATTAGAGCCACTATTCATTGTTGGTGTCTGAGGAATACAAGCAGAAGCATATAGGAGATATGATGAGAGAACCAGAGGAAGATGTTTTTGTTCCAATGGAAGAAAATGATGCCACCTGGAGAAGTGTGGATTGACAATTCATGAAAATACTGCTCACTGCTCAAGGACAAGGACAGCCACAACCGGTGCAGATGTCACATGAGCCACTTTGCTGTACACAAATGGATTTAGATGTAATGAAAGAACAAATGCTGCGACAAGTGCCAGACTGTCTCTGGTCTCATCATAGTACTGACATTGGACTGGTAAAGGCAGCTCAACCAGTAAAATTGGAACTTCGACCAGGATTAAAACTTCCTTGGAGGAATCAATACCCATTCAAAGAAGCAGGCAGGTCAGGGAATAAAAACACAAATTGTAGGTCTTTTGAAAGCAAATGTTCTGAAAATAACACAGAATCCTCAGTGTAACACACCCTTGCTACCAGTGAAGAAACCTGATGGCTGCTATCGCTTGGTACATGATTTAAGAGCAATACATGAAATAGTGGCTTATTGTCCAGCAGAAGTGCCAGACCCACATACTCCTAGCGAAAATTCCTCCAGATGCAACAGACTTCGACTGACCAGTGCTCGACTGATGGGTTTCATATTTTAGTGCACCACTCAGGATACAAAGTCAGGGCTTACTTGGGTTCACATACAATGAACAATTGCCACAAGCATATTATCAACAAAGTGTTAAAGGATGATACTGGTAGGTAAGAGGCTAAGAAGCACTGTCATTTATTATATTGATGATATTATGCTGTGTGCAATAGATGAGGAAACCTGTCACAAGGACTCAACTGCCCTATTACAGATACTGGCCAAAAGGGGGCATAAGGTTTCTCAGAAAAAGCTATAGTAGTGAAGTTATACTACAGCCTGTATTTGCACCGCTGGCAGAATTTGTGGGGATAACAGAAGCTTGTCTATTGGCAGAAGGTGTAGTGGCCCTTAGTGTGTGAATGTGTGTGTGTGTGTGTCTGTGTGTGTGTGTGTGAGCCCTACGATGGAGTAGCGCCCTGTCTAGGGTTGTTTCCTGGCCTTGCGCTCAGAGTTGCCGGCTGGGCACTGGCTTCCCAGTGACCCTATTCAGGAATTAGCAGTATAGTAAATGGATGGATGGACGGATGGATGGATGATCTGAAGCTTTTTTTTTGGAAAATATTGATGCTGTGCTGCATGAAAATGATTAATTAATAAACTCGGAAAATGAGTGATAAAAAGTGACATGTTGTTTTACCACTGGTGGAAAAAGCTGAGCAAACACCAGTGGGTAGATATCTCTCACCAACGGACTCTCATATTCACCAACGCTCTATTTAAAACAACGTTATGGAGCTCACATCACACTTAGCATCACGTAGACTGCGTTCTCAGGACGCAGGCCTATTGACCATCCCTAGGATTAAAAAGAACACTGTTGGGGGACGAGCTTTCTCTTATAAAGCCCCCTGGCTCTGGAACAGCCTTCCTCCTGCTGTTCGGGACTCAGACACACTCTATCTTCAAATCACAACTGATAAACCTTTCTCTTTATGCAGGCTTTTCATTAACGCCTCAATGGGGGCACTAATCTTTCTCCCTCTCTCCCCCCCATATCCTGAGCTGCCAGATTTGACTACGCTACCTGCACAGACTTCATTACCAACACCGGCTTGCATGCTACCTACTTTTTTTTTTCCACTGCCATTATTCATTCATACTTGTATCACTTTTACAAAACTATCTTTATCTTCCCTCCATTTTATTTTATTTCATTTCTTTTCTACTTTTCTATACCCATGTATTGTGCCGTTGTTTATGCTCTCCGGTGTCGACCAGAGGAGGATGGGTTCCTCTCTTGAGCCTTGGTTTCTTTCACGGTTTCTTCCTCTAAGTCTGAGGGAGTTTTTCCTTGCCACTGTTTGCCCACTGGCTGCTCACTTGAGGCTTGGACCCGGATCTATGTAAAGCTGCTTTGTGACAACTTCTTGTTGTAAAAAGTGCTATATGAATAAAATTTGATTGATTGACTTTATGTACCTCTCAGGGTTCCTACACAAACTGGAAACACACCTACCTCCACTAAATTATTTCCTTCCTCAGAGTCACTTAGTCTCAGAGTTAGTTAGTTAGTTATTATTTATTTTTTCTACTCATTGCACATATTTATTGTTTATTCTGTTTACCCTCTCCCTACCTTCTCCCTTCTCCCCATTGATCTGTGGGTGCAGATAGTTGTATAAAAGCATTTCACTGCATGTTGTACTGTGTATAACTATGTATGTGACAAATAAATCGAACCTTGAACCTGGATCTGGGTAGGTCTGATATAAAGTAATTCTTTGAAAGTGTTGTTGATGGTAAAGTGGATGAAAATGATTAACTATAAACTAATTTACAACAGAAATGAAAGAAATATAAAGAATAAACTGGACTTTGAGAGCAAAATGAGCGATAAAAAGGGGCATTTTGTTTAATAGCCCTACTTATCTGCCGTGGACCACCCAGAAGAAATACATGTTAAAGGGTCATGCACTTTAATACTAGGGCTGGATCAATGGTGTGGTTGATGTGGGCAGTGGTTTGCTGTTGGGCCCACATTGAAACACTTTGGAATACAATGTGTCCTCGAGAGGCATCCCATTCATACCTGCACTTATGATTAGGATTCGTGTTAATGCCAGGTGGGAACAGAGCCAGTGATGTGCTTATAAATTTCTTTTCCATGTCACCAACAACATAACACATCAGGCTGTGACATCAGCACCAACCATACAGGCAAAAAGATGATCTGATCTGATGTGACCATTGATATTCTTGTCTGATTTAAAAAGATAGGATTGGATTTCACATATACACAGCCCTGACAGATCAGATCCGAGTCATTTCAGTCTGGTAACTTCAATGTTCAGGAAGATCAGCCTGGCTTGAGTTTTCATGCTGTCCATAGCAGTAGGGGGCGTAGTTTGGTGCTTTCTTTTCTTCCAGCACTCCTTGTTTGTTTCTCCTTTAGTGCTTTAGTTAGTTGTTCAGTGATGTTCTTCTTCTTAATGTTCCTGATTTTCTGCAAAAGTAAACACAGTCATTCAGAGTGGGTTTAGCATTCTTGAGAACATTCCTTAGAACTGTTTACAGTGATGATGAATGGGAAAAGATCTTCTGGAGAGAGTTTGGGTCAAAAAACCCATTCATGGTGAAAAATAACCCCCAAAGGAAATGTTCTTGGTGATGGGAATCAGGGGTTCCCATGTCTACAATAGAAATGAACCATATATGCTATCTAAAACCACCAGCAAACCTATGTGTCTTCTGTGTTTTACACACTACATGGGCAAAAGTATTGGGACACCTGCTCATTCATTGTTTCTTCAAATCTAGGGTATTAAGTGTTTATCCTACTTTTGTTGGAATAACTGTCTATGCTGTCCAGAGAAGGCTTTCTATTAGATTTTGAAATGTTGCTGTATGGATTGCATTAAGTGTAATGTGATGATCACCACCCTACCTTATCCCTTACTCATCCCAGAAGTACTGGATTAAGAACAAACATTCCAGAGAACACAGTTCCACAGCTCAGTGCTGGGGGCTTAATACCCCTCTAGCCCACACCTGGCATTAGGAATAGTGTGAGTCCTATTCTATTGGCAGTACTTCTCTACAAGGACAAGTCTGACAAAAGCACAAGAATCCTGTCCTATCATGTATCGGTGCAGATCAAGTGCAATGATCGGATAGGAGTAATAATGTCCAGCCGTATTCAGGGAGCCTGTCCTGTTTGTGGCTCAGGTGATTTGACATCGTACTAAATTGCACCCCACACCATGACACCAGGCCTTCTGGATGCGTGGCGTGACAAGGAACCGTTGATTTTGGCACTGACTAAGGTGACTCCACGCAGACTTGTCACTGAAGATGATCTGCTGACATTATTAGTGACTTGCTATGACAGTCTGGCATGACACCATTACAGTTGTGCATTGCAATCAATTGATTCCTGCTGTGTTGCAAATCAGCTTACTGGTTATGCTGTGAGTGTGGCTCTATTGGGGAACTTGGCAGTGGACAGACACTGCTGTGTGATGCACATACTGCTCTTCATGCATTATGTTTGAAAATACAACTGTTATCACATTGGCAGGTTCTTTTCTATATAACGTTTAACAGTTACCAATGCAAATCAGATCAAAAACCAAATTGTCAGGAGGACAGAAATGGCTGTAGAGCTCAGAGACAGGATTGTGTGGAGTGTCAGATGTGGAGAAGGCTACACATTTTACTGCCCTGAAAATTCTCAATTGCACAGTGGCCTCCATTATTCTTAAATGGAAGTTTGGAACAACAAAGACTCTTCCTAGAGTTGGCTATCCCAAACTAAGGAATCGGGGGGAGAAGGGCCTTGGTAAGAGAGGTCTGCATCTGGACTTTATGGCAGAATGGCTAGACAGAAGACTGTCCACAGCAAAAGACACCTGAAAAGCACTATCATACTGTGAGAAATATGATTCTCTGGCCAAATGAAACCAAGATTCAATTTTTAGCCTCAATTCTAAGCATCTGAATGTGCTGCTCTTCATCTGACCAGTACCACACAGTGAAGCATGGTGATACCCCCCCAATTTGTAAAATTGATCCAAGACAATATCACTCCAAGACAATTATGAAAGTTGCCACCTCTGGATTAAATGTGAACATCCTGAAAAACAATGTACATATTTTCCCTAATTATACAATGGCGGCTCCTAAAAATATTATAAATACATGTTTTAGAACCCGTTTCCTCTGCAGGGAAGCCCGTTAGAGACACTTTCACACTAAAAACGCTCTGAATGACTCCAAATTTGGGAGTTTTTCCTTACCAGGAGGCAGGCCTAAGGGGCAGGAGCCAGGGGGTTAAAAGGGTGGGAACAACACCTGGAACTGAACTCTGCCCACATACATGCTGTTGGACAGTTGGGACGGGGCTCCCCAAAGAGCTCTTTGTTTTAATAAAGCAGTGTTGTACTGGAATCTTGGCTCTGACCCTTTCTCCTCTTCTCCTCTCCGGACAATTAAACGAACATGCGAAGCGGCATCAGGGGCCAGCTTCAACAATCCCCCTTCAGCCTTTCTGCCCCAGTAATGTTTACATCTGTCAACCAACTAACCCCAATATTATTATTATTATTATTATTATTATTATTATTATGGTCTTATTGGAGTAAAAATAGTTTAGACTGCAGTTCATTAGAATTTTGATAAAGAGGTGCTTTAGCCTCACACAGGTTTGAGCATGGATCCAGATTATTTTCCTGGCTAGTACTAGTGGAAATGTATTTAATATAATTCAATGAAATTGAATGTTTAAAGTGCCCCCATCATTTGTAGCTCCAAGTCAGTGTGTGTGTGTATGTGTTTCCTCCAGATTTTACCCATCCAGTTACACAATAGTGAACACACATATACACACTAGTGAATCCCCACACTAGGGGCAGTTGAGCCCTCCAGTTCAAGAAATCGAACTGGTAACCTTCCATTTCCCAGTTCCCTAGACTGGTTCCCTAACCACCATGCCATAATTGGTTAATGTCCTGAGATGAGGTTTGGACTGTACAGTGTTCTATGCAGTTTGCACAATTTTCCGCCAATCAGCAGAGACATATAATCCAAGTCCAGGAGTGTAAATGCCCCATTAGAGCAAAATCTTTCTTCCGATTTGGACCTGGAATACCCACCTCTGAGATAATCGTGAGAATTTGCCCGGACCAATATGGCGTCGACGCACGCGCGCGTGTATGTATATATATTCACACACAACTGTGGATGAGCATGCGCCGCTGCATCATGCGTCAACGTGACCGCCATATTGGTCCGGGCAACTTCTCGTAATTATCATATATTTTTAAATATTTACACACACACCAAAAGATCACCACGCTCTTATATCCAGGTCCACCTTAAATGGCGCCAGAAATGGTTCCACCTTAAATGCTGCAAACTAAAGGTTTGACTGTGTGTCTTCCTGAACTACAGGGCCCATAAATACCGAGCCGGAGGCGCAGAGCCGGACGAGCTCAGCGTGTGCGTTTACTGGGATGAAGCACCGGCGGAGCGTGGTGGAGCTCAGTCCACCTTAAAGCAGGAGGCGGCCGCAGCGCGGGCAGCAGGGTGAAGGTGGGTGAAGTTGGGTGACGGTGGGTGAAGGAGGGTGGTGGTGACTGGCGTCTGTAGTTTGTTATTGTTTGTGTTACCCTGCGCCCGGAAGCGGCCTCTACTCCGCCTGAGTTAAACGAGTCCTGCAGACCCGCGCTGCGGGTCGCCTGTGAGCTAGAGGTGGGCGACACCGGGAATTTTGGTATCGATCCGATAAATGCAGGGCCAGTATCACCGATATCGATACTTTTTCATATTTTAGTTTGATAGATCCAAATGATCCAAAAGTCCTAGGATAAAATTTTGCCAAACATTGTAAGGGACAAAATACTTTCACAATCAACATTTTTGTTTAGAAACAATGGAACAGTAACAAAACAAAGTTTGTCTTAACATTAGGAAAATAAATCTTTTTGAGGTAGAAAAGGAGAAACCACAATATAAAAATAAAAGTTCTCCTCTCACTACACATCTTTTCTACATTTACATTTATGGCATTTAGCAGACGTCCTTATCCACACCGACTTACAAAAGTGCTTTGCTGTTCACTCAGAATATCCTTAGCTTGAAGACAAGGCTAGAATCTAGAGATTCCTCATGCTTATATCCTGTTGAAACACATGTCTTTATGGAGTTAAATACTCCTGAAACAGATGGGTCTTCAGTCTGCGTTTGAAGACAGTGAGGGACTGTTCGGACTCCCAGGGGAAGTTCATTCCACCATTTTGGTGCCAGAACAGAAAAGAGTCTGGATGCATGTTTTCCTTGTGTTTTGAGGGATGGTGGGTCAAGCCGAGCTGTACTTGAAGCTCGAAGGGCTCTTGGTGCAGCTCGAGTTTTGACCATTGCCATCATGTATGGAGAGGCTGGTCCATTTTTGGCTTTGTAGGTCAACATCAAGGTTTTGAATCTGATGTTCAGCTACAGGGAGCCAATGAAGGGAACACAGCAGAGGAGTTACATGACTGAATTTAGGAACATTGAAGACGAGCCTCGCTGCTGCATTCTGGATAAGTTGCAAAGGTCTGATGGGAAGGCCAGCCAATAGGGAGTTGCAGTAGTCGAGTCTTGAAATGACAAGACACTGAACAAGCACCTGAGTGGCCTCTCTAGACAGAAAAGGTTGAATTCTCCTGATCTTGTAAAGGAGAAATTTGCTAGACTGAGTCAGGTTTGCAACATGAGCTGAGAACGATAACTGGTCATCCACTACTACACCAAGGCTCCGTGCTTCAGTACATTGAGTGACCAGTGAGTTCTCAAGAGAAATGGTAAGATCAGGGTGAGGGCCAGTGCTTACAGGAATGAATAGTAGTTCGGTCTTGCTGGGGTTGAGTTTGAGGTGATGGGCTGCCATTCATGATGAGACATCAGAGAGGCAAGCTGAGATCCGGGATGAGACCTGGGTGTCGCAGGATGAGTTGAGTGTCATCAGCATAGCAGTGGTAAGTAAAACCATGAGAAGATATTACTTTACCAAGAGAAGTAGTGTAGAGGGAAAAGAGAAGAGGACCAAGGACTGACCCTTGTGGAACACCGATGGAGAGTCTGCGTGGAGCTGATGTGGCTCCCTGCCATGTGACCTGGTAAGAACACTCTTCCAGGTATGATGCAAACCATGCAATGCAGAACCAGTGATTCCAAGGATTGACAGGAGGATCTTGTGGTCTACTGTGTCAAAGGCTGCAAAGAGGTTGAGGAGAATTACAGCAGATGAGAGTTTGGCTGATCTTGCAGCATGGAGTTTCTCAGTGACAGCAATGAGAGCAGTCTCTGTTGAATGTGCCGGTTTGAAGCCAGATTGGTTTGGGTCCTGTAAATTGCTCTGGTTGAGAAAGAGAGATAGCTGATTGTAGACAGAATGTTCAAGGATTTTTGAGAGGAAGGAGAGTAGTGATATTGGTTTATAATTGCTAATGTTTGTACTATCTTCTAGTTCTTTTGTTCTTTTTTTTTTTTTAATTGAATTGTTCTTAGGAAAAATAATATAAGGAATTTTCTTCCTTTCAGTGCAAATCTGTCTTAAGTAAACAGAGTAAAAAATCACTCAACATGATTTCAAACAATCTCCTGAGGAAGAGGGCTGACAAACCACAATACAACAAAATTAACACACCACAACAAACACTGTAAACAGTTTCACACTTATGCTGTTTTTCAAGTCGAACAAAACAATACAATCATACACAGTGTCTCTGAGTGGAGGCTCTGGGTCTGGGGGAACGTTTTCTGCTGCGTACTTTTTCATCTGCTTGTACAGGTTTGTTGTGTTTCCACTCTGTTTAACAGCCCCGTTGTAAACTATACAGCTGCTGTCGTTTCATTTTCTGCGATAAAATAAAGCCGAACGGCGCTTCTTTCCTCTCGGACAGTTCAGCGCTCCGGCGGGCCCTGGCGGAGTGGGCGGGCCCTGGCGGAGTGGGCGGGCCCTGGCGGAGTGGGCGGGCCCTGGCGGAGTGGGCGGGCCCTGGCTGATTGGCTGGCGCCGCTGAGCTACGTGACATGAACCAATTAAAGACGAGCGTTGGGAGGGGGTGGGGCGGTACGTCCTGTTACACAGAGTAACGTTTCACTCACACACAGAGCGGAGTCGGAACGCGCGTGCGCAGCAGTCAGTGAGTTCGGAAGAGAAAGGAAGCTTGGTATCAAATCTTTTCAGGAGTATTTATCAGTATCAGTTCCAACGTTGGCATCGATAGTTGGCTCGATCCACCCACCTCTGCTGTGAGCTGCTCAATGTGCCAGTCTTGACCAACTCCACTTTCCACCTTTTCCGACCCAGACGAGCTTCGTCCAGGGCTCTGCAGTAAGACACTCCTCTCCCAGCCGCGCATTCACTTTCATATCTGTACTTCTACCTGAAGTTCTGCAGGCTTCGCCGTTTGAGGCGGCTTTAGGAGCCTAATGGACTTAAGAGAAGGAATACACTCTTTGGAGATGTCTGCATGTTGAAATGCTCATGAAAAAGCTGAGGGTTATAATGATAACATTGTGTACACAAGTGAAATGAGTGAAATGCACTGGTGACCCATAGTGGTTTGGAGTCGCCCATTAAGGGAGGAGTGACAATTTATATACAAAACAGAGAAGTCAGGGCTCAATATTTGTTTCTCATTATTACAATTTGCTGCCATCATTGTGTCCTAGTGTCACATGATGATGAACTTCATGCTGGTCTCTTTTTTTAAAAAAAAACAAAAACAAAAACAAAAACACCAGGGCTCCAGGCTAACGCCACCCACTTGTCCCGGGATGGCAGAAAAGCACACAAGATAAGAACAAAACTCTTTGGGAGGACAGTGTTGTGTGATTGCCGTTGAGACGGTAAGGCGGACCCCTGCATCGCTGAGTTTCTGTTGGCGAAGCTGTTCTGTTTTGAATGATCTAGTGTGAAGATGATGAAAAATGATGACACAAACAGAAATGCAGTCTAATGTTTGGGTGATTTGTGTAAGTTTTGAAATTAACTACTCACTCACGCCAGTGTATCGGTAACATGATTATGAATTCTATAAAGGCAGGAATGACAAAGTAGAATTCTGGCACACAGACATGAAATCTTGGTGATGTTAATTCTCGTGGTACATTTGAATGGTTTGGAGTAAGACACTCCTCTCCCAGCCGCGCATTCACTTTCACATCTGTACTTCTACCTGAAGTTCTGCAGGCTTCGCCGTTTGAGGCGGTTTTAGGAGCCTAATGGACTAATTAGGTCCCTGAGGGACATGTTTCGTAGTTTTACTGGTGCAGATACGATGTTCTTGCTCTTTCAGGGAGTTTATAGAAGCCCTGAGATGAGGAGTACAGTCGGGGGAGTCATTTTGGGAAAGTCACTGTTACTTGATTAATCCCAGAAGGAAACTGCAGACTCTTACAGCTGCAACAGAAACCAAAACAATAACAGAGTAAGAGAAGGAATACACTCTTTGGAGATGTCTGCATGTTGAAATGCTCATGAAAAAGCTGAGGGTTATAATGATAACATTGTGTACACAAGTGAAATGAGTGAAATGCACTGGTGACCCATAGTGGTTTGGAGTCGCCCATTAAGGGAGGAGTGACAATTTATATACAAAACAGAGAAGTCAGGGCTCAGTATTTGTTTCTCATTATTACAATTTGCTGCCATCATTGTGTCCTAGTGTCACATGATGATGAACTTCATGCTGGTCTCTTTTTTAAAAAAAAACAAAAACAAAAACAAAAACACCAGGGCTCCAGGCTAACGCCACGCACTTGTCCCGGGATGGCAGAAAAGCACACAGAATAAGAACGAAGCTCTTTGGGAGGACAGTGTTGTGTGATTGCCGTTGAGCCGGTAAGGCGGACCCCTGCATCGCTGAGTTTCTGTTGGCGAAGCTGTGCTGTTTTGAATGATCCAGTGTGAAGATGATGAAAAATGATGACAAACAGAAATGCAGTCTAATGTTTGGGTGATTTGTGTAAGTTTTGAAGTTAACTACTCACTCATGCCAGTGTATCGGTAACATGATTATGAATTCTATAAAGGCAAGAATGACATAAAGTAGAATTCTGGCACACAGACATGAAATCTTGGTGATGTTAATTCTCGTGGTACATTTGAATGGTTTGATCTGCCTGGACAAAGTTTGCCATTTATCTGCTCAAACCTAGTGGACTAACTGGACTAAACTGACCTACAACGTGAGTGACACACAGCCCTTATGCTCATGCATAGACACAGAGAGAGAGAGACTGACAGTGTTCTCCACACAGAAGTTGACATAGTCCGTAATGCAGTGAGTGAGACTGTTGTCCTCCCCATTTGAATCACTCAAATCTTCTCACACTGATTTCAAAACAGTCCTGCAGAGCCTCTTCAGACTCCTTAGACCATCTCTTTACTGTGGGTCAATGCTGGTTCTCTGTGTACAAGGAGTTTGTACATGGGTAGAAGGTCATTTAGTTTGTGATCAGATCTTCCAAGTGGAGGAAGTGGTGAGGAGTTATGCATCCTTTATACTGGCATAAAGCGGGTCAAGTTTTATTGTCTTTGGTTTGGCAGGTTACATACTGGGTGAAGGTGGGCAGAGTGGAGGATGGAGAGGCATGATTGAGTATATGACGTCACATGCCTCGTCAACGTTAGCAGAGGGGGGAATATACGCTGCTATCACAATAACGTGATCATTCCCTCGGGAGGTGGTCCTTTTCTCTTACCGATCTCCTGTCTGCCTAAACGAGGTGAAATCCATCCAAAAATACGAGCGAGTGCGGAGCCATTGACTCCATAAACACTTTACTCCTGGTATTCCCTCTGATGGCGTGTTGGCACCATGAGCTTTTCCATCTTGTGGAGAAGTGATGTCACATTTCCAATAATGACAGAGGGAATAACGGGCCTGTATAGTCTCCTCCGTGCGTGACGCAGTGCTCCAGTACGTCTGCCTCATCGCCTCTTCTGCAGCTCGCGAGATATGTTGTGGCAGCTAAGCGCTAACAGCTGATCCCTGGAATAAACAGTGTGTTGCACTGCACTGGATCTCCAGACACAGTCGTAAACAGACAGAAAAGTAGTGCTAAATCTAGCATGAGCGCCACAAGTTTGGTGCTCATTGAGTATGAGACTTCACGAAGTATATTTGGGAAAAGAAAAGAGGGTAAAATGTTAGAAAAAAAACAGGAGCTGTTGCAACAGGCTGCCACCTCTGTGGCGCTGTGTTGGATATATGGGACGATTTCGTGATGGCTGACAATGTTTTGGGATGTTTCTGGGACAGTTGTGAAGAAAAGTTAGTCTGGAGCTCTGCTTATAATTCATGACGTATTCTTAAAAATTGTCGTTCCAATACTTTCCCATACTTGGTGGATTCTATTCAACATATTCTGCACTTTATTCAGTGAAATGGAGCTAGACATTTGGAAATGTGCAGCTGGTCTTTAAACACTGATGATATTCACAGTATACTCATAAAAGCATATGTATTACAATATTCACTATATGATATATGATAAGTATTGATTGCATTTCCATGTATTTAAGATGACAACAGCAGAAAATCAGATTTTGGCAGTAATGCTGATGGGTTATGGTTGTGCAGAGGAGACTCTACAAGCCCATAATTCCCTCTGCCATTATGGTCACGATCAAACAGAAAATGATGAGAATAGTCTGACTCTTGATACAGGAAAATAAGATTTTTTAATGATCTATTGGTCGACCTCTACTGGTTAGTACTGATGTCTCTTTGAGCAGATGAAGTATGTATTGTGTGACAGAAATGAAATGGGACTCCTTTTGGTGGCAGTGGAGAAATGCCTATCGGGCTTTGAGAAACAACCTGCAGAGTTGTTCAGAATGGGGTTTTTTTTTTTTTTTTTTTTTTTTTTGATTACACTTGGAGTGTGTACAATGCTGGTCACTCATTTTTGCAGGCATCAGTGATCAGCGCAAAGTATGTGCTTGCATCCACTCAGTTTGCTGTTGTGCTTTTGTCACTCTCACACTTGAATCAGAGCCACCTTTGTTTAATTTCCATTGCATGAATAATTGGGTAGAAGAATGGAGAACCATCCTACAAAGAAAAGAAGATGGAGAGAGATGGCTGGACATACAGATGGATGGACACAGTGAGAGTGGGACAGTTGAACTCTCTGGGACTCTCCACCCACTAGACATTGACTTGCAACCTCCCAACAGTGGAGTCAGAGCTTAGGCCACTGTACTGCTAATCAGGGCGATTGGCTGTTGCATGTGTGTGAAACATTCCACACTCGGGTGAAAGCTGTACCTTGTAAGCAGGAACATTTGCCACAGATGTTCGCTGGATCTTTGATGCACTTGTTCGGATGCATATGCTGATTTGCTTGGCACTTCAGATTTGATCGGCATATGCAAATCACTAATCCTTCAAAATTGGGGATATGACTTCTGGCTAATTGAGATTCTTTGATAACCGAATTAATTGACAAAAAAGTTGGTCCGTCGCAGGGATGAGCAGAGTCAGGTGTTGTACAGGCTAGCACACCACCCTGCATCATTGGGCAAGACTCCAAACTCCTCATGGTGTAACATGGTTCACATGTAATGGCTCAAGCTGTCCAAAAAGAGCTGTAAATGTCATAAAGATAAAAAAAAGTCCTTCAGACACAATGAAAGGCTGTAGATCTAAACATTGGTTTTCAGAAACCGCTGCAAAAAAAAAAAGAAACGATAGGAAAAAAATGTCCAAGCCTGCGTTCATATCACAAGCCTGATTAATCATTTCAGATTTTTTTGCTCAGATCAGATTTGGCTGTCTGGGCAGTTCACATTCATACTGGGACATCCAAAAGTCAATCAACCTGCTTGGTACAGTAGCCAGAACATGCCAAAAATGTCTTTTTGCATTGAGAATAATCAACAAACTATTCACAAGATTTGTCTGATTTAATCTAAGATCCAAGTATGATTTTGAAATGGTGATTTGATTTGGTTTGGGTATATCTCTTTTAATAGAGGTCAGAACATGGTAGTGTGGAAATAAGTGCCCTGCAGGACTTATAAGGAAAAATTTAACTGGCCATTCACAATTATTAGCTCTGGAAATTGCATGACACTGAAACGCTGTATCTGGTGACTTCTGCAGGACACTCCCAATGTTCCACCAGCATGTTAACTTTGTTATGAATATGTGTGAGACCACAGACTGGCAGAAATATTAGTTATTCTGAAACAAGCAGGGAGCAGTGTGCACTTAGAATTGTATTCTTCTGTCATGGACTACATCAGGATGTGCACGGAGGAGATGACCACTTTTAAGACCATTACCATCTGATTAAACCAGAAACCTAGGTTGAATTCAGAGGTGTGTTCCCTGCTGAGAATCCATGATGCTCTATTCAAGGACTGTATGCAGCAGCCCTTGGAGCAACTAAAAGGAACCTGTCGGTGGGCATAAAGAGGGCAAACTCCACATATGCTCTCACGGTCCAGGGTCACTCAAATGACCCACTGAGCATGTGGAAGGGGATCAGATGAATCACAGACTATTAGAGTTAGTGATGCCCAAATGACCCAGCAGTCCCCGACACACTGTTAACACCTAAGCTCGCTTTGAGGCCTCCGAATCTACCCTCCCCTGCCAGCTCCCCCTCGAGGATCAGCCCCAGGAGAACCTTTGGTCCTGATGGGATATCAGGTAGCGTTCTGAGGGACTGTGCATTCCAACTTTGTCATGTCCTGATGGACATATTCAACACCTCACTGTGGCAGGCCAGAGTTCCCCCATGCCTCCAAGACCTCCACTCATCCATGTGCCAAAAAACTTTTCAGTGTTGTGCCTCAATGATTACTGCCCCATTCAATTGACCCCTGTCATCAGTGCAAAAGTGCTTTTGAAAAGGCACTTGAAGCAGACAGTGTGACTGAGGACTTGACAGTATACGTACAGGCGGAACTGATCCACAGCTGATGCCATTACTGCTGTGATACCCCCCCCCACACACACACCTTTGATGTGTTGCTGCTAAGTTCCTCTACTACCTCAGCACTACCACCCCTTACAACTCCTTTACACCTTAAGCTGTTCCTGCTGCAGTCCACTGTGCAATACTTTTACATGGATTAT
Source organism: Acestrorhynchus altus (assembly GCA_034509495.1). Classification (NCBI taxonomy): domain Eukaryota; kingdom Metazoa; phylum Chordata; class Actinopteri; order Characiformes; family Acestrorhynchidae; genus Acestrorhynchus; species Acestrorhynchus altus. Next base: position 7,579,707 of record CM067516.1, on the reverse strand, counting down.
ATATTTAACTTGTTAGCTACATTAATCTCTCTCTGTTTTCTTTTATCTAACTTCTTTTAATTCACGCTATACACAGCCTGAGTTACTGTATTTTGTTCTATCATGTCACATAGTGGGAATGATTAAATGAGTCTAAGGATCAGCAAAAATACTTATGTAGAGTCAATTGATCCCTCCACCACTAGTGTTAGTTAAAGTGTTTGTAGAGAATTGGAAAGCTTAAAAATTTCATCAATCAGTAAAAATTAGGCTTTTTTCCAAACTTGTCTAAATGTTTGCTCAAGCTGTGATTTAATTTAGGGAGGTTTCAAAACACAGCATGGTTGGAGCTTGCTATTTTTGGGTCTGAATAGCCACGGACACTGCCCACTGCTGGAAGGACCCATTTGTATGTGAGACTCAGAAGTGGACGTGTAAATAATTTTTTATTTTACATGTGAGTGGCCCGGTGGGTACTTGGGCCTTGACATGATGTTAGGCAGCTGACTGAAACTGTTGATTCATGTATAGCCGAACACGCAACAAGCATCAAGCCCAAAAAATCTGTTCCATCATGGTTTAAGGATCTCATGAAAGTATACCTGGCAATGTGTTGGCATGTACAAGCTTGAATGGTATGTACTCTAAATTGATGTTCCTGATAGATCCAGCTATACTAGGACAATGGTTCAATCAAAGCTTATGTTTTCTTTCCACCACATGTTCTCTCTAAGTAACACAGTGTACCAGTGCTGCCTTAGGAAGTTCCTTGCCCATGTTCCTTGTGTCTGAGAACTTCCTCCATGAAGCACCACTTTGGTTGGGTGGTGTTTTGTGGAATAAAGCAACATAATGTGTATGAATGTGAAAGGCCATATGCAGATGCGGAAACCTTGATTATAATTTACTCCACTGATGTCTTAATGGGTAGAAATACATGTACATTTATGATGAGCTTCTATTTGGCACTCAGTTTGATTCTAGTAGTATATTAGCCTTAGGCTTTTGCCCAATAACAGACCTACCACAACTCTGACTGGGAAGAAGCAGATGATGGATGGATGGGTGGGTGGATGGGTGTTGGCCGTTCTACGTTAAACTGGAATGCTCCTCCCGTGATTTTAATCAGGGACTTATCTAGGACTTCAAGAAGTCCTAGAGTGAGATACTAGGTAGTATTTCATACTACACCCACTGGAAATAACAGTGTGATTGGTTGATTCTTTTGTCAGTTCCTGACTCTGTTGGTGGGGATCTGATGCATCTTGCCTTAAGTTCTGCCATTGGGATGCCTTGACCAATGGGTGAGAGGGTTTTAAATACAAGAAGGTTCTACTGAACAACACTGTGCTAAATTATTGTGTTCGTTGAGGGAGACAAATGCTACACATACATGGACAACCGTGGTTCAGCAGAGACCTTCTGATCTCAAATGCGTAAGGTGTTCTCCTGTGAGTGAGGTTGAACACTGGCCACCGTGCTCATGGCAAGGAGACATTAAGCCAATTAAGACATGAAAGTGGTTGCCGGATGTGTCACTTGTATAACAGGGGTCTTGGCATGGTGTTTTGCTGCTGTGGCACTAGTGTGGCATTGGCGAGCGGGCCACCAGCCTCCTCCAACATCTGTATTGCGGTGTTGATGTGCCAGCTATAATGTTCACGTGCTGACCAAGGCCTCCTCCAGTATCACAACAATAGTGTAGTGCACCGGCTATGTTGCTCATCCGAGATTGCTAGTGTTACGTCCCTGAGTTTGGGGACTTTTCTTTTGGTTTGTGTTTATTTTTTTTCAGGTTTGCTGCTTTGACTGGTGGTTGGTTGCTCTGGAGAAACACTGATTGTTGCTCCACCCATGATGACTTCCCATTGGCTGGTTGTTTTCGGCGGGAGACTTAAAAAGGGTTCTTTGTTTGGTCTAGGGAGCTGCATCTTTTTCTCTGAGCTGAAGTGTGTTGCTCCTGTGAAGGCCCACCAGCACAGACCAAGCTTGCTTGTTTCTTTGTGATTCTGTAGGTTTTGTAGGGGTGACCTGCCTTTTTGTTACAACCTTTTGTCTTTGTTTATGTACAGAGTAGTTAGGGTAATTGTTTGTATTTTTGTTTCTTTACTTTTAGTATGAGATAGTTGCTTTCTTTTGTTATAGTTGATTTGTTTGTCGTTTTGGCCTGGGGTCACCCTGAAGTCTTAGATTCTTGTTTTTTTTCTCCTTATTTTGATTGTTTACTCTGTTAAGTTAAGCTTTAATTCTGAGAAAATAAAGCCTTAATTAATTATTTTGGGTGTGGTCGCTTGGTCTGAGGCTGAGTGGGCGTTCACACAACACTTTTTGTTGCGTCCTACCCCTAGGGGACGTAACACTAGCACATTGTTTGCATGCTGGTTTGGGGAATTGGTGTTAGTGCTTGTAAGCTGGACCTCTTGGCTTAATGGAATGTGAACCTTAGCAACCAACAGGCAAGATGAATCAGAATGAAAAACCAAATGACCTTCATTTTTTTACAGAATACTGTTGTCAAAGATGCTCATTGAGACAAAACACACATTTTTGTTTGAGATATTAAATGGACAGACTGGTCTGATGGAATCATTGAAAATCTGGTCTCTGCAGTTCTCATTTCATATTGGCTGTATTAGCCGTACATTATCCTTGGAGCATAAACTAATATTTAAAATGATAACTAACTATTTTACACACACCTAGTGATTTACACTGTTTTAACATTAAACATTGAAAGTGTTAATGCTAACCCAACCATGTGTGTACATTTCCCTGTAAGTAGCAGTTTGACTTGTTGAAAACAGCCCACATCTTATGTCTGTGTTGAACTGTATGTGCTTGTTGTTAGCTAGGCCATACTGGGATCGTTTTAATATTTAAGGTCCTGGACGTGACCACGAGTATGAAATATTAGTACAAAACATTGAGAGATTTTTATGGTTTGAGAGTGTCTTTTTGTACACACTGAGTTCTGTTGTATGCTGGTTTCCAACAAGGTAATGTCAGCCACTGTAACCTGCCACAAAGCTGTAAAAAAAAATGGAGAAAGCATCCAGATGATCCATGATTCCATTTTCCTACACTTGTCATCACTATACGGGCTGCAACTTTCTGCTCACTAAAACTTTTATAAACACAAAAAAATTGTTTATTTTATTGCTGCACATTTATTTATTTCTGTAGGTAATCCATAAATACAATGGATCACAAGTCATTTAAGTGCTGACCTAAAAAAATAATATAACTCATTTTGCCTGTTTGTGCGCCTGTCTCAAGATTCTTACAAGCAAACATATACATCAGTATCGTGTGATTTTCATAACCACAAATAACAATTGTTAAGGACAAAAATATCAGTAACACAAAGTGGTATGTTCACACCACACGACCACATAACCTGCTGTTATGCAGTTATTCATGCTGTTGTCCCACGTTTTGTCTGTAGTCTTTATTCTTGTCCATCAAATGTCAGGTTACTGGTATTTGTTTTACTGTAGACAAAAATGTCACACTAAAGATATCCACGAACAGGTCATAAATACTGCTGATCTTGTTGGTATAACTGATTCTCAAACTGATTGTTTGAGCAAGTCTACTGTAGCAGTTGATTGAGGTTAGAAATACTGCAGGTAGTTACGGAGATGTGTGCTTGTGCTTTCTATGTGCAGGTGGTTATGGCGACAGCTATGTGGTGTTGGGTGCTGGGAATAAATGATGCGGCCATCACTGAGACTCTGCGGCACTACTGCACAGGAGGGCTGACTGGAGAAAAAATACAGGAGGTCAATGAGCACTTCATCTACTGCCCAGACTGTGTGGGGAAGTACCATGAGGAGCGGGAGAGAGTGCAAGTGTCTGCACACCGAAAGGTACCCACGCACACACACAGACATGATTATTTTTATGTATTTATTTTTATTTCTGTTTAGTGAAATGGAGAGAGATGGTCAAGTTGAAACCTGTCATGACTGTTTCACCTCATCAGCTGATGCTGCCACTGCGCAGTCTACAAATTCAATAGAGCCCCCTTCTTAATTCGCGACTGCCCTAGAAGTTAAGACATTTTGTCAGCTAAATGTGTGATGAATCAGATTTAAGTGCTAAACTTTTGGACATGGCTTGGCCCACTGTTGCTTAATATGGAGAATTTTTAGAATGTTTTTTTCACTGAATCAAACTCACTCACTCGCCGTTCTGCTCGACTCTTCAATCTGAATCTTGATTCAGGTTCATGCACATTGTAGCTCGGCACGTCATCCAGGCTGGATTACTGACTGACGTAGCTGACAAAGGCATGTGGGTGTCCGAATTCAAACGCTTGACAGAGGATCTTGAAGACATTGCCTGTCAGAAGGCCACTCTTGTTCAGAATGGAGTGATATTGAGAACCTTCCAGGACAAACTTGTTTTTGAAACATGGAATGTCATCCCCGACACCCATATAAACATGAAGAAATATGAATTAGAAGTCCTGTCGATCTTCAGATCCACATATATATGTGAGCAGCTGTTCTCCACCATGAACTACGTTAAAAACAAACATTGCTCACAGACACAGAGACAGCTTACAGTCCTGCAAAGCTGAAAGTGACTTCAAACAGCCCTGATCTGCAGATGCTCTGCGCAGAGCTTCAGGAGCAGAAGCCCCATTAACCACACTATAGTTGTTTATACAAAATGTAAATGTAAGGAAAAGCAATATATACTGTGTTCTCTTCATTTTAGATGTCAAAAATTATTTGCGGCTCCCGGTGTTTTATTTTCAGTGGAAACCGGGTCCAAATGACTCTTTGGGTGTTGAAGGTTGCCGACCCCTGCACTAGAGGAACATCAGAACAGAAAAAAAAAAACCCCAAAACTTATTGATACTGTTTTTTACCCGGGGTAGGGGGGGTCACGAAATTTACTGGAGGCTAAAAGGGGGTCGCACAGTGAAAAAGGTTAAGAACCTCTGCAATAGACCATTTATGTGCATGTAAATTGACATTTGGGTGGAGCTTTACTGGTATCAGAAAACTGCAGTTCCTATAGTGGTACCAAGTGTACGAAAAGGGGATATTGATAATTCAGACACTTATATGTATTTATATATAAATAAATAGATTTCAAATATAGGATGTCCTACACTAATAATGCTAACTCTCCACAATGGAGAGAGGTTTCCTGACCTGTAATCTTTGTCGGGTTGAAGGATTGAGAACCAAATTGGACAAAATTACAGTGGCCAGATGCACCGACACTCCTCATACAATCGGATGGAGTTTGAGAGGCTCTATAAAGAAGAATGGGAGACATTTCCCACAAACGTGGTGGTGTTTGTGCAAAGGTCACAAATTTGTGAGATTGAGGGCTGGCATAGATGGCCATCAGTGCTGGGCTTCAGTCAGTCATTCAGTCAAGATTTAGATTGGGTGTTGACCATTGCCATCAAGGGCAGTGTAATAGATAAATATACTATTTCATACTACTTATGGTCTTATTATACTGTCTGACCAAATGTATCCTCTTTTACTTATGCTTGAGCTATTATTGTAGTTACTGTGTTCGGTACCTCTTCGACTGCATACCTCAAGGCCCCGAACACGTCGTCATAGCAGTTAACTGATAATACAATGTGCTGTTGTGTTATCTGAACATCCCAAGCAGTTTCACTGTAACCGTGCAGATGGTACAACGTATAGTTCTTTATCTGCACGGATATTCTGACACTTGCCTCATCATAGTCCTTGACGGTTGATGGTGTACATTCATACAGTGTACATCTAATCTTTAAGTCTTGATGCCAAGTCATGGGGCGAGCAGCCGAACCAGAGAAAACCAGTATTTAATCAATGTACTCGTGCAAAACGGTGGAGAGCAGGCTGAACTAGAACTTTCTGATGGCTTGAAAAAGCCACTGTAGGCGGCCAAGGGGTTGTCTTGAACCTGCAGGAGAGGATCCGAGGGGGATCCTCTGCCACCAAATAGACCATCCCAAGACCACTTTGAGATTTAGAAAGTCAGCCCGACCTTAGAGATTTATTCACTTGATCTTTGCCGATGTTTGTACTACATTTACATTCTTTTCTTATTGCAAACTATGTTTTGACCAACATTTTTTTTCTTCCCATCATTAAACTGGTAAAACCCATTCCAGACTCTTTTTCCACTTGAATGGTCTTCATTTTTCACCAAAAAAGACACATTCTTACAACAGAGTGGCAGGTCCATTTTTGACTTTGTTGGACATCAGGGTTTTGAATTTCATGTGGGCAGCTACAGGAATCTGTTGAAACATCTGCATCTCCTTTCAGAAGGCCTCAGAGAGCTCTTTTGTGTCAGCATGGTCAGATCTACTCACTTCAACAATAAAGAGCAAACCAAACTAATGGCTGAGGTTTAAATAAGACCTCTCAACCGATGGTCTAATCATTTACAACTGATGTGCAGCACCTGATTCTAAGTAGCAATAAATGTGGAGGGTGTCCTAACGTTTTTCATCACATGAAAATTGCATGTTTAAAAGACAATTCAGTTGAACGTGTTTTGTTAAATCACCTCCATCAATATAGTTAACATGAATATATCAGTATGTTTATGGGAGTGTTCAAATTCTTCATACATGTACAGCAACACATAGTAAAGTTACCTCTCTGACACTTTCTGTTTCAGCGCCTCTGGGAGATCGAGCTGAATCGGCTGATTAACGTGTTCCAGGATGTGCTGGAAATAGAGATGGAGGAACATGACCTGTATTTGGTTGAAAATGGAGAGGAGCAGCCCGCCTTCAGGGTTTCTCCAGATGAATTGCATGACAGACTCCGGTGCCCATTTATGGAAGTACTGAAATACCCTTACCTACTGTGCCACCAAGGCCTCTGTAAGTCAAGTTCATTTTGAGCATTTTTGTTTGAAATCATTGGACTGGTCATTGTTCAAACAGTGTTCAGGGACTTGTGGAACAGTATATACAGTGCATCCGGAAAGTATTCACAGAGCTTCGCTCTTTGCACATTTTATATTACAGCCTTATTCTAAAATGTATAATTTGTTTTCCATCAGCATTCTACACATAACAGCCCACAATGAAGAAGTGAGAATGTTAGAAAATTATACAAATCAAAACCCAAATATAACAGGTGTTCACAGCCTTCTTGCATCTTGTTTCCACTGATCATGCTTCAGATGTTTCTACAGCTTGATTGGACACCTGTGGTACATGCAGTTGATTGGACATTTGGAAAGGCACACACCTATTTTTATATAGTGTCTGACACTGTATGTTAGAGCACAAACCCAAGTAACCTCAGAATTAGGATTATATCGAGAGACAGATCTGGGGAAGGGTACAGAAACATTTCTGCTGCATTGAAGGTCCCAGTGAGCTTGATGATGACCTGCTCCAGAGCTCTGTGGAACTGAGATGGGTGCAATGGTTTATTTTTCAAAAGGTCAACGACCCTAAACATACAAAAATTTGATGTTTTGAGCAGGTCTTCATTTTGGTTCATTTTTAAAGTAACCCTCTCAATCTTACTTTAAAGAAATCTAAGGCTTCTCTCTCTTTGTCTTTCTGTTTCAGCTGAAATGGTGGTGAACGTATTGTGTAAAATGGAAGAACTGAACAGCCCTCTTAAAGTGTATGATAAATTTCAAGGAATATATCTACTCATGGTGCACCCGAATGAAACGGTACATCCTTCATCTTTATGCTCTGAATCTGTTGTCCCTCTAATGGTCAATCCAGTTTTCACTGTTGGTAGGGTTTATGCAGTTAACCATATCATGTTTAACCAATGCATTGCTTTTATTTGCTACTAAAATGACCCATCATGAAATTGTGGGTTATCAATAGCCCTATTTGGATGGGATTAGTTTAACATGGGGAAAGTGGGGTTCTCTGTGATTTTTAGAGGTTAATATTTTCTCTCATCCTCTGGGAAATTTGTGTTAAGTGGGATTTCTCACTACTGAGAGTACAGATACCTCTGGGCATTCAAGCCCAAGGCATATATAACTACTATATGCATGGCTAAAACTGAGGATGAAAGAGTTGGACCTAAAGCCATTTTTCATGAAGGTATTCACATGCAGCTTTATGGACAGACACAACCTCCAATCAGCAAGGCAGTGGCAAATTCCTTCATGAAGTGGACCCATTCCATAAGGCTGAGGCCAAGTTAACTGGTGCCTCCATTTACTTCTGAGTGTTTTAATTTGTTTTATGTTTTTGTTGGACTCTCAGGTGCGTCGCTGGGCAATAGCCACTGCCAAGTCTAATGGCTCTTTGGACAGAGACAGCTTTTACAGCCTTCAGGAGGCTTTCTCCTGCATGTTCTTGGTCATTGATCGTGGAATCTCTCTGGAACTTCCAGACACGGAGGACATTTACTGTTCTGGTAGGCTGGAGCCTTTACCCTCGCATCTCTATGACCGTGAAAATGAGAAGAACTACTGGTTAGGTGTGTATATTTTGTTTACTCAATTACTTGTATATAATGTGTGTGTGTGTGCGTGCGTTACAGAGGTTGATTCAGGTTTTGGGAGTCTTGACCAAGAGTAGTTGCCCAGAATGGGAACTGAACCCCTGACTCATTTGAATCTGTTTTAGGTATCTGTATGGTACTGAATCAGCTGGACTCCCAGGCTATGGATTCACTGGTTATGGGGCCAAATAAAGAGTGCAACATTCCCCAGTGCATCATGCATACCATGGAAGAAAAAAGAGAAGGTGTGTGTGTGTATGTATGTTATGTATGTTATGTATGTTATGTATGTTATGTATGTTATGTATGTTATGTATGTTATGTATGTTATGTATGTTATGTATCAGTAACACAGTACATAGATACATCTTGGCACTAAGGGAGCAGTCGAGGGATCAAGCAATCAAGATCAGTTATTAAATACTCTCTCTCTCTCTCTCTGTCTCTCTGTCCAGGGCAAAACATGGCCTCGGATCCATTTTGGCCAGCTTTGCAATGTTTCATGATCATTCTGGACCGAATGGGCTCAAAGATCTGGAGTGAATTCGAACTATCAGATGTGTTTGGAACGATCACTCAAGCGACAAGCTATGCAGCTGAAATTCACAATATCCGGCAGAAAACCAAAGGGTATGAGGCCAGTGACTGTAATGAACTATACCTTTGCTTGAATACACAGTGACTTTACAATTTTGAGTTGGTGGCTCCTTTCCAGAAACAATGTGATTTGTAATGTGAGTTCAATGTTCTTGATTTGAATAATTTTAAAATCTAATGATGCTCTAATTCTAATTGCTCATAAGGACAAGAGTGAAGGAGGAGCCTGACAGTGATGACGACGACATGATTTCATGCAGTCAAATAGTATATGACTCTTACCCAAAGAAGAAAACAAACAGAGTAAGGCAATTCTGTAGGAGAATAATAATCAGAATAAACAACATGGGACAATATTACTCATAGAATTATACTGTTTTGTGCTTGAATAACTGTTTTGTATTTGATTATCTTTTTATTTGCATCCTGTAGTTGTCAAGCTGGTCATCCAACACCAGTGAAAACATCAGTGAGGTTAATGAAGAGCTGGGTTCTCTAGTCAATGGCTTGCAGTCAGAGTTGGGACAAAGCATTCGAGTGTATGGCAACGCATTTCTTTGGTTCTTCCCGTATGTCAGCTCTATTATGGACCTAGGCGAGCTTGGCAATTGCTACATTGAAGAGGTTATCCAGTACCTTTACAAGGAGGTTAACAAGGACGTACTCGCTGGACGAATACACACCTGCGATAAAGTCACAGAGTTATTCATCAAAATACTCATTCATATAATTGAACTGCTTCTGCGTAAAGGCTACATGAGCACACTTCACTACTGTGCTCCAACATGGGTGAAAATGATAGTGCAGTGCTCTACACTTGAAACACACATCATTGCAGTCCCACACAGAATTAGTGATTCTTACAGAGTTACTTTGGCTTCCTCTAGTTTTGGTAGGAGACGCCGAATATCTGCAACTGGAGTTGGTGCATTGAGTCAAGCTTGTATGAGGATGATTCACTCCCTGTTGAAGGAAGGGGAGAGGATTGTCAAAGTCCCAGATGCAGACAAGTTTCTGAACCTGCTTAACAGGCACTTGCGAATAAACCCAGACAATGCGTGGACTCTTCAAGCATTAGAATCTGAAAATTTACAGACTTGCATAATCACACTTCTGGAAACACTAGTGGCTAGAACTGCAAGCGTAGCTTCTGTTGCATCTGCTCCACTGACACCCCCGGCAGATCCACTAGAAAGTCTAATTTATCCTAGTTCCACATTGACTGACCCTCTGCAGGAGCCACGATACAAAAACGCAGCAGCAGGTCCAAGCAGTGTAGTTAATGTCTTTAAAGATGAACCACCGTGGGATGGTGAAGAATGCCAAAATGATCTCTGTAACAACCTTGAAGATATTAAGGCAAAGAAGGAACCTCACAGCCCAGTACCAATTTCAGAGTTAAAGCCTACTCTAGAGTTAAGTCATTTGAAGCCTGACCTGGGGAAAATACAGGAACTAAGATCCAAGTTGAATGACAATTTGAAGATACAAGCTTTTGCCAAGAGTAGACTTGATGGAATTGAACAAATTGGATGCAGTAATTTTAAAGAGCTGGATCACGTATATTCTTTGAGCACCAGCAATGCAACGTCACTGGATACAATCACAGGCTCTAAAATAACAAAGCCTTCTAAAATGAAAGATGATGATGATGATGACGATGACGAACCCCTTAATTTACGTCAGAAACGCCTTAAAAAGGCCCTCAAAAGATCGTCCAGTGAATCCGAAGATGACTCAAATCGTGACATTAAAACATCTCTACAGATTCCAAGCCTTGCAAAAAAGGAATCTGACTTTATTATCATTTCAGATGATGAAGTTGCTATGGCTGACAAAACTTTGGAGAAAGACTGTCCTACAGACAGTCCAGCCAACAGAGTAACATCCAAACAGACTTCAGACCCTGACGTGAATGAGAGTGCAGGTCGGGTTTATGATGATGATTTAAGTGAATCGCAAGTATTTGAGTTTGAAGCAGAAACAATTAGTTCTGTCTGGACTGGCCCGTCCAGTGTGGAGTATCCAGTCCTTAACAAGAAACTCAAACGTGACCCCACAGCCAGAGTATCTACTAGTTATGCTGCTGTGGAACCCACGTTAAGTTGTGTTACTGAAACTCAACCTGTCGCAGATGACGAAATTGAGAAAGCCTGTCAGCAAGTAGAAGAGCAGATCAGTAAACAGCAGCAGCTGCAGCATGCACCTGCTTCAAGCACATTTGTGCCACCAAAGCCAAACAGTTCCACCGAAAAATGTGACCATTTCATAGAGACCAAATCTGTGCCAAGTCCCCCTAAGAAACCTTGTCTGGCTGAAAAGAGAGGCCAGCAGTCCCTGAACAAGAAATCTGTTCTTATTCAGCCCCTGGATCATAAAGCCAAGAAGCGGCGCAGCTCACTCAACACCTTACCTTCTGAGTCCCCTTCCGTGTCCTCTGTTTCACTCACACTCAGCACCGGATTAGAGGGGTCTTCATCCCGCCCGCTTCCAACTCCTGCCATAGTCCCACCAAAGAAAATCCGCAAACCTGTTGAACCAGAATCTGTCGCAGAGCGTATGGGTCTCAAAAAGAAGGAGAGAAAAGCCTTTGATCTCTCGCAGCGCTCCTTGGACACCTTGGGTGAGCTTCGCACTCATGGCCAGAACGTGCATGTTGAGCAACAGCAGAAGTCAAAAAGGGTCCCTTGCAAAAAAAAGCCCCAGCCAAAGCTTGCAGGGAAACGTGGGAAGAAGTTGCTCGCATCCCAAGATATGCAGTTCTTCAGGCAGAGCCGAGGAATGCTAAAGAAGTCAAAGCCAGCAACTGCTGCACTGCCCAAACCAATCAGGAACCTTGTGCCTGAGACGCTTCCCAAACCAAAATGTGCTGTTGAAAACAAAGAGGAGCCAGTGGGTGAGGAGGAAGAGGAGGAGGATGATTATCAAAGTTTTCTTCCCTGTTCTCAACCTGATCCTGCCCAAAGTACCCACCAAACTGCCAAACAAGACAGAAATATGAGTGAATCCAATAAAGCAAAACATGGGTCATTTGACACCAATAAAGAGTCCAGTCACAATCAGAGCAAGGTTGTCGATGCAAGTACTGGTTCCACTGGTAAACTTACTGAAACAAAATGGGTAGGGTATTGTGTTGATGATTGTGATGAAGAGTGGCTGTACCAAACACAGAATGAAGCCACAGACATGGAGTTAAGCACTCAAGTGGAGGATTATGAGGAAAACTGTGAGGACTTCTCTAACACGCAAAGGGACCCTGTAGACATGGACATTGATACAGACAGCCAACCAGATACATGTCTTGGAGGCACAGATTTACAACCTAAACCTGCACCTACTGTCATGGTCCAGGAACCACCTCCTACTGCTCCTGCTCATAATTTATTAGACGACGATCAATTATTCCTAAAGCCTGGCATGTCACCTGTTTCTCAGAAAAAGGCCAAACCTTCCACAACAAAAATCTATGCACCCAGTTCTCGCAGTGATTCTTTGGTTGGGGAGATGGAAAAAGCAACCAAGTCTAAGGTTACACGTCCTGTAATGCCGGCGCCACCACTTCCACAATCAAAAGCCACACCACAACCACCGAAGGCCAAACCACGACCATGTGTACCTCCAAAAGCTGTACCAGATCCATCACCAAAGGCAGCAAACCAATCTGGATTTCGCCACTCTCTTCCATGCAGTCGCACTCCTCCAGTCCAGGCACTCAAGTCTGCACTTCATAATGATCCAACTGCTCATCCATCTTCATGTAAGACCTATTCCAGACCAGAGGATCCTGTCTCAAAGCCCCGAGAAACAGTCTGGTATGATCAGTCTTATTTGACACAAGCAATTTTGAAGTGGGAGTACCGCATGTTCCAAAACTATAAAGCTAATGGGCTGCCGGATGACCTGTGCCCCTGGCCACTGAAGGAAGTACCAACGGTGTTCACAAACCATGAGGAATATTTCAGCACCATGTACCCACTTCTTCTTGCCAATTTGTTTGAGGAGGTCAGATTTGATTTGCTTTCACATTTTCCATTAGGCTGCAATTAATCTGTGTCCTTGCCTTATATTTATTATAATAGGAAATATAGGACATTATTTCATTTTAGTTTTTTATTTATTTTTTGTCCTGCAGATGGCCAGTGAATGGCTTAAGAGTGGGAGAATCAAACTGAACCTCAAGGTTCTTGGAATGGAGTATACCAATCGCACCGTTAATGCCAGTTTCACAGGTACGTTCAGTTAATAATAATATAGCTTGCGTGAGTATTGTGGCTGCATGTTTCGCATGGCATGGTTACTGAATCCTGGATGTGAATTGTCCAGCCCAACTTGTACAGGCTATAAATCTGACATAGTAAGGTTCCATTGATATATTTGTAGTCAGTTGTTGGAAATTCTGGACCTGGAGTGCCAGCTCCTTGCACATTTTGTTGAGCTCACAGCTGTAAATAACCTATTGTAATTATCAGGTGGGTTGAAAGAAGGATCAGGATCAGGTCGTGATCTTACTACAAAATGAGGCAGCAGTGTAAACAACGGTGGTCTCTTATTCCTGTTTAGATCACACAACCTCTCCACAAGTTTTTCTGCCAGAGTTTAGCTTGAACTATTGGCTACACTACCCCCACAATTTCCTGCTCTGTTTATCCAGAGCTGTAAGCTTTCAGAGTTTTTGTTTTTTAACATTGGCTGTAAATGGGTCTTAGAGTTGTAGTGCAGACATATTCTTTCTCCAGCCAAAGACTGTTCAGCTTACGGTCCCAAACTACAATCCAAAGCAGTGTGGTTTAAATGAGTATTTTACCCATAAAGGTGCTTGTTTGTATAATGTACCAAAGGAAAAATTTCTCCAGACATTGTGTTGCGTTGATATGGTAAAAAGAATACTACTCAATACTAGTCATTAAAGTTATTAACAAAATGAACAATTTAACAAAAGCAAATGCAAGTAAAAGGAGTTTTAGGATGCTCTGCTCCCATCTCTATGGTAGTTTAAACTACAGTAGTATTATTTAACTTTCATTATTTTTCATTATTTGCTTAAAAGCATAATGATTTCAATTAGTTATGCAGTTCTGGTTTTTTTTAACTCTTAATTTGAATTATTATTTTCTGTCCTTCTCAGCAAGCCTGGTCTCTAAGCAGGAGATGACCCAATCATATCCTAAAGATGACGATCTTGTCTTGCTTTGGCTGCCCAAGAACACAAGAGCTTATGTTGGTGGAGATCCAGATGTAAATGAACGTCACGCCAGTTTTGGCTATGTTTTGCGTTCGAGTGTGATCAGCAGTGGTGCAGGTATGTGCTTATGTAACTGTTAACACTTCTAAAAGCATACTGTGTGTGCATATGTGTGTGTGTGTGTGTGTGTGTGTGTGTGTGTGTGTGTGTGTGTGTCAGTTCCAATTCTTTTACAGTTAGGAAGTTGGGGATGAGGTGGGATGGTGATCGTCCAACATCCCAATGTAAATCCTTTAGTTACAATTTTAATACCCTTGAAGAAGAAACAATGAATGAGCAGGTGTCTTGTATTATAAAGGACATATTAACTATGTTCCAGTGTGGAACTCAGGCTAAAACTTTAACTTTAAAACATGGATATTAGGATAAGGAATCTAAGGTTAGAAATCGTTACAGCTGTGAAGCGGTTTGGAGAAAGGCAAAGTTCTTCTTTTGTTGTAGAGATGTCAGTCTGGTACCATTGCATAAACCTTAAAATGGGCTAAAACTAGGAGGGAGTTGTTGTTTTTTTTTTTTTTTTTGTTGTTACATAATCATTTTCAAAAAGCATACGATTATTTCCAGAAGAATGCATACATGGTTTCATTGGGGGTTGGATTGGCAACCATTATATCCTACCTGGAGGGTTCTAGATTTTTTTTAAAAAACATGGATGAAGCGCAGACTGACACACTGGCAAACCAGTTCAGGGACATTCCAGTTCAGTGTTGCACTCCAAGGTGTGATGGGAGCTTTCCAAATCTGTTAACCTTCACAGAGAAAGTGTGTGTTTCATTGTTTCAGCATCCAGTAGAACCAAACTTGTATTTCTATGGCTTACAATCTCATGTATGTTTAGCTTGAAAGTAACCTCTAAATTCTTATACCAAGGTTTTTAATTTTAACTCCTTCATGTCCCAATATTTATGTCCCTATAGTAAAGAGGTGTCTAATCATATCCGCAAGTGGCTCATGTGGCTGCAAGTTTCCATTCCAGTCAAATAGATTAGCTGTTTGAAAACCTGCCAGTTGGTTGAAGAAGTGGAATCAGTGTCACAAGTGGTTGTTTAGAATGAAAACCATACTGGCCCTTTGTTCGACTGGACATCGCTGCTATCGTGCGCCTTTCTTCGTCTCCAGGTCAACCATCATCGCTAAGCCTTACAATTCAGACGCGGGGGAATGTGTCTTCAGTTGACACTCAGCCTGTGCGCTGTGAAGTGATTGGCTCTCTGATCACCACTCTGCGGGAATTCCGAGCACTGAATGAGCTGAAGACTGGAATAATGGCTCGGCCGCATGTTATTCTCAGGCCACATATTTCGGTCTTCGCACCCTCCCAAGAAAACCTGCCGGATCTCGACATGCCTGTGAGTAGGTTGTGTGGGTGGGATTTATTTTTTCTTGATGCTTCCAGTTGGAATGCTCCTCTACCAT
This sequence comes from Acestrorhynchus altus, assembly GCA_034509495.1. NCBI lineage: Eukaryota > Metazoa > Chordata > Actinopteri > Characiformes > Acestrorhynchidae > Acestrorhynchus > Acestrorhynchus altus. Next base: position 7,564,008 of record CM067516.1, on the reverse strand, counting down.
ACAAACTCTTCTCAGGTCTGTACATTACTGTGCAGGAATGTACATTAATAACACGTTAATATGCAATGACCCTGTCTGCATTTTGCAAGAGATGTAATTAAAAAGCTGCATTTTACTTTCACTCCACTTTGTTAAATTCACGAGGAACGTGACCCTGTTTAAGCTGCAAAATTGAACCATTTATAAGTAATAGACTACAGCTGCGAGTGTTAATTCTGTATCTATTTATTCCTCCTCTTGGTCTTACCTTTCTGCTGTAGGAGTATAATACCGACCAGGCGAGGGCAATCAGCTGTGGTGTTGCAGTGGTGACAAGGACGAACTACAGTTCTCCAAGAATTCTCTTAATTCACGGCCCTCCAGGAACTGGCAAGAGCAAGACCATAGTTGGCCTTCTGCAGAAGCTTTTCTCTGAAGTAAGTTTTAACATTTAAGCTCTAATTTACCAAACAAAGTGTAAGATGAGGACTATAAATAATACTAGAGTCCCATGAGGAGAACTTGGGATCTGTTAAGCTAACAATGTTTATTCAAATATTATCTGAGCTGATGAAAATGAATTTATTTTAAATTCCTGTAGCAAGAGAACGTCACAGTGAATCCTCACAGTAAATCTCGCAGGATGCGGGTCTTGCTCTGCGCTCCGTCCAATGCTGCCATTGACAACTTAATGAAGAAGGTCATCGTTAATTTCAAAGAGAAATGCAGGGACATCCACTCTCCACAAGGTACCATGTCTGCACCTAAGCTATGATTAGTGCTTAGTCTGTCAGTTGGCACTGACCAATGTGGTGTCATCGGTGGTTCCATGGTCGGTCATGCAGAGGGCGTTTCCCATAGTGAGCTACTGAACGAAAGTTGAAAGAAAACCCTTAGTGTCACTGCTGGACTGAGAACAGTCCACCAACCAGAAATATCCATGTCCTGTGGGCAGTGTCCTGTGAGTACTGATAACCAACTCAAACCATGCAGTGCAAGGTGGTAACTAGGTAGTAGTGTCTAATGAAGTGGACAGGGTTTAAACCCTCCACTAACACTGCTGTGTCTGATCCACACTAGATAGATGTTGTAAACCAACTTCATAAAGACAAGAAAGAATCAAAACAAAAATTAAAAATGCTAATGTGTTAAGACAAGCTACCCCTGAAATTAACAGGGAATTACCTCGAAAGCAGAGCTCTCTGCAGTTCAATGGCACCTCTGCATAAGAAGAATCCTGCACAGTCGTGCCCAGCAGCCTGTGGGTAAATGACCTCTTCTAGAGACCCCCACCCCCATGTGCATTGAATACATGGGTGTCAAGCACGCTCAAGCCTCACTATCCAGCCCAGGTAGTTGCGCTCACTGTGTTGTTATGCCAGCGTCTGTACTGGTGACGTGGTGAGAAGCTCATTTAAGAAAAAGAAATGTGTATGAATAATCCATATCAGCTTGAGCACAAGTGAACTCATTCCAGGGTCATTTTTTTTGTGATTGTGTGTGTGTTTGTATGAGTGAAGTAATATTTGTTGTGTTGTCTGTAGGGAACTGTGGGGACATTAACCTCGTGCGACTTGGCAATGAGAAGACCATCACTAAAGAACTGACTGCCTTCAGCCTCGACAGCCAGACATCAAGTGAGCGCTGTAGAGCAAAACTCAGTCACACAAAACTCAATTAAAGAGTTTCCTGTCATTTAGGCTGTGGTGTTCTGCCACATCAGAAAGATGAGTGTGAAATTCATCTGTGCTAAAAACTGACTGTCCTTTGCCATTTGGAGGATATTATGATTTGACTCATGAAGCCTCTGTCAAGCAGTGTTTTATAGTGTGGGCATATATGGCTATCAGTGTAACTACCCCGAAACAGCCCGAACAATTTGCAAATGATTTACTGTTTTGACTTGGATCTTTAGAGGCCATAGCTCTCTGTGTTTGTTAACCAGGAAAAAGCTACAATTATGGTACCTTTCTTCAGGGTTCATGAGGTTTGTGGGGCCCACGTTGTTTACTGTCTCATTTATTTTTGAATTTTACAGAGAAATCCCTGATGCATTCAGATTGTGATGTACAGAGGCATAAGCAGAAACTGGATCAGGCTATAGAAAGTCTCTCCCGCCAGTGTGCTAGAACTCCAAGACAATCCCCTGAGGTAATGCATCCACACAGTAGAGGGCAGTAGTAGCTCTGGGTCTCTGAAAGCTGTGTTAATAGATCTGCACCTGTTTTTTTTTTACCTTCTCATGACAACTGAAGAGTAAACCTGTATAGAGGCTTATTATACCAATAATGAGCTGTTTTCACCAGTGGCAAAAAGACTTATTAGTCACTTCTGACTGGAATGCACATAAAAGCAGTTACTCATGCTTATAAATGTTACACACTGTGATTTGATCTTGCATTGACTGGATGAGTTTGGATGTACGCAGCTTCCGTGTTCACCCAGTTGGTTTTGCAGCCCAGTCCAGATGAATGCTTCTGAATTTTCATCATGCCAATCAGTCACATTTGCAGTCCTGTGAACAGGAGAACTGTCATTTATGAATACAGAGGAATTTTATAATAACGGGCGAAATGTCTCACTGAGGGCTTTCTGATGTCTATGATTAATATGATGCCGAGCATCATTCACATAACAGCAGAAAGCAGATCTTTCCAGAGATCATCTCACCAGCGAACGTTTCCAGACATTCAGTCTTGTTTTTGCTGCCCTTTAGTTAAATGAACATGCCTTTCTTTTATGTCATTGCTATATTTATTTTTGTTGTATCTTTGTATCTATAGTTTAAAAAGTTAATGGACAAGAAGCAGCACCACCTGTCGGAAAGAGAGGAACTCAGCCGGAAATTGAGAGAGGTATACACTTCACCACCTAAAGGGTCTTCTTGCAGGGTTTCTAGTCTGTGAAGGAGTTAAAAAAAATTCATCTGTATAGATTAAGTTTGAATTTTACGTAATTTAACACACTTTATATTGGACCCTTATTAATGGACATTTATTTAATTGCAACAGATGCATTAAACACTTGGTGAAATACAAGTATTTTGTTTGTTTCTTAGCTGATTAATAGTTAACATAAATAGTTAACATTTATAGCTATTGTTAAACTTTCTTCATTTACACTCTTGTCTCTCTGTAGTTCCGTAGTAAAAGGCAGGAGGTGCAGGCTGGGGTCCTACGAGATGCTCATGTGATCTGCTGTACTCTGAGCACCAGTGGCAGCGGTGTCCTCGTGTCTGCTTTCCGCCGGCTTGGACGCGAACCCTTCAGCTGCGTCATTGTTGATGAGGTCTCTCTATTTGGAAATTATTCTGTTACAGCAGCCAGGAATCACAAACATATGAACATCTTCTAAAAGTTTGTGTTTGTTTACTCACAGGCAGGGCAGGCTAAAGAGACTGAAACGCTGATTCCCCTGCTCCATCAGTGTCCTACGCTGATTTTAGTGGGTGACCCTGAGCAGCTCACACCAACTGTAGTCTCCCAGGTGAAGAGCCCCTGAATACACACATACATAATTCTGCGATTTATTTTTTGTGTATTTAATTAGAAATGGATCAACAGACTTGCTGATACTGTGCAGAAGTATGAGCTGAATTAGGATTCAGCACAGCCCTTGTTTTAAGGGTCCACTGAGCAGTAGTTTTGTGATCTCTGGTTGAGAGTGTACGAAATTGTAAAGTAGAAGCTCAGTGGAGCCTTAGGAAATAAATTTCATAGTATGCACAAGAACCAGCTGGCATGACGGATACCTGGAAGGTTCCAACATGCACACACAACTACTAATTGAGCAAGCAAGAGAGAGAGATGGAGACTGATCCAACACATGCATTAAATATACAGCACTGAGAAATGTGCAGAAAGGGTTGTCAAAACGGACTCCCTCAGGCCAGCTGTGATCAGGTCACATGGCAGCTCCTCTTAGGTTTGGACTTTTAAGGTTTTGTAACTTTTGAAAAAGGGTTCATGTACTAGAAACTAGAGCTGCTGTCATTTTGTTAAAAGCTAAAATGTCACTTGTGTTTTGTTGTGTTCAGAAAGCAAAGGAGCTTGGCTACGACCAGTCCTTGATGGCGCGACTCTGGAACAGCTTTCCTTATTCAAACCCCAGCATCTTCCTCAGCATACAATACCGTATGCACCCAGACATCTGCGAGTTCCCTTCCAAGTACATCTACAACAAAAGGCTGAAAAACGACTGGTATAACTACACATACACCTCCAAAAACTCACCCACATGCCTGTCCCACATATTGTTCCCATGGGTGCATAGCCTACCTAGTGGTTCTATGGTCCCCTTATCCTTCTGTGCTGTTTTGTTGCATTGCCATGCTCAGGGCTGGAGAATGTCTGCAGTTCAGGCATCTGCCACCAGAGCAATGGCAACTTTATAGGTCTGGACTTTGGCGGGCTGGTCCTTGCTGTTGGTGAGTCTTGAATGGAAGGAAGCACTTCTGCATGTATATCGTTAACACGCCATTGGTCTAGAACGGGAAATATCAGTCCTACAGATGGTGCAGTGAGTCACTAGATAGCGTTTTCTCTGCTCTATGAGGTGCGTCCTGGTTGAACTTTTCACTGTGTTCTTGTGCACCGGGCATTCGTACCCTTGGCATGAATCTTTGAGAACCCAATTAGTGCAGTGGCTCATGCCATCTCCAGTGCTGAGAGGGTGGCTTCATATCGGAACTTCCTGTCCTACCCTAGATATTGCAGCAGTTCCATTCAGAACATTTGATGGCCAATCTGTTACACACCAATCAAGCATAACATTTTAAACCTCGGTCACAAGAAGTTAAGAATGCTTGGTCTAAAGTTACAGGCCATTGGATGGCCATATTCGGGAGCAGGTGAGTCAGTTCTTTGGAAAACATAACACTGGGTTAGAACATCACAGTTTGGTTGTTGTCAGTCATCTACAATACCTCCAAAACCAACACAGGTCTTAAGGAATGTTACTGGTATGCAGTGGCCAGAACTTACAAAAAGTGCTCCAAGGAAGGACAGCTGGTGACAGGATCACGGGTACCCAAAGGTTCACCAATGCTTATGGTTGTTCAAGCTCACAGGACCTTGTACCAGATACCACAGGACACCTTCACAGATCTTTTGGAGTCCATGCTGACTGTTTTTGTGCCACCAGGGGTCACCAACACAATGTTGGGCAGTAGTGCTGTGTATACTATTTGAATCTATACAGTATATAGTACGATATTGTTTGCAAGGCAATATATTGCTTGCTTTCTTTGTCCCCTAGGGCAAGATTATAAGGGTGTGACACCTCCCAGATTATATTTTCAGAAGATCATAGATCTCAAATGAATTAATAAAATATTCTAAGTATAGAATTTAGATATTTGTATGAATTTGAACGTTTTGATAAAACACCCCATTGTTTGTTTTTATTTAGTTAATTGTTTTATTATTATTATTATTATTTTATTGAGAGGATAAAAATAATTTAGACATGATGCACATCAAACCATGTAACTGAGTTATGAAGCCTAGAATACCAGCATGAAGCTAGGTCTGAACCTGCAGCCTGCAAGGTGTGAGCATCGCATTTTAAAGTGTTAATCTTTACTGCTTGAAAATTGACGCAGTATTGTGAGCCTAATATTGCAATACTCAATTATCAATATTTTCAACCAGGCAAGTGATGTATGTGTTGATTGTGGTCCCCCTGGTGGCTGGAACCCATACATACATGCCCATTATGTTGTTGGTCAGTTTTCAGATGACCTGTACAGAAAAGGTATCAGCCAGTTTTACTATTTATTTTTGTGTAAGGGTCCTAGTTATGTTACAGATCTACTACAACATTCATTTCAAAACTGAGTCTTACAGTGATGTGTCTAGAGAAGTTCAGTTTGTTTCTCAGTGCAGGTATTTTCTAGCATGCTTTCTTAAATATGACTGCTTTGTTAGAGCAAGGAAAATGCACAGTATTATGGTGCTGCTGGCCTTATGGACTGCTGTTGCCTGTCCCTCAAATAGACCTTACAAAAAGTCCCAGAGTTTCTGCAGACTAATCTTAACTAATGGTTGGCTCCGACTTAGCCAATCAGATGTGTTGTATTTGTGGCAAAGCATTAGTTAGAGCACCTTAGTTAGTGCTTTTCTGCTAATGCTCCTGCCTTGTTTGATCACTCCGTTTTCTGTTGAACATTTGTGCTCATTTTTTGTGATGTATCCATTTTACATTGACATGCCAAAGGTCATGGGATATACAGGTGTGGGCATTCTCAAGCTGTCCCCTGAGGTAATACAACATCATAACTAATTTGCATACTGATGAGTTGTGAGGTTAAACACTGGCCAGTGTGCTCATAGCAAGGCAATGTGAATTATTACCATCCAAGTGAGGCGTGATGTTGGGCGCCAGATGGATGAGACCTTAAATTATGTTTAATAAGTTGTGGGGAACAGTTCTTGATGTGCAGTTTCACTTCTGTATTGGGAATAAGTCATAGAAGGCATTACCCCCTTCAGTGGACAGTGCAGTGGATGGCACTGATTGTGACCTGCGTTTGGTAGTACTTTTGGCATTTCAGTGTATTTTTCTTGATTTTGTGCAGTGGTTTTAAAATTGCTTGTGTGTCTAAATCAATGTCTTTGACTTTATATGCTGTTTTTGATTTTTCATTAGATCCTACACAATTCAGTCTGAAGGAATGCATTCTGATTGTTCAAACACATTTTTGTATTACGCAAATACTACTTTGAGGTGTTCAGTTTGCAAGGACAAACCAACACTCTTCTACAAGCTGCAGTGATGTAAACTGAAATTGGTCTATAAATGAACCTAAACCTACTGTCCTTCCACTTCTACTTGGGGTGACCATCCAGCCAAGTTTCCTTCCAGTTCCTTGGCTGTAGAGCTTGCATGTTTCCTCCAAGACGAGGAGGGTGGTTTTCATTAAGTAATAAATAGATTAGATCAGGTGTTTCTGGCTTTCTGCAGTAATTGTTCTCTGTTCCTCCACAATTTTCAAAGTGAATTTCCAAGATTTTCAGATGTTGCTGTGAACAAGATCAGAGATGAAACCCTAATATCCAAATTCAGCCTAACTGTGCGAAATCAGCTGTGATTGCAGAGCAATAGTTGCTCATTTTCTGCTGATGCATCAGGTACACCAGGTACCAGGTTTTTTTTTTTTTTTTTTCCCATTTTGCCTGAGATACAGTGGCTGCTATTCTTACCATAGGTCATATCTGCCAATACATTTCTTGAAATATCTATACACATTGCAAGGATTTTTACAAAATGAGAAAAAAGAAGAACAAATTGGGGAATGTCCCACTAGCAGTACCAGTGCTGCCCAGTTGGGGAGCTAATAACCACTGGCCTAGGTGCTGATTAGTGGCATGGCTTTGCTGAGGCAGTAGGAGATTTGGCATACCTTGCAGGCTGTACAGCGACCTCACCAACCACAAGAAAGTTAACCTTAGGTAACTTTACTGTAAGCAGGTACATGGATGGGTGAAGGTGTGAGCGCAGGGATGTTTTTGTCTACTGTCTGGCAAAGAGTCCCTGGGGTTTTTATTGCTTAATGTGACCACAATTTTTCAGCCAATTATTTAGCATTTAGCATGTAAAAATCTATCTAGGCTGCCTATCTTTATAGGGTGCTGTTGCACTGCTTCAACAGATTATTTACGTTTACTTGAATTCTGCAGTTTGCAGCATCACAATGACTCCCAGGAGCCACATAGCATAGTATGCCATAGCATAGCTAGTTCGAGAGATTGTCTCCCATAGGGTAGGGCTAACTTTTAGCCTAGCACCCTGTTAAGGTCCCTTTCTGATATGTGCTTGGCTGAGGACCTTCTGTTCACTTTTGAGGAAGCAGACGTATATTCAACCTAACATGGATACTCACTTGTTTCCCCTCTTTTGTTCTTTCTTGCTCTCCCCTTTCTCAGCAAGACTGCTCAGAAGCGGTGTTCGTCCATCTGGCCGTTTGAGCCCTACTGGGTGTTTGACGTGACTGATGGAAGAGAGAAAAAGGAAAACGAGTAAGTTGGGGTAGAGGAAAAGCAAACAGCAGTTGCATGTTTTTTGTTTTTTTTTTATAATTTGTTTAAAAAAATTTTCTGCTGCCAATAGTTCTTTCAGCAACATGAAAGAGGTGAAGCTGGTGCTGATGCTTTTGAAGCTGATGGCTGAGAAGCAGGCAGTACGTGTGGGCGTCATCACACCCTACAATGCGCAGAAACGGCTGATCAAAAAGGCAGTGGAAGCGAGAGGAGACTACAAATTTCCCCAGTAAGCCTCATTAATTTGGAAAACTGATATCATATTTTCTGGACTATAGAGCGCTCTTCAATATAAGCTGCACCCGCAAAGTTTAAAAAAGCAACACCTGGAAAGTAACATATATAAGCCGCACCGGGCTAAAAGCTGCTGATATCTACTGAACTGATAACGTAGTTTAACTGAACATAAATGAACTGATTAGATTCTGAACAGTGCCAGTAGTATAAAAGTAAAAGTCCTGATCAAACAAAACAGAAAAGTTATTATTATCGTCCTCCTGGTCACTGAAACCACTAAAGTCATCTTCTTCAGTGTCTGAGTTGAACAGCCTTAGAAGAGCTTCGTCACATACCGGTACTTTCTCTGTGTCAATGTCAGTGTTGCTCTCCGTGTCGCTGTCATCCCGGGATGACACAGCAGTCCAGCCTTTCGGAACCCATTGGTGATGGTAGATTCCTTCACGCTGCTCCACGCTGTTAGGATCCACTGACAGACATCAAAAAATGATGCTCTGCACATGCGGCCAGTTTTTGTGAAGGATGTGTCAAAACAAAATTCTCTGTGGTGGTGGCTGCTTACTTGTGCTAACTGAAAATTAACTACTACTGTGATCTCTTACTTTGACTTCCCACCTTTTTCACTTTCTGCTAAAGCACCCCCTGGCGAGTGAAGAAAAAGCCGCACCTCATTATAAGCCGCATGGTTTAAAGAGTGGAAAAAAAGTAGCGGCTTATAGTCCAGAAAATACGGTATCGTGATTTTTAATAAAGGCTTGCAAATTAATTTGTGTACGTGTGCCAGGGTGGAGGTGGACACAGTGGATGGATTCCAGGGCAGAGAAATGGACTGCATTATTGTCTCCTGTGTAAGAGCCAGCAGTGAAATGGGCTCTATTGGGTAAGACATTTTCTTTGTACTGTACAAGTAAGTGTGATGACTATTCTAGCTTATAAAGCCAGGGATGGAGTACAGGGTCTGGCCCTTGAGCAAGGCTCGTAACCTCCCTGATCCAGGTGGCACTGTACCGTAAAATCACTTCAGTGTTTGTGTTTTGCAGGTTTGTGGGAAATCGTCAGAGAATGAATGTGACGATCACCAGAGCCAAATTCAGCCTGTTCATACTGGGACATCTTCGTACACTCAGGGTAACTCACTCTCACACACTCTCACATACACTGTCTCATTCATTTGGACTAGTGCACACCAAACACATGTCGGTGTCACTGCAGTGCTGAGAATGACCCACCACCCAAATGATACCTGCTGTGGTGGTCCTGTGGGGTCTTGTTCATTGAATAATGGGGTAAAAGGAGGGGAATAAAGTATGCAGAGAAACAGATGAACTACAGTCTGTAATTATAGAACTACACAGTGCTCCTGTATGGTAAGAGGAGCTGATGACAGTGAATGTAGAACAAGGAGGGAAGGAGGTTGAGCGGTGTATGTGTACATATATACAGACATACAAATATGCTCTAACTCACATTTCTCTTCCTCTTTCCTCCTATCTCCTTTTGCTCCTTTCTTGTTCCTGTTTTTCTTCCCCTTGTTCCTCTTTCCTTTTTGCAATTTTTCACCTTCCTTTTACATTTACCTCCTTTTTCACTCCTTTTCTTTCCTTTTTCTTCTCTCTTTGTCTCCTGCTCTCTTTGCAGGAACACAGTCATTGGGGTGCTCTGATAAAGGACGCTGTGAACAGAGGGACTATAATAAAGACTCAGGAATGCGATTTCCATGAGGCTGCCACTAAAGTTCTGAAGCCAGACTGCAGCCACGCGCACACCATTGCGTCGCGACGCCACAACAACCCCACCTCACCCCCACAGCCCATGCACATCCCCTTGGAAGCAACTGCTCTTCCAGTCCCTGTCAAGCATGATTACACTGACCCCAGTGGGAGCCACTCCTCCACAGTTTCCTCAGTAACCAGCGGTGCACCTGTCCAGACCAGAGATCCTCGGCTGTCCGCTAGGCCCTCACACCCATCTGAAACAGTCAGAGAACACAGACAGGACAGGGGGAGGCGAACCCTTGCTGACCCAAGGGAACGTCCAAACACATCGCGAATACACAGAGACTACCGGCAGTCCCATCTACCACCGTTCCACCACAGATCCTCTCGCTCACAAATCCAAGACCATCCCCAATCATCCAAGTGGTCGCCCTCGCCAAAAGTGAAATACAGAAGATAAACTGAATACATGCTTTTGTATTTTTAAATTCAGATTTTTGTTTATTTAAATGTCAAGAATTTTCCTGTCTTTCTCCAAAACCAGGGGTCTCATTGTCATCTGTTTGATATCTGTTTGCTAGCTTTTCTAACACAAATTAAGGACAAGGAATGCAATAAAACTGGTCCTGGATCAGTGTTTCTTCTTAAAGACAACTTTAAAGGGATATCCACTGATCCCCTCCCCCGTACAGAATTCAGCGTGGGGGTGGGTGGGTGGTTTTGAGTGAAAGTTTCTTGGTAGAGAAACTGACTGACTGATTTCTTTACGGTGGTGGTGAATGGAAGCAGGCATTGGTTGCCATGACTGCAACACAGCTAATTTATTTACGTTATGGAAAGTTAGGGTGTCCTCTTGGATTTTATATGGAATATTGATATAAAATGGTGGCAGATATGAACAATTACACATTTTCTTTGGTGGCTATTTAGCCACACAACCCCCAACATTATATCCCTCCACCATCATTTGTGTTTTAAAAAGTTTTAGGCTGAAATCTTCTCAAAATTGTGTAAAACATTTTCTGGTCACACTTATGGAATTGGTAACTGTGTTTACTGTGATTTCACACCAAACCACCCACCCTCCTTGACTTTGTGCAACATAATTCTGTAAAGTCAGTGGAGTTTCTCTTTAATAAACTGGTAACCATATTTTACAAGTTAATTTTGCTAACCAGATTTTCCACTAATTACCACAGTAATATTGTTAGGTTGGGAAAATGTATCATTTAAAAAAAAAACAAAAAAAGTGAAAAAAACCCCAAAACAAACTAGCTTTTCTTGCACTTCTGGCTTTATTTCTGTTTTCAAAATGAATGTCTTTTTGGTATTTATTTTTTACCAGGGTAGCGTCTCATTATATGAACGCTTATTTTATTGGCAGTATTTATTCTACAAATGCTTTATTACAGAAAGCGCAGAATGCACTTTTCTTGTTTGTTTAATGTATGATATGGTTAATAAGGGCTTGGTATGTTGAAGCTGATATCTCCTTTTAGCCAGAGTGTTGTGGGATGCTCCTGGCATGGATATGTACCACAATTACAATTGTTTATATTGGAGAAAACAAAGATGCTGCTTGTTTGTGTCTGAAACGTGTGGAGGTTTAGTATTGTATAGTTGGAATATAAAAATGTTGGTATTTTCAGAGGAAAATATCAGGTGTTTTTTTTTTCAGTAATTGTATTCATTGTCTTGTTGTACTGCACTGTACTCCGTTTAGTATGTATTGTTGCCCTTTTTCTGGCTTAATTACTTTTTTTTGAAGTGTGGGTGTTGAGAAGAAAGAACTTCCATACCTAACCTAAGAGGAAAATACTAGTGCATTGCTGGGAATTAGAATAATTTTTGTTCCTAATTGAATTTCAAGGTAAACTAATCATATGTGTATTATATCCATTACATTTAAAGTGACCTATTTCAAAGTCTTTTGTTTTGAATATTCACATTGTCTGTGTAGTCATTTACATATTGTACTGGACTTCTGAATTTCATAAGCTATAAAGCAAACTAATCAAAAGTAAAACAAAATAGGGTTTGAAATCGATCACTTTACATGTAATGAATATGATGTTGCTGTTTACCTAATAACAAATGAACTTATGATATTGTAATTCCTTGAAATGCACTAATACAAACAACGGCACAATTAATTCATACTCTTATCTGCTGCATCCTGGTCGGGGTTGCAGTGGGTCTAGAGCGTATATTCTAGAACAGGGTCTCAATCTATCAGTGTTTAATTCACACACTTGCTGACGTAACTCTGTAATTTTGGAGGTGGGAGAAAATCAGAGTACCTGAAGGAAACCTGGACAACACACAAAACTACTTCCTGTGCGCTGAGAAGGGATCAAAACCACAACCTTGAGATAGACACACACACACACACACACACACACTCACTAACTACCTGCAGTGCCACTGTGCAGCTCACAGCTGTAGCCACTTTTACAAAAACAAAAGACATTGAATGTAATACTGTACCACTTCCACTCTATCGTTCAGGACCTCATGTAACATGTTCAAGTCATTTTGACAGTTCTTCTTTATCAGGCCAGTCTACTATAAGTTGGCTTTATCAGATTAAATCACATTTTTTTGTATAGTATTTTTTACAACTGATGTCACAAAACTTTACAGAAATCAAAAATAAGATGATAAATAACACATGAAAGGATAAAGACGTAAACCCCCCTGATGAGCAACCCAAAGGCTGGACGTGGCAGAGCTGGAGGAGGAAACTTGGTAGGAGCCAGGTTCACAAGGGGGGGACCTATCCTCTTGTCAACTACTCTTACATTATTGATAAGGGGACACTGGACCTCCACACATCTGCTGTAGCAGGTAATAGGGGTCTATGTAAATTTCTGCATGGTTGGTGATGGCAGGTGGGCAACTAGTCCATGCAGTAACCTATAACCTGGCCAACACGTGCCCTGCAAAAATTGGTTAAACAAGTGCAATAATGTGCAACTGGAGTTTTCATATACTCTCCATATTACAGATTTAATATTTTTTTTTCTACATTATTATATTAATTATTAACCCAAGGGAACTCTCCCAAATGAATCAATGAAGTTCCACCCATCTGTCCATCTGTCCACCTTACTGTCATATTGTGTTTAGCCCAGTGGCACCAGAGTCAGTAGAGCCAGAGCTAGACTCACCTCCTCATTTGGTTAGACCTGCCTCCTTCAGACAACTTTATTCCTAAATGTAACTTTGCCTTCTTGTGATAAAGTACAATAATGTTTAAAAACTGGTTTCTGAGGCATTTTTTTTTGCCAGTATTAGCACAATGAAATGGTGGAGATGGAAAGATGACATAGAAAAGAAAATATGATTGAAAACGGCTGTATTGCTATTAATGGGTGGAGCTAATTATACAGAGCAGCTCACGCTGTGCATACATTTTACAGTCACTGGTTTAGACTCAAGGCTTTCTCTGGTGGGTGGAGTTTATGTAAATATAATGAGCTAAGACTGTTACATAACAGTTTTAGGGATATGGAGTTGGCCCATTTTACAGCTCTGTTTCACTTATGTGGATTTATCTTTTTGGAAAGAAGAACTTGCTTGAGGTTCATGGTTCATTGCCAAAAAACAGAAAAATCCAAAAATCAAATCTGGTTTAAATCAACAATCATATCAGTGTTTAGTCAAACAGCTAAAAGCTTAAAGTTAAAATACTGCTAAACCAAGTAGAAACATACCTGTAAATGTACATTTTTCTACAGTAAATGGGTTTTGGGCAGGACAGACACGAGCATTACTGCTAATGACTGCCAATTAGTTAGACTGAGTAATGCAAACAGTACCAGGTTTAGATACTGAAATGATCATTTCATTCATCTTTAGTTGAGCTTTAAATTTATGACTTTTGGAAATCAGTTCATCTTCAGCTCAATTACTCAACACTATAGGAACAAAAAATTTTGGGTGCCTTTTCCCTTCTTGTCATGCCACAGTACATCCTCTGTTCACATCTGCAGCTCTGGATTTGCAAGTCTGTGTAAAATCCTCCTTCTCGCTACCTTCTCACAATCCATGAATGGTGCATTCACTCTATGCCCAAATACAGTGGGGAGAACAAGTATTTGATACACTGTTGATTTTTCAGGTTTTCCCACTTGCAAAGCATGTAGAAGACTGTAATTTTTTATCACAGGTACTCTTCAACTGTGAGTGATGGAATCTAAAACAAAAATCCAGAAAAATACATTGTATGATTTTTAAATAATTAATTTCCATTTTATTGTGTGAAATAAGAATTTGATCATCTATCAACCAGTAAGAATTTTGGCTCTCACAGACGTTACTTCTTCTTTAAGAAGCCCTCCTGTTCTCCACTCATTACCTGTATTAACTGCACCTGTTTGAACTCGTTACCTGTATAAAAGACACCTGTCCACACACTCAATCAGTCAGACTCCAGCATCTCCACAATGCCCAAGACCAGAGAGCTGTGTAAGGACATCAGGGATAAAATTGTAGACCTGCACAAGGCTGGGATGGGCTACAGGACAATAGGCAAACAGCTTGGTGAGAAGGCAACAACTGTTGGTGCAATTATTAGAAAATGGAAGAAATGCAAAATAACGGAAAATCTCCCTCGGTCTGGGGCGCCATGCAAGATCTCACCTCGTGGAGCATCAATGATCTTGAGGAAGGTGAGGAATGAGCCCAGAACTACACGGCAGGACCTGGTCAATGACCTGAATAGAGCTGGGACCACAGTCTCAAAGAAAACAATCAGTAACACTCTACGCCGTCAAGGATTGAAATCCTGCAGTGCACGCAAGGTGCCCTTCCTCAAGCCAACGCATGTCAAAGCCCGTCTGAAGTTTGCAAATGACCATCTGAATGCTCCAGAGGAGGAATGGGAGAAGGTCATGTGGTCTGATCAGACAAAAACAGAACTTTTTGGTTTAAACTCCACTCGTCATATTTGGAGGAAGAAGAATGATGAGTACAACCCCAAGAACACCATCCCAACCGTGAAGCATGGCGGTGGAAACATCATTCTTTGGGGATGCTTTTCTGCAAAGGGGACAGGACGACTGCACCGTATTGTGGGAAGGATGGATGGGGCCATGTATCGTGAGGTTTTGGCCAACAACCTCCTTCCCTCAGTAAGAGCACTGAAGATGGGTCGTGGCTGGGTCTTCCAGCATGAGAACGACCCAAAACACAGAGCCAGGGCAACTAAAGAGTGGCTCCGTAGGAAACATCTTAAGGTCCTGGAGTGGCCTAGCCAGTCTCCAGACCTGAATCCAATAGAAAATCTTTGGAGGGAGCTTAAAGTCCGTGTGGCCCAGCGACAGCCACGAAACCTGAAGGCTCTGGAGGAGATCTGTATGGAGGAGTGGGCCAAAATCCCTGCTGCAGTGTGTGCAAACCTTGTCAAGAACTACAGGAAACGTCTCATCTCTGTAATTGCAAACAAAAGTTTCTGTACCAAATATTAAGTTTCTTTTTCTGGTGTATCAAATACTTATTTCACATAATAAAATGGAAATTTATTATTTAAAAATCATACAATGTATTTTTCTGGATTTTTGTTTTAGATTCCATCACTCAGTTGAAGAGTACCTATGATAAAAATTACAGTCTTCTACATGCTTTGCAAGTGGGAAAACCTGAAAAATCAGCAGTGTATCAAATACTTGTTCTCCCCACTGTAAGCTACACAGATGTTTTCTTTGATGTATTTTTTATTTATTATTATTGTCTTCTGGTATATAATGGATGAATATTCTGATGGCTGTTTATTCACTTTGCAGAAATAATAGCAGATATTGTCCCAAAGAGAAAAGGAATTGACATTTGTGGTCAACAAATCATTACATCATTACAAGTTTTACATAATCAAGGGGAACAGTTTTAGTGTTACTGATCAGTGTTACTGATCTGAGTATAGATTATGATTCCTTCACCCAAACTGTTGTAGGGGTGACCACTACCTGTCTGCTTATGGACTTCTCTACATTTATCATTTATCTTAGTATAACTGAGCTCTGCTAAGGCATGAGTAGACTGATAAATCACTGCACTAATATCAGGCCAAACAGGCTAATATCAGTTAGCTAATGTTGGGTCCTGTCTAATCACCTCATGATTGAGTACAAATTAGACAAACAATTAATTTATTTCTATTTTATATTTATGTGTACTGAAAACAAAATACATACAAAATGGTCAAATGACTGACAGCAAAGGCAGACAAACAAAAACTTCGAATTAAAGTCAAATATCATGATTCAAATTCAGTGAAACAGATTTTTTTAAAGGTTCTGCGGAAAACACAGTTACATGCTATTTCTTCTGAATTATTATGATTGAAAGAATGATTCAAAATAATTTATACAGTAACAGAACTTTCAGTGCTGACACTTTATTGAAGGTGTTCGGTCATAATAATTCAGGAAAAAACTGTAAAAGAACAGTTTTTGTGGCAGAATCCTTAATGAAAATAACTGTAAAATTATTATTTCCCCACAGAATTTGAAATAGAATATTTGATTTTAATTTCACCATTGATCTTGGTGCTGACCACAATGCCTCCACACATTGTTTGTCTCCACCAAGACAAAAACAGGACTGGTTAGTGAAGATGCCATGCTGCCATGACTCCATGACAGTTTGGCATGACAACATTGCAGCCATGCACGGAGCAGATAAACAAACATTTAACTATTGTGGTGGAATTTTTATCTATTAATCGGAGTCAGACACCTTCAGCTTTGTCAAGTAATAAGTTTATAATATTCTGCAGAAGAGAGCATGCTGGATAGCAGCTGTACTCTGAAGAGGTGAGCCGAGAGAGATGGCTCTTATACACATGAGAGATAAGTTTCACAACAACAGCCACTTGCACACATACATAGTCCATTCGATGTCAGTATGTTCCCCGTAACTATCAACAAGAGGCCAGCAAGGTGCAGCAGGAAGGTCAGCGCATCTGTTGTTGATAAAGAACTTGCTGTTGAACACTGACATCCCGTTTTGCTTTGTCTAGTGTCAGCAGTTCCCAAGATGAAGAAATAACTTCATAGTATCACACAATACGAAAATACAATATAGTAAAGGCAATTTGTTAATTGCCATTACACTATTAGCATCATGCCTATTGTCAGGGTTGGCCTAGAGGGTTATAAAGTCCACCAGCCAGTCCAATAAGCTGTGGAGCAGTGGACCTGTGTTCTCTGAAATGATCCATCCAATACACTTTTTATGGCCATCTAACACCTTTCAATCTGTAAGCTGGGAATTTGTACCCAAAACCTACAACAGTGCATCCAACAAGACCAACGATAACAGCAATGTACATGAGGTCTTGGCAGAGGACCTATTTGACCAAGATAGTGGGTTTACATGGTTTACAATAGAAATATCATAAGAATCAGTTTCGCTCTGTGTTCCTAAAGAAAGTCCAATAGGTCTCAATCCAGAATGCTGACCTAGTGACATAGGAGGAGATAGACATCATAATGAGCTACAGGTAAATGTTCTTCATGACTATAGTTTTCGCCCAGATTCTTACTGTATTTTAATTTTTCTGTTCAAAAACAGACTAACAGTTTCTTGAAACCCCCCCAGTATCAAACTACCAAAATTCCTGCCCTTGCTAAAGCATGTTGTGTCACACTAAAATCTGTGGTATTTCACCTCAAGGAATTGGATTACAGAGGGTTTGGTCTTGATCTGCTCTGAATGCCATTGGTTGGCATCCATCCATCCATAGTATAAATAGTATTCAGCTGCATCGCTGAAAATCATTCACTGCTTCCAGCAGAAGAGGAGACTTCACTTCACTCTACTTTGCAGCACAGCGTAACTGTAAGTATGCTTGTGTATTTGTGATCTGCTCACATAGATCTCACATAAAGCTCATTTACTTTACATATTTTTACTTAATCCTGAATTTCACTTTACATTTAGACAGAATTAATGTACATTTGAATAATATCCAACGGTATCCCTTTAATTTAGAACAGAGCTGTAATTTAAAAACCAGCACCACAATGTTATTGTTTTCCCTTTCAAAAGAAAAGTTTATTTAAGTGTGCTACCAGTATACCTGCATTTATTGACTACTGAAGGTGTTGTTTAATTTGTGAATAGTAAATGTGTGACTTTGGTTGCGTTCTAAAGTGCTCTGATGCTTTATTTTATATCGGAATAAAACATCTTTAAGCATGTTAGAGGTAGCATCATGTTCTGGGGCTGTTTTGCTGCAGGGTGAATATGTGTGCATGTACCAGCTTTCAGTGATTAAAAAGTATGTTTTCTTTTCTATTGTCTGTTGGTGTGAAAGGAATAAATATTTTGATGTGTGTTTATTAATTTTACAGAAATAATGGCAGAAATCGTCCCAAAGACCAAAGCCAAAGGTGTTGACATCTGTGCTAGATCCGGCAGCTTTTTTTACATTATTCGCTCTGACCTTGGCTGCTACATGTACACATCAAATCTCCATGAAGAAAGAAGCCGTGAAATTTGGAACTTACACCCCTCCTGTCAGTGGGGAGACCACTACCTTGCTTCTGGCAACAAATATTATGTCATCAAAGGCAACAGTTATCGCTGCGTGTCTGATATGACTCCAGATTCTGATGCTGCAGTCTATGACCTCCACCCAAACTGTCAAGGGGGTGACCACTACCTGTCCGCTTATGGACTTTTCTACATAGTCTTTCAGAGCAAAGGCAAGTTTCACCAGACTGCTGATTTGACCACGGATAGAGATGGGACTCCCTATGATCTGCATCCCAACTGCAGGGACGGGCTGTATTACTGGGCCACAGACAACTGCATGTTCTTACTCAAACCCAAAGATAAGTGGGGGTACCAATTCCACACAACCACTAACCTTAAGGAAGATTATAATTCAAACACATACTCAGTTCATCCTGATGTACTGAACTTCCTTCCTGGAGGGCTGGCTGTAACGCAGGGGCCAGCATTTGGGAAATGGGACCTCATTAAGACCATTGTCAATGATACTGATACTCCCCTAACTTGGGAAAAGAGGATAAGCCGGAAAGTGGGCTACAACAAGTCAATGTCATCCAGTATAGAGCACAACTGGAAACTGTCCATGAGCATGACGTATCAGTCAGGTGCTCTGACTGAAGCCATTGCAAAATTCCAGTTCTCACTGAGTGCAGAATATGGTGGGAAACATGTCAACACGGAAAGTCAAAGCTGGGATGAAGCAACTGAAGTAGAAGAAAAAGTGAGCATGACTGTGCAGCCCAACAAGAAAATGTACGTGTGGCAGTACAAACTTGGCCTTGGCAAGGAAGACGTCCTCTTCTGTCGTGACCTAAGGTTTGATGATGATGCTAGTCCCCCTACTGAGGTTCCTCTCCCACCATCCAATCAGTAGCATGTAACAGATTCTGTGGATGTGGATTCATCATGGTTAGACACGCTGTAGTTTTGATTAGTGAAAAGGCTTAAGTCTATGACATATGATATGCTTTATTAATATGACTGTTTGGCTTCGGGTTAAGTTAGAATAGTAGAAAGAAATAACTAATAAAATGGGAGCATGAATAGTATATACTCAACCTCTGTTTCTTAAAGCTGATTGATTACCTTTAGATACTAGTATTCTTACAATCACATTCATTCCTGTATTGAGATGTTATTCGCTATTTTCATTAAGTGCTGAATAAATTTTGACATTATATCATGTTTGTATCATTACTGACTAATAAATCATATTAAGAATATGTCCATTATAAAACAAACTGAATCCAATTTCAGCTTCTGTGCTTTCTTAGATTTGGATGAATAGTTTAGAAATGAGAAGGCCTCAGTATAACTCACTACATCTGATCTCAGTGACTAACATGTTCTGAAACCTTTACACAGACATGAACACAAATGCATTAATGGTTCTTAAAACAGCATTGTGCCACATAATCCCATTCAGTATATGTACACACAGCCCATAGCAGGTTTGTCATCTCAACATCATGTGGCAAAACATTCTGCAGAACGGTTGCATTTATTAAGGGAAATGAACAAGCTGAGAAAGAAACATGTGTTTAAAGGCAGTTTGATTCAACAATGGCCTGATTTTAATGTTGGAGAAATGCACTACTTCTATAGTGGCACTGGAGTTCCACTGCTCTGCTTGTTTAGGAGGAGTACTCCATGAGTCAATTGGTTGTCACTAGACATAGGGGGGGGGTTCATGTCCCACACAAACAAGGAAGCTACAGGCTTGAGGAAGTTATATTTTGCACGCCCTTGTACTAGGAAAGCATATCAACTGAAAGGACAGTAGGATTGATCACATGGATCAATAAAATTCCATTCTTCTTCTTCTTCTTCTTCTTCTTCTTCTTCTTCTTCTTCTTCTTTTGGCTTCTCCCTTTAGGGGTCACCACAGCGGATCATCTGCCTCCATCTTGCCCTATCCCCTGCCTCCTCTACTGTTACATCAACTATCTCCATGTCCACCTTCCCTTTCACTCTTGCTGCTATCCTTCTGTCACACATCAGCCCTGAAACCCGAATCCACCCACTCCACCCTGCCTGCACCCTCTTCTTTACCTTTTTCTGTACTGTCCACTGTTCTGGATGGTTGACCCAAGATATTTGAAGTCATCCACCTTTACAACCTCTCACCACAGATTACGATGTCATCTGCAAACATCATGGTCCATGGAGCCTCCTGCCTGACCTTATCTGTCAACCTGTCCATCATCACTGCTAACAAGAAGGGGCTCAAAACTGATCCCTGATGTAACCCTACCTTCACCTTGAAACCATTTATCAAATCAACTGCACACTTCACCACTGTTTCACTATCCTCTTACATGTCCTGCACCACTCTCACATACCTTTCATCCACATCCGACTTCCTCTGCCTTTACCAGTCATTGTTCCTATGTTCAGAGTCCCTACCCTAACCTCCACACTCCTGCCTTTCCTTCTCTCTCACTGCCTTCTAACCAGCCATCCTCCTGTCCTCCTCAATGGTCTTTGACCTACAGTAGTCCAATTTCCACCAGCACCTTGCTGGTCAACAGCACCAGAGGTGGTTGTTGTTAACCCGGGCATTATGAGGAGGACTCACCAAACTCCTCAGAGACAGAGGCAGAGACAGAGAAGCAGGGATCAAACCCACAAACCAAAGAGTTTTGACAAAGTTGCTCTTGCTACCTGCAGTTCTATTGGGCACCCTCTAGTTTTGTTTTATTTCTTTCAATATTTAATGTTTAAGCACTTCACTCAATGAATACACTGAAATGGTGCAAAGTCCAATGACCTTGTAATGGTAATTGATTAATGATTACAAAATTATTGTGCCTCTATCATATTGTATTTTCTTATTGTGTGATACTATGAAGTTATTTCTTCATCTTGGGAACTGCTGACACTAGACAAAGCAAAACGGGATGTCAGTGTTCAACAGCAAGTTCTTTATCAACAACAGATGCGCTGACCTTCCTGCTGCACCTTGCTGGCCCTTTGTTGACACTAACAAGAATGTGTTGTAACATCGAATGGACTATGTATGTGTGCAAGTGGCTGTTGTGAAACTTATCTCTCATGTGTATAAGAGCCATCTCTCTCGGCTCACCTCTTCAGAGTACTGCTGCTATCCAGCATGCTCTCTTCTGCAGAATATTATAAACTTATTACTTGACAAAACCGAAGGTGTCTGACTCTGATTAATAGATAAAAATTCCATCACAACCTCATATGCATAAAGAGATGAGAATTGTCAGCGCTTCTGAGAGAAAAAGAAATTAAACTGAACATTCAAAATACTATATAATTTATAGTAGATACTGTATAATTCATAGTGGATACTGAATCATTCATACAAGAGTCTGGATATTTTAATAGTAGGTACTGAATAATTCCCAATACATTCTTAATAATTTATAGTAGATTCTGAATAATTCATAGTGGATACTGAATCATTTATAGTGTTTACTGAATAGTTCATAGTGGACACTGAACCCTTTATAGTAGACACTGAATAGTTCATAGTGGACACTGAACCCTTTATAGTAGACACTGAATATTTCATAGTGGACACTGAATCATTAATAGCAGATACTGAATATTTCATAGTGGATACTGAATCATTAATAGCAGATACTGAATAATTCATAGTGGACACTGAATAATGAAGGGTTAGTTTTTCCAGACATTTTGACCTTCCATGACAGCCATCCATAGCTGCCTCTGGCGTTATGCTGGGAAGCTGCCTGTCCCAGTTTGGGAGCTGTGGTTTTCCTGTGTGAAGGGATCAATGCGCTTGTGGATGTTTTTGGTGAGATCATGTTGTACTGGTGATTGTTGGTGGACTGGTTGTTGTTTTGGGATTGAAGTGCAAGCTTGGCTGGGTTTGTTCTGATTAAAGGGCTGGTAAATCACTCATGAAAGGGTAAGTAGAAGAATGCCTTTTCTCCCTTGAGCTTCTATTCTAAATGAATCTGCAGTGAGATTCAGAGAGCAGAGCATCATTAACCTGATTCAGATCCGATTCATTTAGTCAGGAGAGAAGAGCTGAGTCACTCCTCACATCTCCACACACATCTTTACTGCCTGGCTCTACTGCACAAGCTTGCTATACATTCATGTAAGTAATATAAGTTATGATGATGATGATGATGATGATGATGATGATGATGATGATTATTATTATTATTATTATTATTATTATTATTAATTGTTCATTTTACTTGCTCTTACAGTTACTAATTTGGTTGTTTTTACAATGCCCATAAAAAGGGCCATAAATGTTTTTCAAAAAAACGAAAAAACTAAAAACATATTTCAACAATAAATTGTTGAATTGTCAATTAAATAATCATTAATAAATATTTACACTCTTCAGTGAGTATTCAGTAGATGCCCCCTTGGCCTCTGTCAGTTTGTTAAGGGATTAGGCATTAAATTGGATTGGATTGAGGTCTGGCCTCGGACCACTCAAGACCATTTGACCAAAATTACATAAATATTTTCATAATAAGTTTTACATTATATGTTTGAATTATATATTCTTTTTGGGTATCATATTATATTACCATGATTCCACTTACAAAAGCAATAAAAGGCGAAACATCTGAGGGGGTGAATGTTTTACAGGCCTGTGTTTATACCTTTGGTGTTTGTAATTGATGCTAAATGTTGTTTTTTATCTATTATTCTTTATTGAACTATAATTTTTTCCCCTCACAATTTTTGGAAGTTGCAAATTACCCAACCCTGTTAGAACTTTCCACCTATCATATAAAATGTCATGATAAGCACATACTTCCCCTGATGGTGCATGGCTACCCTGAGGATCAGTTTTGCTTAGACTGGCAAGCCCATGCAAGGTGATGCCCCTGCAGAGACTTTCCTTTACTGCTTCAAATGTACCTCTAGTTTATATCGCCAGCCAGCTAGATCTTTGGCTCATTCTACTGCAATTTTCTCCCTAATTTGGATGTGCCAATTACCCAGCCCTATTAGGTCTTGACCCTGTACAATGCTTCTGACACTAGGAGGTTGAAGATAAGCACATGCCTCTTTTACGATCTGCTACTATTTGAAAGGCAGCCCATCCAGGCAGCCCATCCATAGGAAAGTGCTGGGTCCCCAGTGCCAGCCAGTATTACACTGAGTGTGATGTGTGGAGAAAGCTAGCAGCATGCAGCATGACTCAGGATCTGAACCTACAATCCTCAGATCATTAGACATTTTTTCTTCATTGCTGTTTTGTTTTCCCTTCTATTGGCTGATATGTGACATGGATGAATATTCTGATGTCTATTTATTTACTTTCCAGAGATAATGGCAGGCATCCTGCCAAAAAGTGAAGCCAAAGCTGTTGACTTCTGTGGTGGAGATGCAGTCCATCATTATATTATTCGTTCTGACCTTGGGTGCTACATGTGCTCAACAAACATCCACCAAGGACTCAATCTCACACTTTACGATTTACACCACTCCTGTCAGGGTGGAGACCACTACCTCTCCTCTGGCAAGAAATTTTACATCATAAAGGGCAACAATTATCGCTGTGTGTCTGATCTGAGTAAAGATTTTGATTCTGCAGTCTATGACCTTCACCCAAAGTGTCAAGGGGGTGACCACTACCTGTTTGCTTTTGGACTGTTCTACATAATCTTTCAGAGCGCTGGCACATTTCGCCAGACTGCCGATCTGACTACAGATAGAGATGGAGTTCTAAATGTTCTGCATCCCAACTGCAAAGATGGCCTCTACTACTGGGGTACAAAGAGCTGCATTTATTTAGTTAAGCCAAAAAGTAAGTGGGGGGTCCTGTTCCACAGAACTGGTTGTCTTGAGGCAGACAGTAATGCAAACACATACTCTATTCACCATGATGTACTGAACTTCCTTCCTGGAGGGCTGTCTGTAACTCAGGGCCCCGCATTTGGAAAATGGGAACTCATTAATATCATTGGCAATGATACTGATACTCCCCTAACTTGGGAACAGAAGATATCCCGTAAAGTGGGCTATGCAAAGTCCAAGTCATCTAGTTTAGAAAACAACTGGAAACTTTCATCACAGTACAAGGTAGGGACTCTGTCAGAATCAATCGCCAAACACCAGTTTTCATTGTCAGGAGAATATGGTGGGCAACACGTCAGCACAGAAAATCAAAGCTGGGAAGAAGCCACTGAAGTGGAAGAAAAGGTCAGCCTGATTGTGCAGCCTAACACCAAAATTCACGTGTGGCAGTATAAGCTCGGCTTTGGCAGAGAAGACGTCCTCTTCTGCTGTGACATAAAAGTCACTAATGGTCCTGACCCTCCTACTGACATCCCAGTCATCAGACTCTGATTGGTATGTTTCTCATTCTATGGATGTAATTTTAAAAGATATAATAAGTAAATGTCTAGTTAAGGAAAAACCTACTGTACCATTGTCTGTATAAAACTGGCTTTTGTCTCATCAGTTGACATTGGTGGACTATATAGGACTATATATATCTTCCTTTGTACACCAACACAAAGCTGCCATAGAATACAATTATTGAAGAGTACATTGTCCTTGTATAAGTCTGCTAAATGCTTTAAAGCAGATGTAAGATTCTTGAGTATTTTAAGTTGCTTAATATATACATAGTTAGTGTAATATTTATACATATGGACATTTGATCTTCAATTTAACTATATGAGATGGAGAGAGATGGAGGTGGTATAACTAAACATTAGGACATCTATGCTCTAATGTCTGGTATTTCCTCCTATGGTTGAAATAATGTCAATTAGATGTTTCCTATAACCATCTACAGCCTGACACACCCGACCCCAAACACACACACACACCACACACACACACACACACACACACACACACACACACACACACACACACACACACACACACACACACACACACACACAGAGTACAGACAGTCTTACATATGATACAATAAAGATTTCATAGAGGTTTCTATGATGGAGTGATCTTCAGGTGCTGCTTCAGCAAAGCAGCCCCAAACCATGACACTTCCAACCCCATGCTTCACAGGTGGTATGAGGTTCTTGTGCTCACATTTATACCAAACATGTCTTCTGTGACTGTGCCCATGTAATTCAACTTTGGATTCATCTGTCCAAAGTATGTTGTCCCAGAAGTCCCGATTTTCGTCTAGATGTTCTCATGAAAACTTTAGTCTTCCCTGATGTTTTTTGACAGCAAAGGTTTCCTTCTTGCACACCTCCCATGAAAATCAAACTTTCTGATGGTAGAGGCATGAACATTAACATGAACTATGGCAAGACTTGCCTGACATTTTGATGAATGATGGAGACTTTTTTACGAGATCTTTTTACATTCCTTCCCAGACTCACATGCAACTACAACCTTCTACAACTAATAGAAAAAACATTTAATATAAAATGACATTTTATGTGTTATCACTTCCATCTCTCAATATAAGATCAAATGTCCATACGTTTCAATAGCACAGCTCTTGATAGGGTGTCCTAGGCTTTTTCATATGTTCATGCTCTGCTTTTATTGCTTTCTTAACATTAATTTGATGGATTGCAGCCATGTACCACAGACTAGCCTCACATTGTTTTTAACACTTCAACAAACACATTGCAATTATTCCTGAGTCCTGTTCTCATGGTGCCCAGTAAGCATGGTGCACTGAAGTAGCTTGCTAAAGAGGATGAAGTAGGCTCTTTTAGGGTAATCTTTTAGCCTAGCACCAGCCAAGCACCTATTCAACAACTTCCCCAAACTATGCTGGCCTTTGTTTGAGTATCTGCAATGGCAGTTCATCTGCTCAGGCTAGTTTTCCAGTTCTGTTTTGGTTCTACTTGAAGTTCTTCTGAAGGAGGAACAACAGTGAATGAGGTTCATGGTTTGTCACTGAACTCATTATTCTATGCCAAGACAAATACTGGTCTTCATTCTAGAACAGGACATTAATTGTGTCATCCCAATATTTGGTTTCTAAAGATTTCAGTCTGTTCATGTTTTCTTTGGTTTTCTGGATGTTATGAGAACGTTTCTAACATAATATTGTAAACATATACAAACCCAGGTTGCAATGAATGATTGGCCCAAATATGGCCTACATCTGAGCCATAATTGCCAAAAGTCATCCAAATTTGGCCTAAATGTGTCCGCTATCTGAGAACATGGCAATAACATTGCTGCATCATTATGAGAATATTAGTTGTAGGTGCCTATCTATTCATTTGGACATTTTCTGAATGTTTTTATATAATGTTTAGAGTTGATTTTCCAACATTATGAACCTTATTTGCTGGCTAATAAACCATTTTCTGAACATTTTTCACATCACAGGCTCCAAGCTCTGCCTCCCTGCCCTACTGATCTCTGGTTCCTCCATCCTCCAGAACTGCTTCTCTCCCTTTAGAAACCCAGAGATAGCTTGCCCAGGTTCCATCAGGATCTCAGGATTATATCTTCCAGTTGTGCCCCCAGACGTTATGGTATCTTCAATGTATTCTACTTTATTGACCCTGAACTCTTCTACAGAGTCTGTACTTTGCTCTATTTAATCCACAATCTTGACAATTTCTTAACATATATGTCATATTAATGTATTATATCGGTATATATATTTAAATGAGGTGGGCTAAAGGTTAAGCTGAAAACTGACAAAGCACAAAGTAGGTGATTGTAATAGTGTAAACAAGTCTTGGTATCTGAACTGCTCGGCTTGAAAATCTTCCTGACAGCTAGCTCTTCTTATTTTCTATCACACATTTTCCATGTCCAGTTCTGAGGGTCTCCAGAGTGTAGTTGCCTGAATTGTTTACTGATATCTTCTACCTATTCAGGTGGAAGATCCCACAGCTTCCAAGCAGCTACCATTACTACTGTATGGCCTCTTCTCTTAATTATTTCTGGTCTGTGGCTATGAAGCCATCATCACCAAGTCCCTTGAAAGATCTTTCCCACATGAAACCATGCATGCTCTCAACATTAGATCCCTTCAGTTTGAGCGCAAGCCCTTTAGGTCAACCAAGGATGCCCTTTCCTCAGCCCTCTAGCCTCCATCATAAATAGCTCATTTAGACCTGTGCATGTGCTGACTCACTGACAGACCACAGCCTTTCAAGCTTGAGCATCATATCTCCTCCACCCTCATCCTCAATACCGATGCACCCCAGGGCTTTGTACCCAGTCCATCCTTCCACTCTCTGTTCACCCATGACTGCATATCTGTTTATGGATCTAACTGCATCATGAGATATTCAGATGACACCACTGTGCTTGGCTTGATCAGCAACACTGATGAGATCTACAAAGATGAGCTGTAGCATCTGGATTGGTGGTGTGCTAATAACAACCTCTCACAGCCAAGGGGCTCTAGGGGAACACACACACTCCAATCTGTTTTGATAGTGTAGTGGAGCTGAGGCGGATTGTGTGTACACATCTCTGAGGACCTCTTCTGGACCCCTAACACTTAATGCTGGTCAAGAATGAACAGAAACACCTTTTCCTAAGGAGGCTGATGAGAGCTTAAATGTCTTCTCAGATACTGGTAAAGTTCTTCTCTGTTATGGCAATTCCACTGTCCATGCTTTGCATGTGGTAAGAGCAATATGGGTGCTCAACTTTACTCTTTTGAGAACTTGCAACAGAAACACTCTCAGGATAGGATAAAGAATATCAATAGAGACAATTCCCATTCAAAACCATGGACTGGTAGATTTTCTTCCATCAGGGAAGCTCTTCTGGAATGTCTGCTGAACCAACAGGCTGTGGAACAACTTCTTTCACTCTGCTGTTCATCTTATCATCAGTGACCATCCTCAAACACTATCATACTGTGTACGTTGTTGATGAAATAACTGCTGTTACTCTAGCATTTGTCTGGTGTCTATTGTATCTGCACTTTTCATAATATTCACTGCATCACTCCATTACATTTATCTCTTCATTCATCTCTTCATTTGTATGTATGTTTATTTTTACTCTTTCAATCATGCACCTTATTATTCAGTATGCATATATTATGCATATATACATTTTAGCTCATCATGCTCATTTGTACATCAGTTTTGCACTTATACAGTGGCATGCAAACTTATAAATTGCTATGCTGTTAGTTCAATAGTTCTATAGTTCATATAGTAATATTTAATAGAACATAAGTTTATGAAAATACATTTTAAGTAAACTACTAATGTAATATACTAATAATTTTGATCCTACAGCTATACTGTTTTTTAAGTTGATTTGACACCTCCTGTGTGAGTTGTAAGGTGAGTGAGGTTTTAACACTGGCCACCATGACTTGATTCTTATATGACAGGTAAACCGACTTAACCATACTCCATTCATTTACTAACAGCATACTTGAATAATGTAGTTTTTTTTTGTTTTGTTTTTTCAAGGAATGTTTTAGAAACATATGAAATTGTCCTCACTGTTCCTTAAAAGGCTTTCAACTGGTTATAAATAAAAAACCCTGCATCAATAGCTGTAACATTTCACTGGATTTCCCTGTGCTTATCTGTTATTTATCTCAGTGTTACTGAGCACCACTAAAGCACGAGTAGACTGATAAATCACTGAGCTTATCTTATATCTCAGTGTTACTGAGATAAATGATTAGCACAGTGATTTGTTCATAGTGCCCAGTAACAACTTAGTGTAAGTAAAAATCAAAAGATCAATTGTGTGCAAACTATGAATATTACAAGATTGATAGAAGAATTAATAACCTATGACAGAAGTAGTGCAATGCAAATTAAATGTTATCAGTTTGAGACAACGTGGGTACCTAATTCAAACATTTAGCTAACTGTAGTAGTTTCTTAAACAAATAAAAAATGGTGCTCAGAATACATCATATATTATGTGACAGCATAAGTAGATGGCTTGTTCACAGACAGAGACAGCTTTTAGACTGAAGTAAAGAAGCCCATATTTTGTAACTAGAGGTGTTGTCATTTTTGTGACGTACATTTAGGACAGATGTTTTCATGAAGACATGCTATTTTTAAGCTCCTGCTTAAAGCAGGTGGCAATATTGCTACTCCAGGGAGATCTTAGCTTAAGCCGGGGTGTCCGATCTTATCCACAAAGGGTCGGTGTGGCTGCAGATTTTCACTCCAGCCAAATGGATCAGTTGTTTGAAAACTGTAATTTAAGCCCAGTAATTTAAACATTATTATTCCTAACTCTGTGTTTTTTTATATGGACACACTTGTTTTAAGGAAGGCTTTGTTTTTAAGTAAATGTATGCTTCTTATTACTGTTCTTATAGCATGTATATCTGATCAGGGATAAAAAAAAATGTTTTGGCCAGAGTGTTTAAAAACATTATTTTGTTAAATGTTACTTTGGTCTACTTGTTATTTAAATATCTCGCCTGTAGCTAATACACCAATCAACCACCCCCATTTTATCAGCTCCTCTGACAATACAGGAACACTTTGTAATTCTATAATTACAGACTGTAGTCCATCTGTTTCTCTGCATACTTTATTCTCCTCCTTTCACCCTGATCTTCAATTATCAGGACCCCACAGGACCACCACAGAGCAGCTATTATGTGGGTGGTGGGTCACTCTCAGCACTGCAGTTACAGTGACATGGTGGTCGTGTGTTAGTGTGTGTTACATTGGTACGAGTGGATCAGACACAGCAGTGCTGCTGGAGTGTTTAAACACTGTGTCCACTCACTGTCCACTCTATTAAACACTCCTAATTAGTTGCTCTACCTTGTAGATGTAAAGTCAGAGACAAGAAGCTCATCTGTTTCTGCACAGTTTGTGTTGCTCATATTCTAGTCCTTTATTATTACTCATAGGAGCGTCCTCAAGACGGTTTGTTACAGGAGTGATGAAAATAACACATGACCAGTATACTTTGTATATATTAAATGTAACTTAGTGTACATTTTATTTTACAATAAACAAATTAGTTGTTCCAAAACAACATAACATACAGAACAGCACTATTTTTTACAAGGAGAGCTGTTGGACTGTTAGCTTTGAGGTTTGAAGAGTAAGAGTTTATAAAGTATGGAAATTTGATTCAGCTGGCAGTTATAAAACTATTAAAATGCTTGAGACCTGATTTGCTAATCAAGCTCCTGAACCTTCTAAAATATATGCACAGGCCACACTGCTGATATTTTGTTAATGTGTTAAGTTAAGTTTGTGCATGTGTTAAGTTATGAATGTCAGAATAACTCTGCAGTAGGATATGCTGAAATTCTTCTGGTTGGTTAGTGACCGAGGCTGTGTTTACTACATGTGTATCCAGAGAATCGGTTATATGCTACATGTCGGATGGTGGGAGGGGAATGTCTGTAGGGGTTTTGGGATCATCATCAAATCTTAGGTCACGGCAGAAGAGGACGTCTTCTTTGCCAAAGCCGAGTTTGTACTGCCATGCATACATTTTTGACTTGGCCTGCACAGTCAGGTTCACTTGTTCTTCCACTTCAGTTGCTTCTTCCCAGTTTTCATTTTCCGTGTTGACATGTTATCCACCATATTCTGCAGTCAGTGAGAACTGGTATTTAGAAATCCCTTCAGTCAGAACTCCTGACTGATATGTGGTGCTCATTGACACTTTCCAGTTGTGCTCTATACTGGATGACTTGGACTTGGTGTAACCCAATTTCTGGGTTATCTTTTTGTCCCAGGTTATAGGAGTATTGGAATCATTTGTAATGGTCTTAATGAGGGCCCATTTTGCAAATGCTGGTCCATGTGTTTCAGCCAGCCCTCCAGGAAGGAAGTTCAAAACATCAGGGTGAATGGAGTATGTGTCTGCATATGTATCCTCTTTAAGACAACCGGTTTTGTGGTACTGGACCCCCCACGGACCTTTCGGCTTGACTAAATAAAAGTATTTCGATGTGCCCCAGTAGTACAGGCCATCCCTGCAGTTGGGATGCAGTTTGTATTCAGCCCCATCACTGTACGTGGTCAAATCGGAGGTTTGGCGAAACACACCTCTGCTCTGAAAGATGATGTAGAAATATCCATAAGAGCACAGGTAGTGGTCACCCCCTTGACAGTTTGGGTGGAGGTCGTAGACTGCACTACCAATGTCCATGGTTATATCGGATACGGAGCGGTACGTGTTGCCTTTAATGATGTACCACCATTTGGTGTCAGCAAAGTAGTGGTCTCCACCCTGGCAGGAGGGATGTATGCTGTAAACCGTGAGGCTCTCTCCACGATGAAAGTTTGATGAGTACATGTAACAGCCAAGATCAGCACGAATTATATAGTCATTTTCATATCCACCGCAGAAATCAACACCTTTGGCCTGGCTCTTGGAGACGATGCCTGCCATCTATACTTCTGAAAAAAGTGAACAAACAGAAAAGGTATGTTTCATTATAGACAGTATAAAGAAATGAAACACAAAATATTTACAATATGAGTTATTAATGAATGGTTAAAAGCAGCCTTTTAGCCACGTATCCTTGAGGGAACAGCTGCTGTTCATTGTGATATAATCACTGGCAGCTCATTTTTTGGAAAGATGCTACCAAAACAGCATAACAATAGATTAGAGCTATCATTGATTATGGCCTACAGAGGACCACAGGCCCTCCTCTGCATTAGATATGATGTGACATATGTAGATGGATTGTCGACATGGGATCTGACATATACAGACAGCTTGTAGACAGAATTAAAGTTAATTAACCTTTGGCATACCGGCTACAGTCCTCATCTACAATTGCTAGTAAAAAGTACTGGATGGAGCACCACCTTTTGAACACAGTTCCGCTGCTCCACAGCTCAATGCTGGGGGGCTTTATTCCCCTCTAGCCCACACCTGGCATTAAACATGGTTCAGTAGGTTTGTCTTTGTTTATCTGCTCCAGAGAGTCCTACTGCATTGGCAAAACTTCTCTACATGGCCTACACAAGCTGTGTGTGCATTTGCACATCTGTGTCAGTGTGGCACCTTGCTGGAAATGAAGGTGGAGAAATAGATGCCCCCCCATTTAATTTTTACTTTATAAAACATACACAGATAATTTGCAGCAACTGTTTGTCTATTTTCTTGGCAAATGGTCTGAATGAGTGTTCTGTGGTTGATATGTGGTTCCGCCAGCAGAGGGCGCTTGGTGTTTCCTGCATTGGCAGCTGATGCTCTGAAGAAGAACGCTGGTCAGTTGTAATGGCAGCCTGTACACCTAGTGTGCCTTGAAAATAACCACCTTCTTTTTATTTCCACAGGTAAGCTGGTTGTAAACAACACTCAAAACAATAGACAACAGTAGTGATCCATCATACAGGCCATAGAGTGTTAGAGATTGAGCTAAAGTGTAAAGTGTTAGTTGTGTGTGTTTGGTAAGCTCAAATCACCACGCTGTGATTGGAATGGCGGCCACGTGTCAGCGACGACCACGGTGATTAATCACATGATCCTCTACTGTCTGTAAAAGCTAAAATGTTCATTGTAAATTACTGAACATGTCCTACACAAGAGTGTGAGTGGCTGTGTGTGAGTACAGACCCAGTTACTGAGGGTGATAGATGTCTGTTGACTTTACATGCCTGTTGTTTGAGTTGAAGTAAGGCTTTGTGTTCGGTGTGTGTTCTGCTGGAGTGTAACAGGCCTGAAGTTCAGGTTAAAAAGGGGCAAGTTAATGGTACACTGTGTTTTGAGTTCGAAAGGAATTTATGTTACAGTATAATCAGTGTTTTAATGTTGTTATTTTATTGAAGTTATGTTTGTGAACCCGTGGATACAGATACACCAATGTGGTGATGAGAGACACTGTGCAGGAACAATATGGTTTGTGTTTCACAGTATTGATGTAAGGTGTTTCCTGCATTGGCAGCTGACGCTCCGAAGAAGAACGCTGCTCAGTTGTAATGGCAGCCTGTACACCTAGTGTGCCTTGTAAATAAATACCTTCTTTTTACTTCCACAGTTCTGGAAAAAATAAATATGTTGCACGGGATCTGACTAGGCCCATCATTTCCGTCTGTGTTACATCAGCAAATGAGTTCAACTTAAAGTAGCTGAAGGCATTCATTTGAACATATAGGCTAGACCATAGACACATTGCCCAAAGCACTTTCCATGATAAGGCCAAATTGCATTGAGGTCTTTAACCTTTCTTTGGTTAAATGTGTGTGGATAAGGTGATTGTCTTGCTGCATGACCCACATTCTCTTGAGATTCAGCTCACAGACAGCTCTAACATTTTCCATTAGAATTTACAAAATTGCTCCATTTCTGAAGATAGATGCTGCACTTTGAACTCAACTGAGGTGAGAGCTACCTGTAGGTCATGTCATGACATTTTAGGACTTCTTTACACATAATGTGGTCTTCTGTTGCACTGAACTTAGGCTAGGATGGCCTGGCCTGGCCATGAGGGCAGTTGTCTCACTTTGACATAAATTTGCAGACAGTGGAATGGCTGTTTTGAGATCTTTATTAAATCCCTTCCCAGACTCATTTGCTTCTACAGCCTTCTTCTGAGTTTTAAATAAGGCTCCTCCAAAGTCATCTCTAATGATTGTCTAATCATTGGCAGCTGCTCTTGATTCTATGTAATTCCCAAAGTCATGGGATTATAAAGTGGTGCAACCTTGGCAACCCGCACCTCCTGTGTAGGTTGCAAAGTGAGTGAGGTTGAACCCTGGCCACCATGTTCACAGCAAGGCAATGTGAATTCAAGTGAGACGTGAAACTGGGTGCCAGATAGGTGGGACATTCCATTTCTGAAGTTTTATAGGCGTTTAACATTCCTCAATACACAGTGTCGCATGTATCCTGAGGATTTTAGTCATAGAACCAAATCTTGACAATTTGGGCCTGATGGTATGTTGCATCATTATTTTGGAACAGCGCATCACACTCCGTCTGATCCACTCATTAAAGCTCAACACTCACTAACACACCACCACCACGTCAGTGCCACTGCAGTGCTCAGAATGACTCACCACCCACATAATACCTGATCTGTGGTGGTCCTGTGGGCTCCTGACCACTGAAAAACAAGGAGAACAGAGGGACTACAGCCAAAGTACTATAGTATGGTCAGAGGAGCTGACCAGTGTGGTATAGAAACAAAGGTCATCTTTTAATGGATGATCGGTCGATAATGCAGGTAAAAATATACACAGGCGTACTTACGGTTAAGCTGTGCTGCAGCGTAGAGTGAAGTAAAGGTTTTCTTCTCCTGCTGGAATCAGTGAGTGATGGTCAGTGATGCAATAGATATATTTTATGCCTCCATCTCCAAAAGTGAAGCCAACCAATGGCATCCAATGTAATTCAAGAACAAACATTCTGTTATGTAACTGCCCTGAGGGCAGACACAACAAATGATGATGACTTCAAGATAACATGAATGTTGGAGACATTTTAACCAGGGCAAGGGTTTGGCATCTTGGTGACCATAAAGAACAAAAAGAAATATCAAGATATGCAGAATACATTTATTTTTGTGTGGCTAATTTATGTGTAGCTCATTATAAAAACTAACAACTTACTAGCTAAATACTACATTTACTTAAGGACACCTTTTGTTCTGACTGCTTTCTGTAGACATGGCTGTTCCTGTCCTGTACAGGCGTATCTGAAATAAGATTTAAATATACTGCTGGCACAGTCTAATACTCATCAAGATAGACCGTTCACCCGGAGGATATTTCACAAGAGCACAGCAACCATTTAAAATGTTTGAATAGTTTCATAAAGAACAACAAGTACAGACAGCATGAGTTGTTTATGCTGCACCTTATGTTCTGGGTCCAGAGCACTGAAATGAAAATGGAATGCGGATCTGTTCAAGTGGTGTCTGATTTTATACTCGGGTGCATGCACACGGCATGTTTCAGTCAAAAGGCTGTGTTCAGGGTCTGCTTTTGCAGGGGTGCATGAACATTGGGAACAGTTCAGTCCTAAAAACTGAAAAAGTCAAACAAATGAAACAACAATATTATACTCGCTTTTTAATTAATTGAGAAAAATGATCTAAAACTACATATCTGTGAGTGGCAAAAGTATGTGAACACTGCAGACAGGTAGCAATGTTCTTTTTGGAAATGTTCTTTGGTTTCTTTGTGAGCTCACAGACTATCACACACCGTGCTCTTGGTGTGATTTTTTTTGGAAGAGCACTCCTAGAGAGGGTAATAATGGTGAATCTTGAATCTGTCTGACTGTGGACTAGTGGAGTCCAAACTATTTAGAGATGGTTTTATAACCTTTTTTAACCTGAACCTCTCACTTTCTGAGCTCCTCAAAAATCTTTTCTATTCATGCCATGATACACTTCCACAAATGTGTGGAAGACTGATCTAGCAAAGTCTTTGCTAGATCGTGGTTCTTTAAATAAAACAGGACGCCCATTCATACCTGGCTGTCATCGATTCATTGAAACCTGACGTGACTAATTTCACCTTCAAATGATCTGCAAAGGTTCACATACTTTTGCCACTGATATGTAACACTGGGTCATTATCATCAATAAATAAATGCGCAGGTGTGATATTTTAGCCTTGTTTTTTTATTTGGTTTTCCTTCCTTACTTTTAAGAGAAACATAAGTGAAATGTTTTAGCTCAAATGTTTAATGAAATTTATGATACATTTCTAAATCATTCACAGACTTTGAAGCACAACTGTACTGGTTACTACTGGTTACTCACTTCTTGAATTTTGTCCAATTTGCATGGGAATGAAAGTCTGAGGCTTGAAAAATGTCTTGGCATTTTGGTTTGGTTTCTATTGTGCTTCATGTTCTAACCTGTTTCATTTTTATGAGGCTGAAATTTGACTGTTATTATATTTTAGTCTTATCCCTTTATTTTAAAAATACTGCAATCCTACATGTTACTATTTGTGAGATTGCCTAATAAAATTTGTTATGGTTCTCAGACACTTTCAGGGTCCCATTTTAAATGGCTGCATCATTCCAAGTGCATTATGCCTCCTCAATAAGTACTCTTCACTGCAGAACCTGATTTTCAGGGGGTGGAGTTAGACGGCATCCAACAAGTCCCATTTTGTGTCTTCACTGGTGGAAAACCACAGTGTTTCAAGTTGTAAAATGAGAAAGTTTTCATAGTGAGGAATTCTGTTTCCAAACCAGTTCATCCAAACCCAGAAAAGCAGAGAAACTAAATTGAGGCCCTTTAAAATGAAGATTTTATTAATATGATTAATTTGACAATGAATACAGCATTATAAAACACATATAAAGCTCAATGCAGCAATGATTTTTGACACATATAAGGTAATTAGGTTTTAAAATAAAAAGTGCTGGTCATGCTGCTTGCCATCGACAGCCACATTCTCTCCAAACATCAGACATCGGTTATGCTGGCCAACTGGTGTCTGTTAGCCATTGTATCGGAACTGGGGACCTGGGCCTTTCCACGGAGCGTGTTTGCTGCCCAGCAATGATGCAAGAGTGTTAGTTTGAAAAGATGTATGGATGGCTTCACATGTACCTGAGGAGGAATGTGTGTCTTCACCCTTCTAGTTTTGGGAGCATAGCATGTGATAGAGTTAGACTCCTTAAAAGGTTAGAAAACTTCAGGAAAGCTTAGGAAATTGTGGTGAGAAATTGGGCTAAAAGTTGAGAACAAAATATAAATTCCAGCATTTTACTAAGCTATGAATATTGCAGACTTAAGCCTTTTCCATAATCTAAATGACAGTGTGTCTAACCATGAAGAATCCACCTTCAGAGGATTGGATACATGTTACATTGTGGATGGTGGGAGAGGAATGTCAGTAGGAGTATTAGAATTGGACTCAAATCTTAGGTCACGACAGAAGAGGATGTCATCCTTGCCCAAGCCGAGCTTGTACTGCCACACATACATTTTCTTGTTGGGCTCCACAGTCGTGCTCACTTTTTCTTCCATTTCAGTTGCTTCTTCCCAGCTTTCATCTTCTGTGCTGACATGTTGCCCACCATATTCTGCACTCAGTGAGAACTGGTATTTGGTGATGGCTTCAGTCAGAACACCTGACTGATACGTGGTGCTCATTGACAGGTTCCAGTTGTGCTCTATACTGGAGGACTTGGACTTGTTGTAGCCCACTTTCCGGTTTATCCTCATTTCCCAAGTTAGGGGAGTATCAGTATTATTGACAATGCTCTTAAGGAGGTCCCATTTACCAAAAGCTGGTCCCTGTGTTACAGCCAGCCCTCCAGGAAGGAAATTCAAGATATCAGGGTGAACTGAGTATGTGTTTGAATTACTGTCTTCTTTAAGGTTTTTGGTTGCGCGGAACTGGTAACCCCACAGACCTTTCGGCTTGACTAAAAACATCCAGTTGTCTGTGGCCCAGTAGTACAGCCCGTCCTTGCAGTTGGGATGCAGATCATATGTAATCCCATCTCTATCGGTGGCCAAATCTTTAGTCTGGTGAAACTTGCCTTTGCTCTGATAGATTATGTAGAGAAGTCCATAAGCGGACAGGTAGTGGTCACCCCCACGACAGTTTGGGTGAAGGTCATAGACCTCAGAATTATAATCATTAGTCAGATCAGTAACAACGCGAAAACTGTTGCCCGTGATTACGTAATACTTTTTGCCAGTG
The DNA here is from genome assembly GCA_034509495.1 of Acestrorhynchus altus. Lineage (NCBI taxonomy): Eukaryota > Metazoa > Chordata > Actinopteri > Characiformes > Acestrorhynchidae > Acestrorhynchus > Acestrorhynchus altus. The sequence goes on along the minus strand of CM067516.1, from coordinate 7,525,989 downwards.
CCAAGGTAATGGTCTCCACCCCGACAGGCGAGATGTAAGTCATAAATTGTGAGGTCATTTCCTTTATGGACATCTGACGAGTACATGTAGCAGCCAAGGTCAGAGCGAATAATGTAATGATTGACATCACCTCGAGCACACATGTCAGTTCCTTTGGCTTTTATCTTTGGGACAATTTCTGCCATTATTTCTGCAAAGTGAATAAACAGGCATCAGAATATTTATTAATTTCACACCAATAAACAATATAAAGAAAAGCAATGAACAAACATTAATGAAGTTTTTGGAATTGAACTCTATTACTGCAAACATACTGTAGGTTTTGACAGACTTTGAAAATTTCAGGATCAGTCCTTATTCTTCATTATTCTGCCCACTTTATATAAAACATACGTTCAACATGCAGAAAACACCCCAGAGTATGATGCTACCACCACCATGCTTTAAAACTGTTTCATTCAGATGTAAAATAACAGGGTGGTAAAACAACATCAGAGCACTTTTCACCCAAACCACACACATTTCCACATCAAAAACAAATGCACACATACTTACCGTTAAGCTGTTCTGCAGAGTAGAGTAAACTGAAGGGTTTCTTCTCCTGTTGGAAGAAGTGAATGATGTTCAGTTATGCTCCTGTAGATATACTTGATAACCAACCAATGACATTCAGAGCATTTCAAGACCAAACCCTCTGTTATGTAACTGCTTTGAGGACAGAAACCACAAAGTGAATAACTTAAGAGTGGCATAACAAGTTCAAGGTTTGTTTATTTGTCATGCACATAGTTATACACAATTCAACATGCACAAATGTTTGTTTGTGACTGTCTGCACCCCCAGATCAATAGGGGAGAAGGGAGAGGGTAGGGAGAAGGTAAACAGCATAAATATGTGCAATCCTGAGAAGAAAAATAAATAAATAACTAAATAACTCTGAGGTAACAAGGAAATAACTTAAGTGGAGGTAGGAGGTGTAGGTGTGTGAATAGATTGCAGTACCTGTAGGAACCATCCATCCATCCATTTTCCTCCGCTAATCCGGAGCCAGGTTGCGGGGGCAGCAGTCTAAGCAGGGATGCCCAGACTTCCCTCTCCCCCGACACCTCAGCCAGCTCCCCAGGAGGGACCCCGAACTGTTCCCAGGCCAGCCGAGAGACATAGTCCCTCCAGCATGTCCTGGGTCTACCCCGCGGTCTCCTCCCGGTGGGATATGCCTGGAACACCTCCCCGGGGAGACGCCCAGGGGGCAATCTGAAACAGATGCCCGAGCCACCTCAACTGATTCCTCTCGATGTAGAGGAGCAGCGGCTCTACTCCGAGCTCCTCCCGGGTGGCTGAGGATCTCTACGGAGGAAACTCATTTTGGCCGCTTGTATCCGCGATCTTGTCCTTTCAGTCATTACCCACAGTTCATGAACATAGGTGAGGGTGGGAATGTAGATTGACCAGTAAATTGAGAGCTTTGCCTTTTGGCTCAGCTCCTTCTTCACCACAATGGACCGGTACATCGACCGCATGACTGCGGTGGCAGCACTGATCCGGCCTGTCAATCTCACGCTCCCTCTCACCTACACTCGTGAACAAGACCCTGAGATACTTGAACTCCTCCACTTGGGGCAGGACAGCTCCACTGATCTGGACAGGGCAAGAGATTTGGCCTCTTCACCCGAGTGTCCAGGACGTAGGGCTGGAGATCAGGTGAGACAATAGAAGGTCTGGTTCTCTGCACTGCCATTCGGCCCGTAGGCACAAACTACAGTCAGAGTCCTTTCTCCTACCCGAAGGCGCAGAGAGGCGACCCTCTCGTTCACTGGGGTAAACTCCAACACGAGACAGCTATGGGGAGATGGGGAGCTATGAGCAAGCCCACACCAGCCCGACGTCTCTCACCCTGGGCAACTCCAGAGTAGTGGAGGGTCCAACCCTTCTTGAGGAGTTGGGTTTCAGAGCCCAAGCTGTGCGTGGAAGTGAGCCCGACTAGCCGGTACCTCTCAACCTCTTGCACAAGCTCGGGCTGCTTCCCCCCCAGCGAGGTGACATTCCACATCCCAACAGCTAGCCGCTGTGTCCTGGGATCAGGCCACCAAGGACCCCGCCCTCGACTGCCACCCAATCCACAAGGCACCCAACCCCAATGGTTTCCTCTGTGGGTGGTGGGCCCGCAGGAGGAATGGTCCATGGGCAAAGACCCGGCCACCAGGCGCTCGCTCCCGAGCCCCAAACCCAGGCCTGGCTCCAGAGTGGGGCCCCGGTTGCGCAATACCGGGCGACGTTGCGGGGCCTTTATTCTGGTGTTTCATTGGGGTTTCGAACTGCTCTTGGTCGGGCCCGTCACCTTGGACTTGTTTGCCATGGGAGACCCTGACAGGGGGTCTGCTTCAGTAGTTTCGCAAATAGATAAACTTGTCCAAACACCCTTGAATATTGAATGGATTTTATTTTTCTTGTTACCATTCAGCAGAAGACTGTGCCAGGAACTCAGTAACACTACAAGACAGAATTATCTTGCACAAGTAAACTGCATTCGCATTCGACGGATTTGTAGCTAAAAAATACGAATCTGACCGATGCGGATTTTCCTCAGCTCCATCACATCCCTAATTGCAATTATGACACCTAGTGGCTAGTATAACAGCAACTAGTCAGAACAGAAGATCAGAAGCAGTTACATGGTGTCTTTATGGATTGAGGTGAATTTGTAACTCAACATAGCCAAAAATCTAATCTTTAGTATTCACTAGTGTTTTTGTAATAGTCCATTGATTGTGGAAAGGTTATGAATAGAAGGAGCTCTCTTTGGATGATGTTTTGATGATGTTCTATTAGCAGTCCAGATGGTCTAAGGCCATTTTCCATTCTCTGTTTACATTGTGTAGCTAGAGATATGCATGATGCATTTCCAATTATGGGGGCCTATAGATTTGTGAAATGAACGGGGGTATAAAACCAAGAGTCATTGGGTAAGACGGCAGAATCCTGCATTCGGCCAAGAGGGTTCTCCGGGGAAAAAAACATGACATGACCATATTGACTTGTCTTGTTTGTAATAAAACATATTATTCAACCAAATCTGTCACCAGAGATTTCTTCGGACATCTTCACAGCATCACCAAACAAATAAACAACAATTTTGGTGTCACGAGACCGGACGTGTTTGTGACCTCCTGGCAGCCCAGATGAACAAATCACCATTCTCTGCTAGAAAATAAGCTGAGCTTGGTGTTAGAATGGTGTGTCCTTGGGCCCAAGGAGTAAATTGGGTTTAAAAAGTAGATAATAGTGTAAAAAGGGAATGAGTGAAGAAGTAAAAGAGAAAAAGGAATAAAAGAAGATAATATAGAGGTAAAGGTATTTAGGCACTAAGCAACTATATAACTTATGCAGGATATGAAACCATAAGTCACACACTGGTTACTTCCCTACATGAAAGGTTGCTCAAGGAATAAAGGTTAAAATAGAATAGCTTTTGAGTAGCTAGAAGGTGAGCTGAAAAACTCCAAGCAAGATTACTTAAGGAAAAGGCCTATGTAACAGTAAGAAGTGTGTGAAAAAATGGCTTAGAAATTGGATTGGTTAACACAGAAATAAATGAGAAAAACCCTGGGCCCAGGGTAAGTTTGTTAAGTAGTGTAAAAGAGACAATGGATCAAGGAAACCAATTAAACCAAAATTTGACAGGTGCAAAAGTATGGGCACCTCAACAGAAAAGTGACATTAATATTTAGTAGATCCTCCTTTTGCAAAAATAACAGCCTCTAGTCGCTTCCTGTAGCTTTGAATGAGTTCCTGGATGAAGGTATTTTTGACCTTTCCTCTTTACAAAACAATTCCAGTTCAGCTAAGTTTGATGGTCGCCGAGCATGGACAGCCCGCTTCAAATCATCCCACAGATGTTCAATGATATTCAGGTCTGGGGACTGGGATGGCCATTCCAGAACATTGTAATTGTTCCTCTGCATGAATGCCTGAGTAGATTTGGAGCGGTGTTTTGGATCATTGTCTTGCTGAAATATCCATCCCGTAGCTTCAACTTCGTCACTGATTCTTGAACATTATTTTCAAGAATCTGCTGATACTGAGTGGAATCCATGCGACCCTCAACTTTAACAAGATTCCCAGTGCCGGCATTGGCCACACAGCCCCAAAGCATGATGGAACCTCCACCAAATTTTACAGTGGGTAGCAAGTGTTTTTCTTGGAATGCTGTGTTTTTTTGTCGCCAGGCATAATGCCTTTTTATATGACCAAACAACTCAATCTTTGTTTCATCAGTCCACAGGACCTTCTTCCAAAATGAAGCTGGCTTGTCCAAATGTGCTTTTGCATACCTCAGACGACTCTGTTTGTGGCGTGCTTGCAGAAATGGCTTCTTTCGCATCACTCTCCCATACAGCTTCTCCTTGTGCAAAGTGGGCTTTATTGTTGACCGATGCACAGTGACACCATCTGCAGCAAGATGATGCTGCAGGTCTTTGGAGGTGGTCTGTGGATTGTCCTTGACTGTTCTCACCATTCTTCTTCTCTGCCTTTCTGATATTTTTCTTGGCCTGCTACTTCTGGGCTTAATAAGAACTGTCCCTGTGGTCTTCCATTTCCTTACTATGTTCCTCACAGTGGAAACTGACAGGTTAAATCTCTGAGACAACTTTTTGTATCCTTCCCCTGAACAACAATGTTGAACAATCTTTGTTTTCAGATCATTTGAGTTGTTTTGAGGAGCCCATGATGCCACTCTTCAGAGGAGATTCAAATAGGAGAACAACTTGCAATTGGCCACCTTAAATACCTTTTCTCATGATTGGATACACCCGGCTATGAAGTTCAAAGCGCAATGAGGTTACCAAACCAATTTTGTGCTTCAGTAAGTCATTAAAAAGTAGTTAGGAGTATTCAAATCAAGAAAATGATAAGGGTGCCTATATTTTTGCACCTGTCAAATTTTGGTTTAATGCATATTGCACATTTTGTTAGTACAGTAAACCTCATTTCAATCCTGAAATATTACTGTGTCCATCAGTTATTAGATATATCAAACTGAAATAGCTGTTGCAAACCCCCAAATATTTATAAATAAAAATGTTTAAGATTAATAGGGCTGCCCAAACTTTTTCATATGACTGTATGTCTGACATCTTAGAGAAGTTGCCTGCTCTTCAGGATGGAGATTTCGAAGTTGGAAGAAATTATGGTAGAAACACAGCCTGCCGTTGGAGACATCTCTTGGGAGTTCCAGCCATAGAAGAGATTCTGCAGAAGGCAGGACTCAATCGGTATGTGGGGACAGTAGCAGTAAATGATCCAGAGCTGTTCTCTGCAAAAAGAGGCTGAATTTGGAGAGCGTTAAGAGATACATTTCCAACAAATGTGCACCCTGATAATCTTTTGATTGAACCATTGGGACAGGAAGAAAATCCAAGAGCCTGTGTGTCAAGAGCTCATCAAGTGTGGAGAAATGTCACAGGAAATGACCCAGAACTGAATAAAACAGAACAGTCAATTTTGAGAGCAAAAATACAGAAAGGCCTGCCACTGTCAGTGAGAAGTAAAGTAGCAGAGGTGGTTGGTCTTGGAGCCATGACCAAGAGTGTTTGTACAGATCATGTAGCCCACCAAGTGGAGCTATACTGAAAAAGGAGCAATATCAGAAAGAACAAGACCAAGAGACTCTTAGAAAACTTAACCACATTGGTTGATAATAAGAAGAAAGATAAGAAGCAAGCGTAGCCAGCTTGTGTGTCTCTCTGCTCAAGTTGACCTTGCCATGCCCCTTGAACACCCTCTGTGTCATGATTGGAAGAGGAATAGAAAGACTGGACACACTCTGCCATACATTGGGAGTTTATTCTCTTTCCTGTGCATGAAAGTATCAAAACACAGTACAGTGAATTCTCATTCTCTCTCTCTCTCTCTCTCTCTCTCTCTCTCTCTCTCTCTCTCTCTCACACACACACACACACACACACACACACACACACACACACACACACACGCACGAGAACATTTTAGTTTAACTGGTAGCTGCACCTCCACTAACTCCATTAAGTCTGCTGTATGGATTTAAAACTCTCCACACAAAAACTTACACACACAACCCTCAATATCTTACTCTCAGTACTACAACACATTAGCTAAAAGATTTAAAGTATTATGTGCTTGAACAACTTCAAAACAGTGTGTTATGAAGAGCACAGTAAACACCCACCTCTCCTCAGTGATATTAAGCAGGAACTCGTGTGATTTCAAAGTAAGGGTCTGTTTCACAGATCAGCTTATACACAATATTACACTGTGGATTTGCCCACAAAAATCACAAATATAACATAAATAAAACTAAGAAACACTGACAAAAATAGCAAAGATAATGAGAGGGATTTTATGTGAAATAAAAATATTAAAACTCATCTGCTACACAAGATTTGTCAATACAGAGTCAGCCTCCAATAAATCAACCATCACCACAACTCCAGCCAAGTCAGACTGAGTCAACTGCCACAACCACCATCAGTGATATCAGTTGTTTCATATCTACAGACAGTTTTTTGGTCAAGTGCAGACCTGGAGAGGACAAAGAAATCCAGGAATTGGAAGAGGAGGAAAATTTCACCCAAATTTCCAACAGCCTCCACAAGTGTGCTACAATTGTGGACAGTTTGGTCACTTTGCTCGTGAATGTAATTGGCCAGGAGGAAATTTTCGAAGAAGATTCTGGGGCCAACCAAGGTCATTCCGGGGACCGGTAAAGCCTTATAGGGGCATGGAGTCTGGATTCTAGTGATGCCCAGAGAACCTGAAAGGGAGGTGTCAGCTGGTAGCATCAGGACCAGAGAAAGCCAAAAATAAAGGTGAAAGTAAATAATCGATTATTGGAAGTGACTGCAGATAGCAGAGCTGCTTTTACCTGTATTTGGCCTGAAGATGCTATACATCTCCCCGTGTCTGGTCAAAGGATTCAGACAATTGGGTTTGAGGGAAGCAATCGAGCTCCACTATAAAAACCAGAAGACCACAATACCTATATTGGTGTCATACACCAATTGCTCTCTTGGGAAGAGATGCTTCGTGCAGATTGAACTGTATAATAAAGTGCACACCGGACGGCTGTCTGCTGGAGATACCAAATGATGATGTTCACCAATCTTTGATGACAGTGGAAAATAAAGCTTCTTCAGTATTTTTGATTAGAAATCTGAGTGCAGATTTTTTGGAGCCAGTCAAGTTGTGGGAAAGGTTTATAGTAGCGAACATGCCTCAGTATCCACTTCACTGCACATAATTCTGGGAGCACAAGGCGCACCTATGAAAATAGAGAGAGATGTGCAGAGAGAATCTGAGATTGAGAAGAGTGTGCCTCATCATTGAAGGATGATTTGGCAGGAATAGATCAAATATTAAATAGTACTGTTGTCCAGTATGTTGATGACATAATAATTTGTTCACCAGATGAGGAAACGTGTCATAAGGATGTTACAGATACTGGCAGAGAAGGGACATAAAGCTTCTCAGAAAACGTTGCTGTATTGTCAGAAAAAAGTAGTTTACTTGGGACAGACAATAATGCAGGGGCACAGAAGCATTTCGGCTTTTCACAAAAATCCCTAAGCCCAGAACAGTTAGAGAGATGATGACCTTCTTGGGCATTGCAGGCTATTCCTCAGCATGGGTAGAGGATTACGCTAGTTTGACAGGGCCTTTAAAGGCAATGATTATAGAAACTGGGAATTCTCAATTGCACTGTAATCTGTCCTGGACACAGGATGGTCTTTTGGCATTTGAGACAATTAAACAGAGATTGCAAGAAGCACCAGCTTTAGCACTTCCAGATTATTCTAAGAATTTTCTGTAGTATGTGTCAACATCTACAGGGGGTGAATATGCATGAGCAGTTCTTTGTCAGCCAACAGGAACAGGAACAAATCCTCAACCAATTTCGTATTATTCTACTGCTTATTCAGAAGTAGAGCTGGAGTTAACTGTATGCTATAGAGCAACGGTGGGAGTTTCTTTAATGTATGATAAGGCGTCATTTGTCACGATGGGTTATCCAGTGACAATTCTTACTCACCACACTCTTAGAAATTTTTTGAATTATGGCAAACATACACTGACTATGCCTAGGCTTAGAGATTACTATAGGCCTCTGGAGAAAGATGTCACCTCAGTGAGGTATGTCACAGTAAATCCAGCTGAGAATTTACCACATGATTTTGTTTGAGAAGCAGAGAAATATTCAAGGCATAGGTCAGATCTGCAAGTCCTTCCACTGCGTGAGGCAGATGTAGAGCACTGGACTGATGGGTCCTGTTATCGTGTGGGGGATAAACTGAGGGCTGTCTAGGCTAGAGGAAGAGGCCAAGGAACTGGATGTGTTGTTGAGAAAGCTGAAGTAGTACCACAGCCTGCATCTGCGCAGCTTGCTGAATTTGTAGGGTGCATGTTTGTTGGCAGAAGGTAAGCGAAGTTAAGCGAAGGTAAAGAGATAGCAATAGATAAATGTGCAGCTCATAGATTGGATGCATCAAAAGTCACACAGGGGAATAAAGCAGCTGATGAAACTGCTAAAGCAGTTACAGGCGCAAACAAATTGGGTGAAGTATTTTTGGTTACTCATGAAATCGATGTGGAAGTTAAGATTACACTTAAGGATGTAAATCTTATGCAGGAAGCTGCTTCGTGGATAGATAAGCAGTTGTGGTTAGATCGAGGTGCCACTTGAGATTCTACCGGACTTGGGAGAAATCATGAGAGGCTGATAATAGCACCTTCACACCTATTAAGTCTGATGATTCATGAGCACATGGGTTAGTGCATGTTGCAAGAGGAGAAGTTAGGAGAAAGATTACACAGGAGTATGGTTTTTGGGTAGATGCACCGTTTGTTTGAAAAACAATGTTTGGAGGGGTGTGAAGGTTTTATCTGGTCACATTCCAACTCCAAAAGGAACTATGTGTGAGCTAGTTGTGAATTTTGTTGACATGATAAAACCAGTGGAAGGTAAGAGATATATGTTGGTGGTCGTGGATCATTTTTCAAGATGGGTTCAGGCCTGTGCAACTAAGCGAAAAGTTACACAATCAGTTACTAAATTTTTGTGTAGGGAAGTCATCAGTAGATGGGGACAATTCTGGATCGAATATCCTCAGATAATGGAAAGGAGTTTGTGGATAAGATGAAATTGATATTGCAAAACCTGGGGATTAAACAGCATTTTGGTGCAGTGTATTATCCACAGAGTGAAGGAATTAGTGAGAAAATTAATGGTGTTTTAAAAAATTGTATTGTTAATATCTGTCAGCATACGGGGTTAAATTGGATAGCGGCTCTTCTGCTGGCATTTATGGTGTGTTGCTCAAGTGAGCTGCGTGATTTGCATATGATGCCACATGAGTTGCTTACGGGAAGGCAAATGCCGACGCCTTGTTTATGTACAAGTGGAAAGGGTCCAAGCTTAGGACTTTTGGAGGATGAGATGAGAGCATATGTTAAGTACATGGCTAATTTGCATAAAAGGATATCCACATATGTTTCTAACAGGCACAAAAGGAAGAGGTGCAGGAGAGACTTGATGATCAAAAGAGAAGCACAGTGCAACCTGGAGACAAGGTGTACATGAAGGTGTTTAGAAGGAAATGGTATAATGGATGCCGTGAAGGACCATATGAAGTTGTTTGCAGTACTGGAACAGCAGTTCAGGTAAAAGGGTTGCCAACATAGTTTCATTAAATTACCAAGAGAAGAGGTGCCGTGCATAGAGAGCCAAGATGTTGGTGGCTCAGGAGAGCCAGCAGAACACATTGAAGAAAAGGAGATGCATGAAGATCTCCAGAGTCATAATCCAGAAGAGGAGACTGTCCATGATGAGGACAGTGATGGTGATTCTGTATGTCTTTGTGATGGTGCCAGAAATTACTCTGCAGTTCACAAACGGGAAACAAGACTTAGTGACATTGATTCTCCATTGATGTTCCAATGACACCAGAGACTCAGCAGGGTTTGAAACAACAAAGGTTAGAAAGAGCTATTAGCCAAGTGCAAGACAATGTGGAGAGTCAGTTAGACGAAGTAGTCCAAGACCAGTTCGGGAAAGGGTTAAAGCAAAGCGCTATGAGAACTAGGATTGAAGAGACCTTAGGAAGTCTTAATTATTCATCATTGAAGGATGTTGAAGTTATGACTGTGTCACGTGTAACTACATTAGAGCCTCAGGTGACAACAACAGTGTCAAATCCTTTGAAGACAGTTGCTATGGTAGGGAAAGCTGTTTCTCTTCCTTCTCATCGTGGAAGATTCAATGTGGGTGTTAATAATCCTCCTATATGGAAAACCAACCATGGAGAAGATGTGGTATTAGCTGGACCTGAAGTTGATTCTGTGCCTCGTGATCAGAGGAAGTATCTTTTGCACAATGACATGAGGTGGTATGCATGTGGTTTCTTGGGAAGACCAAGGGGAATATACATGTACTTTTTTAGATGTAGAGTCTAAATTTGTTCCATTTAGGAATGTGTGGTTAAAAAGCATTGGAACACATCAGGTGGAGGTGAGAATAGAAGGTTTACATCCTACTGGAGTTTATACAGTTGCTGAAAGGATGCAGGAGAGATTTACTATAGTATCTGCTCTAAGGGGGAATACTGAACCTATGAAGAATACCACTTTAGCCTTGGAAACAACACACACAACAACAAAGGGTAATAAAGGGTAATTTATCAACTCAGGCTACTACAAAAGCTGTGACATTAGAAGAGATGAAGGATACTACAGAGAGGGTGACAACTTCTAGTCTTGTGACCTCTGGGAATGACACAAGTGAGCTGAATCAAATAGTGATGACTTCTTTGTCATCCGGAAGTTATAAATGTGACACAGACACCTGATATAACATCTTTAAACAATAAGGAAGTAGTCAATACAACATTGCTCAATGTTTTTTGCCTCAATGAAACTTGGATTAGACCTGATGAATACCTGGCACTAAATGAAGCCACACCTGAAGTATGTACACAACCCATGTGGAGGTGGAGTCTGTATAATCTACCAAAATATTTTAGAAATTAATCAGATACACTATAACACCTTCATTTCCTTTGAAAGTCTGTATATTAACATCATTAATCCAGCCACACACAAAAACATACTGTCATTCATTAATCTATATAGACCTCCAGGACCCTACTCAGAGTTTTTAAAAGAATTTAGTGAATATGCTGCAGACATAGCAGTCTGCAGTGATAAAGTAATAGTTGTAGGAGATTTTAATATTCACTTTGAGAAGGTAGACGATCCATTAAAAAAGGCATTTACCTCAATCCTAAACACTGTAGGTATTATCCAGAATGTAACCGGGCCGACACATTACTGTAATCACACTCTGGATTCTGACCCTGTAATCACACTCTGACCCTGGGTGTTGACATAACTTAAATACTCTTCCCCAAACCACAGCAATTTCAGATAATTATTTTATTTCCTTTGAGCTACAGCTTAGCCAAAATGTATGTATGTCCCCTCATTACTGAATGAAGCATTTAATAAGATCAACTACAGCCCAACAAATTACTGAAAACCTACCTGATTTTTTAACACCAGATTTCTATCCAACAGATCCAGAGGAGTTACATAAATTAACATAACCTCAGATCAACACTGGACAATGTAGCACCTCAAATAAGACAGAAGAAAATCACCCCATGGTATAATGATCCTTAACCCTCCTATCGTCCTCAAATATAATAACAAATTTGGTCCTTGGGGTCAATTTGACCCCAGGGATATTTACCTCCAGAAAATAATATACAGAATATTGTTGACCACATTTTTGTGACAGGCACTTTGTTTATTTGTTGAATACATAAATAACCCCTTAAACCCCTGTAACTTAGAATTAATTTATCTTGAAATTTTCATACAAATCTTCTCAAATTTACTTCTCAACATTAATGACCACAAGTCTTGTTTTGGTGATGATGGATAGGACCTTTACTGTAGCGCCACCATCAGAAAAACTTTCAGGTTGAGAGCACATTCATGACTCTCACAGAATGACCCTGCTGATTAATGTTGGTGACTCCCCTATTTTGTCCCCATGAGACAAAATATGAAATGTCTTCAGAGACATGGTGGCTGGAAACATTGTTCTTTCAGTCTCAGCATTCCAAAGGCTTGCTGTTGCCTTTTGACTTGTAAACTCCTGCCATAATTAGCAAGCCAATGTAGGCTTCCAAGTCAACTACATCCAAGTCTTTCCAACTGTCCCCATACACACACTTCCCCTCTAAATTTGTCATCCCAAGCACAATATTTTTTATATTATTATGAAGAGCTCGAATGATGACGATTTCATCAACATGGCTGACTGCATATCTGGTGGGTCCTGGAACCATTTTGATAATATTACTAACGCTATGTCTACCCTGCTGTTTCAGTGGGCAAAGGGACCATAGTATCTTTCCATTTTTGGAAGAGATCATGTCTGCAGGTGGTTGAGGGACAACAGGAGGGTCAACACTCTCATTCTCATCAGATGAATTCCTCAATATCAGGGTTCTCCTGAAACACAGTCCTCTGTCTCAGAGACAATCTCCTCTAAGTCACTTTCACTGTCTAAGAGCTGTTCCAAAACATCTTTGACCGTAAACCTTTTTTCCCAGAAGACATTTCCAAAGAGAGAGCATGCAGATTGCAGTATACTCAGAGCACAATGAGGAATGATTTGGATTGAGGACTGAGATGCAAGCTTTTATATTTGCTCCTCCCTGATTTTGCATGAACTACCAATGTCCTTGCGGGAATACCCCACCCTCCACAGTGTGGGAAAAATAAGTTCTACTTTGACGGTTGTGAGTTCAGAAGGTCTCACACACAAACACACACACACAAACACACACACACACACACACACACACACACACACACACACACACACACACACACACACACACACACACACACACACACACATTTATGCCCATGGTGCGGGAAGTTTCAAAGTTCTCATGGGAATAGAACAAAATATATCAACTCAAATGTATCAACTGCACCTGCAGGTGTGGTCATATTAGGCCGCACACACTGACTGACAAGTTTTAACAGCTAAAACAACTTGGGGTCAAATTGACTCCTGAGGACGATCAATGCGTACAGTATGTGTTCAGCACATTGAAAAAATATCATCATGATAATTTTATGCTTTATCAGTTGTCCCAATCAAATTAGGAAAAGTCATGAAATATGAAGCAAAAGAAAAAAAGTCAACTACTATTTTTTGAATGATAAACTTTGAATGGGGTCAAATTGACCCCAAAGACGATAGGAGGGTTAAACATACCTTAAAACAGTCAGCACGAAGGCTAGAATGGAAATGGCGATCCAATAAACTGGAAGTATTCCACTCAGCTTGGAAGAACAGCCTAATTTATTGCAGAAGGGCTCTCACTACAGTTCGCTCAGATTTATCCACAATGATTGAAAAAAACAAAAACAATCCCAGAGTACTTTTCAGTGCAATCTCAAAACCTACAAAAAAATCAGGCAGGTACACCACCTCAGATTCCATCAAATTTCACAAGAAATATTATTATGACTTTTACAATTATAAAATAGAAGATATTTTACAGAAAATTCAACCCATAATATTAAGTCCAAACAGTTTGTCTTCTGGTCTGGCTGATATAGAACAAAATATAGATCTAGAAGAAAAGTTGGAAACCTTTCACCCACATCCACAGTCAGAATTAGAGAAAATTATTAACTCCTCAAATTCTGCCACCTGCTGTCTAGATGCAATCCTATTAAACCTACTTAAAGAAGTGCTGCCAGCTATAATCAAACCTAATAGTAAACTCTTCTCTTAGTTTAGGTTACATACCTAAAACTTTTAAAGTAGCAGTCATTAAACCACTGCTCAGGAAAGCAAATCTGGATCAGAGTGTACTGGATAATTACAGACCTATTTCTAATTTACCATTTATATCTAAGATTTTAAAAAAATCAGTGGCCCAACAATTGTGCAGATACCTGCACAAGAATCACATATATGAAAAATTCCAATCTGGTTTCAGGCCTCATCATAGTACTGAGACAGCCATAGTTAGGATTACAAATGATATCCTTCTTGCCTCTGATTAAGGCTGTGTGTCCCTGTTTGTGCTGCTAGATTTAAGTGCAGCATTTGATACAATAGATCACACTATTCTCCTAGAAAGATTACAAAGTGTGATCGGAATCACAGGGACAGCCCTCTCGTGGTTCAGATCTTACCTAACTGATCGGTTTCAATTTGTAAATGTAAAGGATATGTCTTTCAATCTCACTGAAATGAGATATGGAATCCCACAAGGCTCTATTTTTGGACAACTAATGTTCACCCTTTACATACTACCCCTTGGCACAGTAATAAACAGACATGGCATTAACTTCCACTTTTGCACAGATGAAACTCAATTGTATATATCAGCCAAACTGGATGATAAATCTAGATTAAAGAAAATGGAAGACTGTATAAAAGACATAAAATCTTGGATGTTGCGTAACTTCCTCCTTCTAAATAGTAACAAAACAGAGGTCCTCATTTTGGGTCCTAACATTGCAAGGAAAAAATGATCAGACTTAATGCTAAATCTGGCTGATTTCTCAGTTGTACCTAGTTCAGTAGCCAAAAATCTTGGCATCATAATTGATTCAGATTTGTCATTTGACCAACACATAGGTAACATTACTGGGACCGCTTTTCTTCATCTTTGTAATATTTGAAAGTTAAGAAATGCTATTTCCTTGCACACTGTTGAAAAACTGGTGCATGCTTTTATTACCTCAAGGTTAGATTACTGCAATGCACTATTGTCAGGTTGTTCAAGCAGGAACCTAAATAGACTTCAGTTAGTTCAAAATGCTGCAGCCAGGGTCCTAACTTTGTATAAGTAGTTTGACCAGAGGAGGACGGGTCCCCCCTTTGTGAGCCTGGTTCCTCACAATGTTTTTTCCTCCAGCTCTGAGGGAGTATTTCCTTGCCACTGTCCCCATTTGGCTTGCTCACTAGGGGATCCGTCACTTAACTTTTTTTTCCTGTTTTAACCTTTTAATTATTGATTTCTGTGAAGCTGCTCTGTGACAACTTCAGTTGGGAAGAGCGCTATACAGATAAATGTTGATTTGATTTGAACTTGGCAACCTATGTTAAAGACAGAACTCAGGGTAAACAGTTGTAAGGAGATTGATGAATCTAAAAAACAGATGTTGGAAGTAATGTAGATCCATCAATGACAGTTCAGAGAACTGCTTCAGAGGAAGTAGATGAGTTTTTTGATTCTGACTTGACAACAGACAACCTGACTGACAATTGGCATACATTACAAAAGAGAGAAACAGCACTGAAGTCATATGGATTTGATTCCTCTGTATTACAAATCTCAGACCCATAGGTAAAGAGAAACATGTTGTTTCAGCAGTTAATTCATTTGGTAAGATCAAGTAACCAAGTGAGTGGTCCATGTGTGGTGAAAATTCCAACACCAGGAACATAGCCCTCGATTTTGGAAACTTTTCCCAAACCACTGCTTACAGAGTGTCATTACTATGCATTATCCTGGTAACTATATAAGTAGCGGGCTGCACATGATTATTGGTTATCTAAATCAAAGGGCTTATACAGACTTGGAGGCAATTGCACTTGGAAACAGAAATTTTATAAACAGAAATTCCTGAGCCAATAGAGGTGAAACCTGTCAGGGTTTCAGACTGTTTTGTTCCAATACTATGCACGGGGGATCAGGTGTATTTATGGGAATATCATATGTTATTTGGCAACACTGAAGTTTCCCTATGAGGTATATACTTTTCAGAAAGGTGAAGCAACTGATGAGATTCCATCTGAGGGTGTATCTGGCAGTAGAAAAAAAAGGCAAATGGCACAATTCCATAATTTGGAGCCATACCATTGGAGAATAAGTTTAGGAGAAAAGTGGGGCATAGGATTATTTCCATTGTATGGGGTGACATTCTAAAACTTTGGGTAAAATGGCAGAATCCTGCATGTGGCCAAGAGGGTTCTCTGGGAAAAAATATGGTTTCCTGTATTGAATTGTTTTCTTTGTAATAAAACTTCATCAGAATTCTTCACAGCATCACCAAACAAATAAACAACAGGATCTAGAGAAGGCATATGACAGGGTGCCAAGAGAGGAACTGTGGTACTGTATGAATAAAAAAGGTGTGGCCTAAAGGTATGTGAGAGTGGTGCAGGACATGTATGAGGACAGTGAGACAGTGGTGAGGTGTGCAGTTGGAGTGACACATGGTTTCAAGGTGAAGGTAGGGTTACATCAGGGATCAGCTTTGAGCCCCTTGTTGTATGCAGTGGTGATGGACAGGTTGACAGATGAGTTCAGATAAGGTCAGGTCCATGGACCATTATGTTTGCAGATGACATTGTAATCTGTGGTGAGAGTAGAGAGCAGGTGGAAGAGAACCTGGAGAGATGGAGGTTTGCACTGGAGAGGAGAGGAATAAATGTGAGTAGAGACAAGACGGAATACATGTGTGTGAACGAGGCAGGTGGAAAGGTGAAGATGCAAGGAGTAGAGGTCATAAAGATAGATGACTTCAAATATCTTAGGTCAACCATCTAGAGCAATGAACAGTGCAGAAAAGAGGTGAAGAAAAGGGTGCAGGCAGGATGGAGTGGGTGGAGACAGGTGTCAGGGCTGATGTATGACAGAAGGATAGCAGCAAGAGTGAAAGGGAAGGTTTATCAGACAATAGTGAGACCTGCTATGATGGTTTGGAGACTGTGGCTCTGTCTAAAAGACAGGAGGCTGAGCTGGAGCTGGTGGAGATGAAGATGCTGAGATTTTCGTTGGGAGTGAAAAGGATGGACAAGATTAGAAATGAGCAGATCAGAGGGACAGTGAAGGTGGAGCAGTTTGGAGGTAAAATTAGAGAGGCCAGGTTGAGATAGTTTGGACTTATGTTGAGGAGGAATAATGAATATATTAGACAAAGAATGTTAGAGATGGAGCTACTGGGCAGAAGGAGAAGAGGAAGACCTCAGAGAAGGTTTATGCATATAGTGAAGGTGGACATGGAGATGGTTGGTGTAACAGTAGAGGAGGCAGGGGATAGGGAAAGATGGAGACAGATGATCCGTTGTGGCGACCCCTAAAGGGAGCACCCAAAAGAAGAAGAAGTATACTTCTCTACCTATCAGGCATACTCTCACTCCTTCCATCTACTCAACACTCTGTTCAGTCACTAGTACATTTCCCTCTCTTATCCTTTATCAGCCTAACCTGCTGTACTTCCTTTCCAGCTCTAGCTCTCTGTTCAGCCAAAGGATACAAATCCTTTACTTCTTCTTTACTGTCCAGCCTCTCATACAACTAATCATAGGCCTGAGCTTTTGCCTTTGCCACCATTCTTTTCACTGTGTGACTAGCCTCACAGTACTCCTGCCTACTTCCTTCATCTCTCTGGTTATCCCAGTTTTTCTTAGCTGCTTTCTTTTTCTGAATACTCTCCAGGACTTCCTCATTCCACCACCAACTTTCCTTGTCTTCTTTCCTCTCACCAGATGAAACACCCAACACAAGTTACTCTCACTACCTTAGCTGTACTTTCCCTGTCCTCAGGTAGCTCCTCACTGCCTCCAAGGGCCTGTTGCAATTTTTTCCTGATTTGCCTGCAACTTTCCTCATCCTTCAGCTTTCACAATCAATCAATCAATCAATCAATCAATCAATCAATCAATCAATCAATCAATCAATCAATCAACCAATCAACCAACCAATCAATCAATCAATCAATCAATCAATCAAAGTTTATTTGTATAGCACTTTTTACAACAAGGAGTTTTCACAAAGCAACTTTACAGAAATCTTGGTCCAAGCCTCAAATGAGCGGCCAGTGGGCAAAACAAGGGCAAGGAAAAACTCCCTCAGGCTAGGAGGAAAAAACTTTGAGAGTAATCAAGGCTGAAGAGAGGAACCCATGTAAAATAGAAAAGAAATGAAATAAAGGAGAAATAACATTTTGTTTGCAGTAGCTGTAATACAAGTATGAATGAATAATGGCAGTGGAAATTTAAGTTGAATGCAAGCTGGTGTTGGTATTGAAGTCCATGGAGGTTGAGTAGTCTAATTTAGCAGTTGGTTCTAAGAAGTGGATGAGTAGAGGGGGTGGACCAGTATCTGCCAGGCATCCTGGGTAGCTAGGGACATGGGGGGAGAGAGGGAGAAAGATTAGTGGCCCCTTAGAGCTGTAAAAAGCCTGCATAAAGAGAAAGGTTTTCAGTCGTGATTTGAAATCAGAGAGTGTGTCTGAGTCCCGACCAGTAGGAGGAAGGCTATTCCAGAGCTGCAGGGCTTTATAAGAGAAGGTTCCCCCAACAGGGTTCTTTTTAATCCTAGGAAGTGTCAATAGGTCCGCGTCCTGAGAATGCAGTCTATGTGACGGGTTGCAGGGTATTAAAAGGTCTTTTAGATAATGTGGGGCTAAACCATTTAGCGACTTGTATGTTAGGAGCAATATTTTATAGTCGATTCATAATTTAATGGGGAGCCAATGGAGGGATAAAAAAACAGGACTAATATGATCAAATTTCCGAGTTCTAGTGAGAACCCTCGCAGCAGCATTTTGGAACTTCTGTAAAGATTTCCCCGAATTACCCGAACTACCCGAATCTAGTCTAGATGTGATGAATGCATACACCAGTATCTCAGCATGTTTGTGTGAGTGTGCTTTACGCAATTTTGAAATATTGTGTAGGTGAAAGAATCCTGTCTTTACTACATTACTAATGTGGGTGTTGAATAAAAGTTCTGAGTCAAATATAACCAAATATAACAAATATATGCCCAAATTAGCTGGGCATAATTGAAAAGCCATCTAGATTAATAGGGTTAATGGGTTTATTAAGTCCTAGTATTAAGATCTCTGTTTTATCAGAGTTTAGTAAAAGGAAGTTTTGTGTCATCCAGGTTTAAATTTCTTTAACATAGTTCGTTATCCTACTGAGGCAATGATCCTCATTAGGTTTGGTTGATATGTAAAGTTGGGTGCCTTCAACATAGCAATGAAAGTCAATATCATGCTTTCGGATGACTTTACCCAGCGGTAGTAAGTAGAGGAAGAAGAGTAATGGACATAGGACAGAACCCTGTGGAACACCATATTTTTCTATGGTGTGATAGGAGTGATTATTATTGATGTTTACACACTGAAGGCGGTCGGTCAGGTATGACTGGAACCAGTTTAGGGCTGATCCTTTAATTCCTAAGTGATTTTCAAGTCTATGAAGCAATATAGAATGGTCAGTAGTACCGAACGCGGCACTAAGATCCAGTAATACTAAAATAGCATTACAGTTTCTATCACGGGAGAGCAGGGGGTCATTTGTAACTTTTAGTAGGGCTGTTTCTGTGCTATGATTTGGTCTAAATCCAGATTAGGTAGGTACATATTTGGTCAGACATTACTATTTCTAGGATCTTAGCTCAGAAGGGAAGGTTTGCTATCAGTCTTTAGTTTGCAAGTTCATGAGGGTCGAGATTTGGCTTTTTCAAAATGGGATTAATAATTGCAGATTTAAGAGACTTAGCCATATATCCTATGCTAAGGGAAGAGTTCACTATATTGAGTAATAATTTGATAGCAGTAGGAGCAACCTGTTTAAATAGTCTTGTGGGTACTGGATCTAGTGCACATGAGGATGATTTGGAGGAGCTAATTATACTAAGGAGGTCTGTTTCACTAACAGCGTTAAAATGTTCTAAACTCAACTCAGTACCAGTGCTGTTCTCAAATGTGTAAAGAGGTGAGGTTGGAGCCAGATTATGAATTTTTAGTTGACTTTTTTTCTATTTTGACATTAAAAAATGTCATAAAATCATTACAAGAGATATCAGGTGGAATGATTGAGCCTGTGTTGTGGCTACTGGTTATTTTTGAAAAGGTATCTAGGGTTGTCTTTATTTTTATCTATGAGCAATGCAATACATGATGATTTTGCTTTGACTAAGGAGTGTTTATAATCTGTAATACTAAGTTTCCAAACATCTCTGAAAATGTCTAATTTTGTTTGCCGCCATTTGCGTTCATAACTACATGCAGTAAAAAGAGTAAAGAGACTGAGGTCTCACTGTGAATACTCACAGTGATTACTGATGAAAAATTACTTGATGAATCGGTGTAGTCAAGTCTACTCATTTGTTGATGTATATTGATGGTGTATCAACAATTATCTTATATTGTTTCAAGTACATCACCTGTACTGTCTGATATTGGTAGAACCCAGAGGGGAGGGGCTACTAGTGTATATATATGCTCTGAGGGGTAGAGTAAGGGGGAGTGAGTAGAGACCTTGCCATGGTGTGACTTTGCAGTCTTTGGTCATTACCACTGAAGTAGTGGGATGGTTTAGTTTTATTATTATTTTCTTTTCTTTATCTTTATTTGCGCAGTGTATATATTTGTTTATTTATATTTGATTGTTTAATAAACTGGTGGCCTACCTGGAGATTTTACCTCTGTCTGCTCCATTTGTGGGTACCTCTGACTACTCGCCCTACACTACCCAGGTAGTACACTTCGACCCCTCTGGTCTAAGTACCCTACTACCTCACAGCCTCCCTCCACTCTTGTATGTCACCCTGTGTTCTTCACTCTTCTGAAAATATGTGTTCACCACAGCCATTTCCATTCTCTTTGCAAAATCTATAACCATCTGACCGTCTGCATTTCTGTCTTTCACACCATACATACCCAGCACCTCTTCAGCCCCTCTGTTCCCTTCACCAACATGTCCATTGAAGTCTGCACCAATCACCAATCTAGAGACACCTTCAACAACTTCATCCATCATACTCCTAAATTTCTCTTTTTCCTCTAAGAGTAAAGTGAAGGATTTCTTGTCCTGTTGGAAGAAATGGATGATGTTCAGTTATGCTCCTGTAGATATACTTCATAACCAACCAATGGCATTCAGAGCAGTTCAAGACCCAACCCTCTGTTATGTATCTGCTTTGAGGACAGAAACCACAAAGTGAATAAATTAACTGTGACATAACAAGAAGTTTGAGCAAAGGAAATAATTTGAGTTGGATACTGGAGAGTTTCAAGAAACTGTGAAACTTATTTTGAAGAGATAAATGAAATACAGTCGGAATATGGATTAAATCTACTGTATATATGAAGAACATTTACGTGTAGCTCATTATGGGGTCTATCTCCTCCTCTGTCACTCTGAGCCTTTAAGTCAGCATACTGTACTGAGACCTACTGGAGTTGCTCTGAAAATACTGACTCTAAATCCACTATATATTCTGTTTTCTTTCTTTCTTTTTTTTTAGCTGGGTCTTAGGACAGATCCTTGATTCTGGTGAAAATATTGAAGCTGTTCAACTTCTTATTCACATTTTCCCACAGAAATGCAACATGCAACAGTCTTTCCTCATTCAAGTAAAAAATGTCCAGTACGGAGATGCTCAGTAGACCTGAAAGGGACCGCATGAGATAAACTCCTTAACACAGTTATATTAACTGGCAGGGTACTACAATGATCTCACAGCATCAACAAACTTCATTATCTTTCAATAATGTGGTGACAACACCAGTCAACCCCACCACCCCATCAGTTATCTCGAGAGTTCTCTGATAGCATAGGGCTTGGCAGTCATCCAGAATCTGTAACAAAAACACAAAAGAAAGAAAAAAGGAAACCAGACTGTGTTTAAAGTTCAGTTTGGGTAAACAGAAGACAGGTGGTATCCTCAAAGGGTTCTGGGAGGGTGAGCTTTCAGCATGAAACCATTTGTCCCCAGATTTATGCTTTCCGTCTTTGGCCAGACTGTCTTTGTACAGTTCATCCCCGCATGTGTCGCACGGTTGTTTGTGGGACTGAGAGGTAGCGCTGGTAGGTGTTGCACTGGTTTGTTGTGATCTAGCAATATCTGGGGGTGGAGATGGGGGTTTTTCATGGGGCCTCACATCTGGGGTGGCCTGCCCCGGTGAGGTAGTAGGGTCTTGTTCCTCAGTGGGTGTGGGGGTCCACAGAGCCACCCAAGGTTGTCCGCTGGTAACACCATTTCTTGCAGCAAGATCAGCTTTCTGATTTCCATCTGCCAGAGGTGATGTGCCTGGTTTCTGATGGGCTTTCACCTTCAACAGCTGCTCCTCACCCCAGTACGCACACACAGCAAAACCAGAACGATAAGTCTTGGTGTTGTTATCAAGAAAACGCACTCCACCTACAAAGACGGTCAGAATATTGCTGTCATGAGTCAGTCTCAGCCTGTGCAATGCATCTGGGAACACAGGGCAGCTTTCAGCCGTGGGGGCCGAGGGTTCTCCTTGTATGACATTGCCCAAGAAGTTCACCTGTGTTTCCAGCAGCTGCAGCTTCTTTGGACTCAGTTTCAGGCCTCCTCGTTCCAGAAGGGTCATCAGTTAATCTAAAAGATCCAGATGTTCCTGTCGTGTGATATACTGGAGCAGAATAGTATCAACAAAACAGAGCAGAGCTTCTGGTTTCGAGAAGGGTTTCAAATTTTGGCTCACAAAATGGTGGAAAACAGTGGGAGAATTTAGCCAGTCCTGTGGGAGTCTTGTCCAGGTGTACTGGGTTCCCTCAAAACAGAAAGCAAACTTGTGCTGGCTATTCTCGTGGACAGGTATGTACCAGGATGCACTGCTCAGCTTCAAAGTGGACAGGAAGTGAAAATTCGGGTCAAGAGATGCAATAATATCAGGGAGGCTTGCAGCAAGTGGTGCAGCAGAATCGGTTCTGGCATTAAGGGCATTAAAATCTATGGTCAGACGCCAAAAGGGGTGCATCAGATATTGCCCTAACATGATGGGATGAATCTCCCTTCCAAATCAGACTGTTTGGAAAATCAATAATCAAACCTTGTTTGCTCAAAAGATCTGCACCGATTAAGGAACCTTCAGCATTTGCACAACACCACACTGTATCAACAAAAGCATCATTTCCAATAGCCAAATCAATTGGGGAAGTCTCAACAGCTGTTGCCCTGACAGAGTCATCTGTGCCAAAACCATGCAAGTTAATTCTGGGTCAGGAGTTCTGTTAAGTAAACTAACTGAAGCTCCAGAATCAATAAGCCAAAGTGAACTATCATTCCCCACAGTAACCTCTACCACTGGTCTACCACGCCGATCTCTCTCAATTTCTGCCACAATCCATAAATCTGCTGTGAATTCTGGCTGTGATGGTCACTCAGACTTGTGAGGATGTTTCCTAAGAGGTTGTTGTGTGGGTGAGTCTGGACCAGAGATGAGAGCAACTCGGTGGGAGGGACAGGGTTGTTCCTCCTCCACACCGGGCTCTGAGGAGTCAGCATTGGATCTTGGAATAATATGTTTCTGCAGCTCCTGAACAGCCTTTGCCAAATCCCTGATCTCACGGGCGATCTGAGCTGCAGAAAAATCAGTTTTGGTACATGCACGGCTCACATGACCAGTTCTACCACAGCGGAAGCAAATTTGGCCTTACTTAACACCTTTATCTGTGTTATTTTAGGATGTGGGAGTGCTTCAAGCGCCTGGTCTGACTGAGAGCGAGAGGGGAGGGGCTGCGGGTGCTGCTGGAGAGGAGCGCGTCCCCCTCGGGGGAACTTGATTCATTGTGGCTCGGCAAGTCATCAAGGATGGATTAAAATGGAGCGTTTTTTGGATTAAAATGGAGCGTTCAAAGGTCGAACTGGAAGTGGGGACGCAAAACGCCCGTGTCCAGGAACATCAGAACAGAAAAAAACAAAGAAAGTGAGAAAATATGATGAAAAGTACTTGGAATATTTTACGAGTTATTGATACCGTTTTTTCCCGGGGGCAGGGGGGTCGCGAAATTTACTGAAGCCTAAAAGGAGGTCACACAGTGAAAAAGTTTAAGAACCTCTGCTGTGACAGAATCAGTTTCTTAAATGCTGGGAAGTCACGGACAGGGTCTTCCTGGCATTCAGAGTACCACGCCCTGAGCCGCTCAGCGAATCACTCTGGAGATTTGGTCGCATTCTGTTTTACCTGAGTAATATCTGACCACCCGACCTCTGACTCAACACCCATAACCGCATAGAAAGCCTTCCTACGCTGTCTCTCGTCCACTCTGTTATGCTCCACAGTTCTGTGATAATGTAATGCGGCAGCATCTTCGTCTAAGAGGGAGTGTTTTAGTAGGAAGCATGCTTCAGGGTTTTAGAAATGCTGGGCACTGATTTTACTCTCAAAATGCCTTAAGAACAACCTAGGGTCATCCTTCTCTGGATCAAAATTTCCCAGTAAGTTCACAAACGAATCCACAGTCTTCCTAGTAAGAGCAACTGACTCACAACAGAATTCCTCCTCGTCAGAACTATCCTCGGTCTCATCGATAGTTCTGCCAGGGCCATTATCAGTGGGTGATTTTCCGTGAAAAGTGATCTCAAGTGGGCGCTCGAGTCCTTTCTGACAAGAGCTCACCCGCTCCAGCTGGAAAGAGTCCCGTCCTGTGCCTGGGTTCTGACCCGCACCTGCAGAGTCAGGATCCAGGACAGGGGATCTCTCCTCAGCGGGAGAACCCTCGTCTCTTTCGGACAGTATGGCTATATGAGCTTCAGACATAATCTTCTGGTTTTCCATTTTTCATTGTACAGCTGGGTCTACAGGGGCTGTTGGACATGTGTCCTCCAGCTTTTCCCTGTAGGGCGCTCTGTACACGATGCTCTGGTCCTTTACTTTTGTCTGCAGAGTCCAGATTCGAGCATGGTCTGTTATAACCTGTTTGTCTGCCTTCTGCAGGTTTTTAGCTAAATCTGTTTTGACATAGGTCAGATCTGCAAGTATGGCATCCTTCACTGTCAGCTGCAGCTGTAATTCATCTATCTGGGAGTCGAGGGAATCGAAT
Organism: Acestrorhynchus altus; assembly: GCA_034509495.1. Lineage (NCBI taxonomy): Eukaryota > Metazoa > Chordata > Actinopteri > Characiformes > Acestrorhynchidae > Acestrorhynchus > Acestrorhynchus altus. Next base: position 7,501,100 of record CM067516.1, on the reverse strand, counting down.
CAGTGCAGTTCGGTAATAGTGCGGGACAGCTGTGCTGCAGTGATGATGTATAATTTGTAAGCAGCTACCAAATGACATGCCATCTTATGGGTGTGACCCTTAAACTTCTTTGCTGCTAAAATCTGTTCGACCATTGGTTCACACTCATCAACATCTCCAATTTCATCAAACAGTTCCATGTTTATTAATCTGCTTGGCTACATATTCACATAGATTTAGTGGACCCTTCTGTTTGTGTTTTCCCCATGATGATTCTATTCAAAAGGTTTTAGTGATGATAAAATGACCCAGTTTTTCAGGTTCAAAGCACAAACCAACACAGCCAGGCCACCAGAGCCAAAATAATCAGTCCCAGACTGGTTGTAAACACAGGGGAGCAAATACTACAGGAATGATGAAGATTACAAGGTGATCAAAATGTTAAAAACCAAATGACTAACAGGAATTTTGTAATTTCCACTATTTTCATTTTAAATGGTTGAAATTTCAACAATTTCCTTTCTAATTTGACTAATGTTCTAAAATCTAGGTCTTTTAGAGGATATAGACATGATATTTATATTAGATGGGACTTTGCATCAACTCCTGATCCTCCCAAACATGTCTTGAACCAGAATTGTCACTTACCGCACTAGTATAGCTATGATCAGCAGGGCACGGCTTGCTCCTTGGCCTGTTGTCATCCTTGTTTGGTCTTTCTTCTCTCTTGGTTGGATTTTGGTTGTTAATGTCGTGCCACCTGATTGTCCTGCACTAATTTTAGCCTAAAAACATTTATTTTGCATTGAGGTCTTTAACATTTCTTTGGTTGAACAACGTGTGTGCATAGGGTGATTGTCTTGCTGCATGACCCACATTCTCTTGAGATTCAGCTCACAGACAGCTCTAACATTTTCCTTTAGAATTTACTGGTACAATCCAAAATTGCTCCTTTTCTGAAGATAGATGCTGCACTTTGACCTCAGCTGTGGTGAGACCTACCTGTAGGTCATGCCATGACATTTTAGGACTTTTTTACACATATTGTGGTCTTAATTTTGCACTGGTCTTAGGCTAGGGTGGCCTGACCTGGCCATGAGGCCAGTTGTCTCACTTGCAAATAAATTTGCAAACAGTGGAATGGCTGTTTTGAGAGCTTTTTTAAAGCAAATTCCATTTGCTTCTACAGCCTTCTTTTGAGGTTTAAACAAGACAGACCCCTCCAAAGTCATCTCTAATGATAGTCTAATCATTGGCAGCTACACTTGATTCTATTATACAGGGGTTTTTAACCTGGGGGTTGCGATGTACTTCTAGGGGGGTCGCGAATGTGACACTAATTAAGACGTTTTATCAGCTAAATGTGCGAAGAATCAGATTTAAACTCTAAACTTTTTCACACTATATTCTCATTCTGGAGTGTCTCGCATGAAGGACATGGCTTGTCAAACCACTGTTGCTTAAAATAGAGCATTTTTATAACATTTATTTCACTGAATCAAACTGACTCACTCACCGTTCTGCTCGACTCTTCCATCTGAATCTTGGTTCAGGTTCATGCACATTGTGGCTCAGCACGTCATCCAGGCTGGATTAAAATGGAGTGTTTTTTAGAAGGTCGAATTGGAAGTGGGGACGCAAAATGCGGCTCATTCATCCTTTTACCGCGGCTCTGCGTGGCTCAGGAAAATACATTATAAGTATTTAATTGAAACTTATTTTGTTGCGTTAATTCTTTTTTCAATTTTCATTGTCAATTGGAAGATTATTCTGATATAAAATTATACTTTATTATTTTCTGTCGCTCAAAATAAGGGGCACACTTGTGGAAGCCGGTTTACTGCCAAAACCCGGCAGGTGTAAATCAACCTGATCTGGATCCGAATCTGAAGCCAGAGCTGGATCTGGATCTGACTGACATAGCTGACAAAGGCATGTGGGTGTCCGAATTCAAACGCTTGAAAGAGGATCTTGAAGACGTTGCCCGTCAGAAGGCCACTCTTGTTCAGAATCACAAATGGAGTGATATTGAGAACCTTCCAGGACAAACTTGTGTTTGAAACATGGAACGTCATCCCCGACACCCATATAAACATGAAGAAATATGAATTAGAAGTCCTGCTGATCTTCAGATACACCTACAGTATATATGTGAGCAGCTGTTCTCCACCATGAACTACGTTAAAAACAAACACTGCTCACAGACAAAAAGACAGCTTACAGTCCTGTAAAGGTGAGAGTGACTTCATACCCTGATCTGCAGACGCTCTGCGCAGAGCTTCAGGAGCAGAAGTCCCATTAACCAGCTCAAAGAAATATTTATTCAGATATTTTGCAAATATTTATTTTTCATTGTTTAGTGACATAGTGCTTTTTCCCAGTGTATTTTTTTATTCAGGTCCACTCTCTGTTACACACTCTGAAAGCCCAAAGATAAGGAAATAATGATGATGACGGCTCACAGCATGTTTTTGCTTTTGTTTGCTACATGAATAATTTAAATAAATAATAATTAAATAAATAATATCTAATTTTATTGGATTTCAAACACACTATAGTTGTTTGCACAAAGTGTAAAGGTAAGAAAAATCAATATATACTGTGTTCTCTTCATTTTAGATCTCAAAAATTATTCGCGGCTCCCAGTGTTTTATTTTCCGTGGAAAGCGGGTCCAAATGGCTCATTGGGTGTTAAAGGTTGCCGACCCCTTCACTAGAGGAACATCAGAACAGAAAAAAACAAAGAAAGTGAGATAATACGATGAAAAGTACTTGGATTATTTTACGAGTTATTGATACCGTTTTTTCCCAGGAGAAAGGAGGTCGCGAAATTTACTGGAGCCTAAAAAGGGGCCGCACAGTGAAAAAGATTAAGAACCTCTGCTATCATGTAATTCCCAAAGTCACAGGATTATAAAGTAGTGCACCTTGGCAACCCGCACCTCCTATATAAGTTGCAAGGTGAGTGAATTTGAACACTGGCCACCATGTTCATAGCAAAGTGACATGGATTCAAGTGAGACATGAAAGTGGGTACCAGATAGGCGACATTCCATTTCTGAAGTTTTATAGGCCTTTAACATTCCTCAATACACGGTGTCACATGTATCCTGATGTTTTTAGTCATAGAACCAAATCTTGACAATTTGGGCCTGATGGTATGTTGCATCATTATTTTGGAACAGCGCATCACACTCCGTCTGATCCACTCATTAAAGCTCAACACTCACTAACACACCACCACCACGTCAGTGCCACTGCAGTGCTCAGAATGATCCACCACCCGCATAATACCTGGTCTGTGGAGGTCCTGTGGGCCCCTGACCACTGAAGAACAAGGAGAACAGAGGGACTACAGCCAAAGTACTATAGTACTCAGCTGACCAGTGTGGTATAGAAACAAAGGTCTTTTAATGGATGATCGGTCGATAAAGCAGGTAAAAATATACACAGGCGTACTTACGGTTAAGATGTGCTGCAGCGTAGAGTGAAGTGAAGGTTTTCTTCTCCTGCTGGAAGCAGTGAGTGATGGTCAGTGATGCACCTGTAGATATATTTTATATCTCCAAAAGTGAAGCCAACCAATGGCATCCAAAGCACTTCAAGAACAAACATTCTGTTATGTAACTGCCCTGAGGGCAGACACAACAAATGATGATGACTTCAAGATAACATGAATGTTTAGAGACATTTTAGCCAGGGCAAGGGTTTGGTTTCTTGGTGACCATAAAGAACAAAAAGAAATATCAAGATATGCAGAATACATTTATTTTTGTGTGGCTAATTTATGTGTAGCTCATTATAAAAACTAACACCTTACTAGCTAAATACTACATTTACTTAAGGACACCTTTTGTTCTGACTGCTTTCTGTAGACATGGCTGTTCCTGTCCTGTACAGGCGTATCTGAAATAAGATTTAAAGATACTGCTGGCACAGTCTAATACTCATCAAGATAGACCGTTCACCCGGAGGATATTTCACAAGAGCACAGCAACCATTTAAAATGTTTGAATAGTTTCATAAAGAACAACAAGTACAGACAGCATGAGTTGTTTATGCTGCAGCTTATGTTCTGGGTCCAGAGCACTGAAATGAAAATGGAATGCGGATCTGTTCAAGTGGTGTCTGATTTTATACTCGGGTGCATGCACACGGCATGTTTCAGTCAAAAGGCTGTGTTCAGGGTCTGCTTTTGCAGGGGTGCATGAACATTGGGAACAGTTCAGTCCTAAAAACTGAAAAAGTCAAACAAATGAAACAACAATATTATACTCGCTTTTTAATTAATTGAGGAAAATGATCTAAAACTACATATCTGTGAGTGGCAAAAGTATGTGAACACTGCAGACAGGTAGCAATGTTCTTTTTGGAAAGCAGTGGCTGATGCTGGACTCATGAACATTAACCATAGACGGTGTGAGAATGGCCTTTAGTTGCTAAGAAGTTACCTTTGCTTTCTTTGTGAGCTCACAGACTATCACACCGTGCTCTTGGTGTGATTTTTTTTGGAAGAGCACTCCTAGAGAGGCTAATAATGGTCTTGAATCTGTCTGATTGTGGACTAATGGAGTCCAAACTCTTTAGAGATGACCTTTTGCAACCTGATGAGCATCAACCTCTCACTTTCTGAGCTCCTCAAAAATCACACTTCCACAAATGTGTTGTGAAGATCAGTCTTTGCTAGATCGTGGTCCTTTAAATAAAACAGGACGCCCACTCATACCTGGCTGTCACCGATTTTTTGAAACCTGACATGACTAATTTCACCTTCAAATGATCTGCAAAGGTTCACATACTTTTGCCACTGATATGTAACACTGGGTCATTATCATCAATAAATAAATGTGCAGATGTGATATTTTAGCCTTATTTTTACATTTCTGAAGCATTCACAGACTTTGAAGCACAACTGTACTGGTTACCAGTAACATGAATACCCCATTCCTCCACTTTTTGAATTTTGTCCAATTTGCATGGGAATGAAAGTCTGAGGCTTGAAAAATGTCTTGGCATTTTGGTTTGGTTTTTATTGTGCTTCCTGTTCTAACCTGTTTAATCTTTATGAGGCTGAAATTTGACTGTTATTATATTTTAGTCTTATCCCTTTATTTTAAAAATACTTCAGTCCTACATGTGTTACTATTTGTGAGATTGCCTAATAAAATTTGTTATGGTTCTCAGGCACTTTCAGGGTCCCATTTTTAATGGCTGCATCATTCCAAGTGCATTATGCCTCCTCAATAAGTACTCTTCACTGCAGAACCTGATGTTCAGGGGGTGGAGTTAGACGGCATCCAACAAGTCCCATTTTGTGTCTTCACTGGTGGAAAAGCACAGTGTTTCTATTAGTCTGAAATCCAGTACATTACAGAATGAGATTTAGATTCCCTGCCACAGGAGCAGCATTACCGTGTTTACAGAATACTAATTCTATCCATATACTAATGCATCTCACAAAATTAGAATATCATGGAAAAACTTTTTTGTGTTCAATTTAATTATAAAAGTAAATAAAGTATTTTATAAGCCATTCTTTTCTTTTAATGTTGATACAGTCAGTCAGTCATTGTCTTTTCCACATAGTCCTGAATAGGTGGATCCAGAGTGCAAAATAAATTGTTTTAATAATTTGAAATGTCGGATTTCTGATTTTCATGAGCTTTAAGTTGTATGATAATGAATGGACATTTTCATAATATTCTGATCTCCTGGGGTGGACTAGTAGAACCATACCTATGGCCTAGATCTCCTGTCTCAAGAGCAGTACTACCCAGTAAACAGAAGATTAGGAGTAACCTTAGAGAATCAATATAACTGAGGTTATAATATTGTAATATTGCTGTAC
>CM067516.1:7415683-7494773 GCA_034509495.1 Acestrorhynchus altus | reverse complement strand
TGTGAAGAAGCTGTTGTACCCCTGACAATGGGAGAGAATAAATGGGAGACTCGACCACGTTTGCTCTCTGCTGTGCTATATTACAGATAATTTTTATAACAACGTAGGAAACAATTTAACACTAACAACCACTAAATATTACACGGATATATACAAAACTTTCTTGTACAGTATCGAACATTATTTCACAGAGATACCTTTTATAATATCAAGAGATTTATGCATATAGTCACTGAAACAGACCAATACCCACATATCTCACTTAAACATACGCCACTATACAGTTCCAGAAATTAATCTAGTGCTAAGCTACATGCTTTCTGCTAGTAACAGTGGAGCTTTAGTGTGTCTATCCCCAAACTTTCATAAAAACACATCCACATTGTCTCTAACCACTTACATTCCATTGTTCGTGGCTAGAACTGTTTTTAATAGACAGTTTACCTGACAATGGAAGAGAATAAATGGGAGACTCGACCCCGTTTGCTCTCTGCTGTGCTATATTACAGATAATGAGAAAACACGAGAGCTCCCCCTTAAGTTCCACCAAGACATTACCTCGCCACTGAAAGGACTGACGAGGGCTCCCTCTACTGTCCACTAAAGCACCAACCAAACATTTGACCTCTAAAGTAACCTCAAATTATTTTTATATGAATCATCTTTGTCGTATAAATGAACTCATTTATATGACTTGTTGCATACTATCATACATACCACAAAGCCAGATGGTTTGTATCATCTTGTACATGACTTAATAGCAGTAAATGAGGTGGTAGCTGATTTTCCAGCAGAAGTGCCAGATCCACATACTTTGTTAGCTGAAATCCCGCCAGATGCAACACATTTCACAGTTTTAGATTTATGTGGAGCATTTTTCAGTGTTTCAAGTCAAGATTTATTTTGGTTCAGGTACCATGGACAGTTTTATGACTGCAAGAGGTTACCACAGAGGTTTAAACATAGCCCACACATCTTAAAACAAAGTATTGAAAGATGATTTGGCAGGAATAGATCTAATATTAAATAGTACTGTTGTCTAGTATGTTGATGACATAATAATTTGTTCACCAGATGAGGAAACGTGTCATAAGCATGTTACAGATACTGGCAGAGAAGGGACATAAAGCTTCTCAGAAGAAGTTGCTGTATTGTCAGAAAAAAGTAGTTTACTTGGGACAGACAAGAATGCAGGGGCACAGAAGCATTTCTGCTTTTCACAAAAATCCCTAAGCCCAGAATAGTTAGAGAGATGATGACCTTCTTGGGCATTGCAGGCTATTCCACAGCATGGGTAGAGGATTACACTAGTTTGACAGGCCCTTTAAAGGCTATGATTATAGATACTGGGGATTCTCAATTGCACTGTAATCTGTCCTGGACACAGGATGGCCTTTGGGATTTGAGACAATTAAACAGAGATTGCAAGAAGCACCAGCTTTAGCACTTCCAGATTATTCTAAGAATTTTCTGTAGTATGTGTCAACAAATATGCATAAATATGCATGAGCAGTTCTTTGTCAGCCAACAGGAACAGGAACAAATCCTCAACCAATTTCATATTATTCTACTGCTTAGAATTCAGAATTCAGAAGTAGAGCTGGAGTTAACTGTATGCTATAGAGCAATGGTGAGAGTTTCTTTAATGTATGATAAGGTGTCATTTGTCACGATGGGTTATCCAGTGACAATTCTTACTCAACACAGTCTTAGAAATCTTTTGAATTATGGCAAACATACACTGACTATGCCTAGGCTTAAAGATTACTATAGGCCTCTGGAGAAAGATGTCACCTCAGTGAGGTATGTCACAGTAAATCGAGCTGAGAATTTACCACATAATTGTGTTTGAGAAGCAGAGAAATATTCAAGGCTTAGGTCAGATCTGCAAGCCCTTCCTCTGCGTGAGGCAGATGTAGAGTACTGGACTGATGGGTCCTGTTATCGTATGGGGGATAAACTGAGTGCTGGCTATGCTAGAGGAAGAGGCCAAGGAACTGGATGTGTTGTTGAGAAAGCAGAAGTAGTACCACAGCCTGCATCTGCGCAGCTTGCTGAATTAGTAGGGTTAACTGAAGCATGTTTGTTGGCAGAAGGTAAGCGAGTGAAAATATATATTAACTCTGCCTATGCGCATAATGTGTGTCACTTGTTTGGATCAGTGTGGAAGAACCGAGGATTTAAGAATACGGATGATTCACAGATACAACACCATACTCAAATAAAAAAGCTGTTGCATGCAATGATGCAGCCTAAAGAGATAGCAATAGCTAAATGTGCAGCTCATAGATTGGATGCATCAAAAGTCACACAGCTGCTAAAGCAGTTACAGGAGCAAACAAATTGGGTGAAGTATTTTTGGTTACTCATGAAATGGATGTGGAAGGTAAGGTTACACTTCGGGATGTAAATCTTATGCAGGAAGCTGCTTCGTAGATAGATAAGCAGTTGTGGTTAGATTGAGGTGCCACTTGAGATTCTAGCCTCATGAGAGGCTGATAATAGCACCTTCAGACCTATTAAGTCTGATGATTCATGAGCACATGGGTTAGTGCATGTTGCAAGAGGAGAATTTAGGAGAAAGGTTACACAGGAGTATGGTTTTTGGGTAGATGCACCGTTTGTTTGAAAAACAATGTTTGGAGGGGTGTGAAGGTTTTATCTGGTCACATTCCAACTCCAAAATGTCCTATGTGTGAGCTAGTTGTGGATTTTGTTGACATGATAAAACCAGTGGAAGATAAGAGATATTTGTTGGTGGTCATGGATCGTTTTTCAAGATGGGTTGAGGCCTGTGCAACTAAGCGAAAAGATTTTTAAATTTTTGTGTAGGGAAGTCATCAGTAGATGGGGATGTTTCTGGATCGAATATATTCAGATAATGGAAAGGAGTTTGTGGATAAGATGAAATTGATATAGCAAAAACTGGGGATTAAACAGCATTGTATTATCCACAGAGTCCAGGAATTAGTGAGAAAATTAATGGTGTTTTAAAAATTGTATTGTTAAGATCTGTCAGCATACGGGGTTAAATTGGATGGTGGCTCTTCTGCTGGCATTAATGGTGTGTTGCTCAAGTGAGCTGCGTGATTTGCATATGATGCCACATGAGTTGCTTACAGGAAGGCAAATGCCGACGCCTTGTTTATGTACAAGTGGAAAGGGTTCAAGCTTAGGACTTTTGGAGGATGAGATGAGAGCATATGTTACATGGCTAATTTGCATAAAAGGATATCCACATATGTTTCTAACAGGCAAAGAAAGGAAGAGGTGCAGGAGAGACTGGATGAGCAAAAGAGAAGCACAGTGCAACCTGGAGACAAGCTGTTCGTGAAGGTGTTTAGAAGGAAATGGTATAATGATGCAGTGAAGGACCATATGATGTTGTTTGCAGTACTGGAACAGCAGTTCAGGTAAAAGGGTAAATTACCAAGGGAAGAGGTGCCGTGCATAGAGAGCCAAGATGTTGGTGGCTCAGGAGAGCCAGCAGAACACATTGAAGAAAAGAAGATGCATGAAGATCTCCAGAGTCATAATCCAGAAGAGGAGACTGTCCATGATGAGGACAGTGATGGTGATTCTGTATGTCTTTGTGATGGTGCCAGAAATTACTCTGCAGTTCACAAACGGGAAACAAGATTTAGTGACATTGATTCTCAACATGTTCCAATGACACCAGAGACTCAGCAGGGTGTGAAACAACAAAGGTTAGAAAGAACTATGAGCCAAGTTCAAGACAATGTGGAGAGTCAGTTAGACGAAGTAGTCCAAGACCAGTTCGGGAAAGGGTTAAAGCAAATCGCTATGAGAACTAGGATTGAAGAGACCTTAGGAAGTCTTAATCATTCATCATTGAAGGATATTGAAGTTATGACTGTGTCACATGTAACTACATTAGAGCCTCAGATGACAACAACAGTGTAAAATCCTTTGAACACAGTTGTTAGTGCTATGGTAGGGAAAACTGTTTCTCTTCCTTGTCATCGTGGAATGTGGGTGGTAATAATTCTCCTATGTGGAAAAACAACCATGGAGAACATGTGGTATTAGCAGGACCTGAAGTTGATTCTGTGCCTTGTAATCAGAGGAAGTATCTTTTGTACAATGACATGAGGTGGTATGTGTGCGGTTTCTTGGGAAGACCAAGGGGAATATACATGTACTTTTTTAGATGTAGAGTCTAAATTTGTTCCATTTAGGAATGTGTGGTTAAAAAGCATTGGGACACATCAGGTGGAGTTTAGAATAGAAGGTTTACATCCTACTGGAGTTTATACAGTTGCTGAAAGGATGCAGGAGAGATTTACTACAGTATCTGCTCTAAGGGGGAATACTGAACCTATGAAGAATACCACTTTAGACTTGGAAACAACTAAGGGTTGTTAATTTATCAACTCAGGCTACTACAATAGCTGTGACATTAGAATGGATGAAGGATACTATAGAGAGGGTGACAACTTCTAGTCTTGTGACTTCTGGGAATGACACAAGTGAGCTGAATCAAACAGTGATGACTTCTTTGTCATCCGGAAGTTATAAATGTGACACAGACACCTGATATAACATCTTTAAACAATAAGGAAGTAGTCAATACAACGTTACTCAATGTTTTGTGCCTCAATGAAACTTGGATTAGACCTGATGAATACCTGGCACTAAATGAAGCCACACCTGAAGTATGTACACAACCCAGGTGGAGGTGGAGTCTGTATAAGCTACCAAAATATTTTAGAAATTAATCAGATACACTATAACACCTTCACTTCCTTTGAAATTCTGTATATTAACATTAATCCAGCCACACACAAAAACATACTGTCATTCATTAATCTATATAGACCTCCAGGACCCTACTCAGAGTTTTTATAAGAATTTAGTGAATATGCTGCAGACATAGCAGTCTGCAGTGATAAAGTAATAGTCGTAGGAGATTTTAATTTTCACTTTGAGAAGGTAGACGATCCATTAAAAAAGGCATTTACCTCAATCCTAAACTCTGTAGGTATTATCCAGAATGTAACCAGGCCGACACATTACTGTAATCACACTCTGGATTTGGTTCTGACCCTGGGTGTTGGCATAATTTAAATAATCTTCCCCAAACCACAGCAATCTCAGATCATTATTTAATTTCCTTTGTGCTACAGCTTAGCCAAAATGTATGTAGTACCAGATTACTATCCAACAGATCCAGAGGAGTTAACTAAATTAACAAACTGTTTACATAATAACCTCAGATCAACACTGGACAATGTAGCACCACTTAAATAATAAAAAAATAAGACAGAAATAAGACAAAATCACCCCATGGTATAATGATCCTTAAACATACCTTAAAACAGTCAGCACGAAGGCTAGAACGGAAATGGCGATCCAATAAACTGGAAGTATTCCACTCAGCTTGGAAGAACAGCCTAACTGATTGCTCACTAGAGTTTGCTCAGATTTATCCACAATGATTGAAAAAAACAAAAACAATCCCAGAGTACTTTTCAGTGCAATCTCAAAACCTACAAAAAATCAGGCAGGTACACCACCTCAGATTCCATCAAATTTCACAAGAAATATCTTTATGGACTTTTTCAATCATAAAATAGAAAATATTTGACAGAAAATTCAACCCATAATATTAAGTCCAAACAGTTTGTCTTCCGGTCTGGCTGATATAGAACAAAATATAGATCTAGAAGAAAAGTTGGAAACCTTTCACCCACTTCCACAGTCAGAATTAGAGAAAATTATTTACTCCTCAAATTCTGCCACCTGCTGTCTAGATGCAATCCCATCAAACCTACTTAAAGACGTGCTGCCAGCTATAATCAAACCTCTCTTAACAATAGTAAACTCTTCTCTTAGTTTAGGTTACATACCTAAAGCTTTTAAAGTAGCAGGTATTTAACCACTGCTCAAGAAAGCCAATCTGGATCAGAGTGTACTGGATAATTACAGACCTATTTCTAATTTACCATTTATATCTAAGATACCTGCACGAGAATCACATATTTGAAAAATTCCAATCTGGATTCAGGCCTCATCATAGTACTGAGACAGCCATAGTTAGGATTACAAATTATCTCCTTCTTGCCTCTGATCAAGGCTGTGTGTCCCTGCTTGTGCTGCTAGATTTAAGTGCAGCATTTGATACAATAAATCACACTATTCTCCTAGAAATATTACAAAGTGTGATCGAAATCACAGGGACAGCCCTCTCGTGGTTCAATTTGTAAATGTAAAGGAAATGTCTTTCAATCTCACTGAAATGAGATATGGAATCCCACAAGGCTCTATTTTAGGACAATTACTGTTCACTCTTTACATGCTACCCCTTGGCACAGTAATAAACAGACATAGCATTAACTTCCACTTTTACACAGATGATACTCAATTGTATATATCAGCCAAACCTGATGATAAAACTAGATTAAAAAAATGGATGACTGTATAAAGACATAAAATCTTGGATGTTGCGTAACTTCCTCCTTCTAAATAGTAACAAAACCTTTTGGGTCCTAAAATTGCAAGGAAAAAATGATCAGACTTAATGTTAAATCTGGCTGATTTCTCAGTTGTACCTAGTTCAGTAGCCAAAAATCTTGGTATCATAATGGATTCAGATTTGTCATTTGAACGACACATAGTTAACATTACTGGGACTGTTTTTTTTTTTATCTTCATAATATATGAAAGTTAAAAAATGCCATATCCTTGCACACTGTTGAAAAACTGGTGCATTCTTTTATTACCTCAAGGTTAGATTACCACAATGCACTATTGTCACGTTCTTCAAGCAGGAACCTAAATAGACTTCAGTTAGTTCAAAATGCTGCAGCCAGGGTCTTAACTTTGTATAAGTAGTTTGACCAGAGGAGGATGGGTCCCCCCCTTGTGAGCCTGGTTCCTCCCAATGTTTCTTTCTCCAGCTCTGAGGGAGTATTTCCTTGCCACTGTCCCCATTTGGCTTGCTCACTAGGGGATCTGTCACTTATTTTTTTTTCCTGTTTTAACCTTTTAATTATTGATTTCTGTGAAGCTGCTCTGTGACAATTTCAGTTGTGAAGAGCGCTATACAAATAAATGTTGATTTGATTTGAACTTGGCAACCTATGTTAAAGACAGAACTTAGGGTAAACAATAGTAAGGAGATTGATGAAGCTAAAAAACAGATGTTGGAGGAAAGTAATGTAGATCCATCAATGACAGCTCAGAGAACTGCTTCAGAGGAAGTAGATGAGTTTTTTTATTCTGACTTGACAACAGACAACCTGACTGACAATTGGCATACATTACAAAAGAGAGAAACAGCATTGAAGTCATATGGATTTGATTCCTCTGTATTACAAATCTCAGACCCATAGGCAAAGAGAAACATGTTGCTTCAGCAGTTAATTCATTTGGTAAGATCAAGTAACCAAGTGAGTGGTCCATGTGTGGTGAAAATTCCAACACCAGGAACATAGCCCTTGATTTTGGAAACGTTTCCCAAACCACTGCTTACAGAGTGTCATTACTATGCATTATCCTGGTTATTATATAAGTAGCGGGCTGCACATGATTATTGGTTATCTAAATCAAAGGGCTTATATAGACCTGTAGGCAATTGCACTTGGATGAGAGAGTTACCTTATGTAAACATACTTGATCAGCATGAAAATTTATAAACAGCAATTCCTGAGTCAATAGAGGTGAAACCTGTCAGGGTTTTAGACTATTTTTGTTCCAATAATCTGCATGGGGGACCAGGTGTATTTGTGGGAATATCAGAGTGCAGGAACTATATGCATTTAGATAAAAGTACATATAAACTTATGGATGGTTTGTTTGAAGTGACTTTTCAGGGATTGTCCCTGAAGCAGAGTAGAACAGTAATGGCATGACATCAAGAATTACCAGGAAATGTAACTTTAAGGAATTTTATAAATATTTGGTAGGTCTGTGATGATAATGCATATATTATTGCCATATGGGTGGATTGGATGTTATTTTATGGCAACACTGAAATTTCCCTATGAGGAATATACTTTTCAGAAAGGTGAAACAACTGATGAGATTACATCTGAGGGTGTATCTGGAAATAGAAAGAAAAGGGAAATGGCACAATTCCATAATTTGGAGTCATACCATTGGAGAATAAGTTTAAGAGAAAAGTGGGGCATAGGATTATTTCTGTGGTATGGGGTGACATTCTAAAACCAAGAGTCTTTGGGTAAGATGGCATAATCCTGCATTTGACCAAGAGGGTTCTCCAGGAAAAAAAAGCATGGTTTCCTGAATTGAATTGTCTTCTTTGTAATAAAACCAACCAAGACTATCTCCAGAGATTTCTTTGGACCTCTTTACAGCATCACCAAACAAATAAACAACAGGATGGTTGGACTCAGACACACTCTCCATCTTTAAATCACGCCTAAAAACGTTTCTCTTTACGCAGGCTTTTCATTAACACTTCTAAGGGGGCACTAATCTTTCTCCCTCTCTCCCCCCATGTCCTGAGCTGCCCTGGACGCCTGCTGATACCGGTCCACTCATCCACTTCCTACTACCAACTTCCACACCTGCATGGATCTCATTATTCACTATTCATTCGTTCATACCTGTATCATTACTATTAGCCAAACTGTATTTACCTCCATTTTTATTTTATTTTTTTCACTTCATTTTATTTCCACTTTTCATCCCTATGTATTGTGCCATTGTTATGTGCTTTCTGGCATTGACCAGAGGAGGATGGGTTCCTCTCTTGAGCCTTAGTTCCTCTCAAGGTTTCTTCCTCCTAAACTGAGGGAGTTTTTCCATGCCACTCTTTGCCTACTGGCTGCTCATTTGAGGCTTGGACCCGGATCCTTGTAAAGCTGGTTTGTGACAACTTGCTGTTGTAAAAAGCGCTATATACATAAAATTTGATTGATTGATTGATTGATTGATTGATTGATTGATCTAGAGAAGGCATATGATAGGGTGCCAAGAGAGGGACTGTGGTACTGCATGAAGAAAAAAGATGTGGCTGAAAGGTATGTGAGAGTGGTGCAGGACATGTATGAGGACAGTGAGACAGTGGTGAGGTGTGCAGTTGGAGTGACACATGGTTTCAAGGTGAAGGTAGGGTTACATCAGGGATCAGCTTTGAGCCCCTTGTTGTATGCAGTGGAGATGGACAAGTTGACAGATGAGGTCAGGCAGGATGCTCCATGGACCATTATGTTTGCAGATGACATTGAAATCTGTGGTGAGAGTAGAGAGCAGGTGGAAGAGAACCTGGAGAAATGGAGGTTTGCACTGGAGAGGAGAGGAATGAAGGTCAGTACAGACAAGACGGAGTACATGTGTGTGAATGAGGCAGGTGGAAAGGTGAAGATGCAAGGAGTAGAAGTCATAAAGTAGATGTATAAAGGTAGAAATATCTTGGTTCAACCATCCAGAGCAATGGACAGTGCAGAAAAGAGGTGAACAAAAGGCTACAGGCAGGATGGAGTGGGTGGAGACAGGTGTCAGGGCTGATGTATGACAGAAGGATAGCAGCAAGAGTAAGACAATAGTGAGACCTGCTATGGTGTGTGTTTTGGGGACTATGGGTCTGTCTGAAAGACACGAGGCTAAGCTGGAGGTGGTGGAGATGAAGATGCTGAGATTTTCATTGGGAGTGACAAGGATGGACAAGATCAGAAATGAGCAGATCAGAGGGACAGTGAAAGTGGATCAGTTTGGAGGTAAAATTAGAGAGGCCAGGTTAAGATGATTTGGCAATGTGTTGAGGAAGAATAGTGCATATATTAGACAAAAAATGTTCGAAATGGAGCTGCCAGGCAGAAGGAGAAGAGGAAGACCTCAGAGAAGGTTTATGTATATAGTGTAGGTGAAAATGGAGATGGTTGGTGTAACAGTAGAGGAGGCAGAGGATAGGGCAAGATGGAGACAGATGATCCATTGTGGCAACCCCTAAAGGGAGCAGCCGAAAGAAGAAGAAGAAGAAGTACACTGCTTCTCCACCCATCAGGCATCCTCTCACTCTCCAGGATTTTGTTTAACAACCTGGTCAAAAAGTCCACTGCCTTCTCTCATAAACATCTCTGTACCTCCACAGGTATGCCACGTGGACCAACTGCCTTTCCATTCTTCATCCTTTCCAAAGCTGCCCTCACTTCTACCTAACTAATTCTCTGCACTTCCTGATCCACTATCTCTCCCACTGTTGTCCTCCTCTCTCTCATTTTCCTCATTCATTAGTTATTCAAAGTACTCCTTCCATCTACTCAACACTCTCTTTTCACTCACTAATACATTTCCCTCTCTTATCCTTTATCAGCCTAACCTGCTGTACATACTTTCCAGCTCTAGCTCTCTGTTCAGCCAAAGGATACAAGTCCTTTTCTTCTTCTTTACTGTCCAGCCTCTCATACAACTCATCATAGGCCTGAGCTTTTGCCTTTGCCACCATTCTTTTCATTATGCAACTAGCCTCACAGTACTCCTGCCTACTTCCTTCATCTCTCTCGTTATCCCACTATTTCTTAGCTGCTTTCTTCTTCTTTTGAATACTTTCCAGGACTTCCTCATTTCACCACCAACTTTCCTTGTCCTTCCTCATCTCACCAGATGAAACACCCAACACATTCTTGCAAGTTTTTCTCACCACCTTAGCTGTACTTTCACAGTCATCAGGTAGCTCCTCACTGCCCCAAGGGTCTGTTGTAATTTTTCCTTGAACTGTCTGCAACCATCCTCCTCCTTCAGCTTTCACAATCAATCAATCAATCAATCAATCAATCAATCAATCAATCAATCAATCAATCAATCAATCAATCAAAATTTATTTGTATGGCACTTTTTACAACAAGGAGTTGTCACAAAACAACTTTAGAGAAATCTGGGTCCAAGCCTCAAATGAGCAGCCAGTGGGCAAAACAGTGGCAAGGAAAACCTCCTTCAGGCTAGGAGGAATAAACCTTGAGAGGAATCAAGGCTGAAGAGAGGAACCCATCCTCCTCTGGTCGACACCAGAGAGCATAAACAAAGGCACAATACATGGGCATAGAATGTAAAATAGAAAAGAAATGAAATAAAGGGGAAATAAAATTTTGCTTGCAGTAGCTGTGATACAAGTATCACAATGGCAGTGGAAATTTAAGTTGGATGCAAGCTGGTGTTGGTATTGAAGTCCATGGAGGTTGAGTAGTCTAATTTAGCAGTTGGTTCTAAGAAGTGGATGATTAGAGGGGGTGGACCAGTATCTGCCAGGCATCTGGGGTAGCTAGGGACATGGGGTGAGAGAGGGAGAAAGATTAGTGGCCCCTTAGAGCTCTAAAAAGCCTGCATAAAGAGAAAGGTTTTCAGTCGTGATTTGAAGACAGAGAGTGCGTCTGAGTCCCGACCAGTAGGAGGAAGGCTATTCTAGAGCTGCAGGGCTTTATAAGAGAAGGCTCGTCCTCGAAGAGTGTTCTTTTTAATCCTAGGGACTATCAATAGGCCCGCGTCCTGAGAACGGGTGGGGCTAAGTCATTTAGCGACTTTAGCATTTAGCAATATTTTATAGTCGATTCAGAATTTAATGGGGAGCCAATGGAGGGATAAAACAGGACTAATGTGATCAAATTTCAGAGTTCTGGTGAGAACCCTCGCAGCAGTGTTTTGTACTGATTGGAGCTTCTGTAAAGATTTCCCTGAACTACCAGCTAGAAGGACATTACAGTTATCTAGTTTAGATGTGATAAATGCATGCACCAGTATCTCAGCATGTTTGTGTGAGTGTGTTTTACACAATTTTGTAATATTGTGTAGGTGGAAGAATCCCGTCTTTACTACATTACTAATGTGGGTGTCAAATAAAAGGTCTGAGTCAAATATAACCCCAAGGTTTCTGACAGTTTAGCTGGGCATAATTGAAAAGCCATCTAGATTAATAGGGTTAATAGAGTAGTATTAAGTATTAATTAGTATTAAGATCTCTGTTTTATCAGAGTTTAGTAAAAGGAAGTTTTGTGTCATCCAGGTTTAAATTTCTTTAACATAGTTCGTTATCCTACTGAGGCAATGATCCTCATTAGGTTTTGCTGATATGTAAAGTTGGGTGTCTTCAGCATAGCAACAAACGTCAATATCATGCTTTCGGATGACTTTACCCAGTGGTAGTAAGTAGAGGAAGAAGAGTAATGGACCTAGGACAGACCAGTGTGGAACACCATATTTTTCTGTGGTGTAATAGGAGTGATTATTATTGATGTTTACACACTGAAGGCGGTCGTTCAGGTATGACTGGAACCAGTTTACGGCTGATCCTTTAATTCCTAAGTGATTTTCAAGTCTATGAAGCAATATAGAATGGTCAGTAGTACCGAACGCGGCACAATGATCCAGTAATACTAAAATAGCATTACAGTTTCTATCACGGGAGAGTAGGAGGTCATTCGTAACTTTTAGTAGGGCTGTTTCTGTGCAATGATTTGGTCTAAATCCAGATTGAAAAGCCTCATTTAAATTTTTATGGTGGAGGTAGGTACATAGTTGGTCAGACACTAATTTTTCTAGGATCTTAGCTAAGAAGGGAAGGTTTGCTATTGGTCTTTAGTTTGCAAGCTCATGAGAGTGGAGATTTCAAAAAAGAGGCTTTTTCAAAATGGGATTAATAATTGCAGATTTAAGAGATTTAGCCATATATCCTAGGCTAAGGGAAGAGTTCACTATATTGAGTAATAATTTGATAGCAGTAGGAGCAACCTGTTTAAATAGTCGTGTGAGTACTGGATTTAGTGCACATGTGGATGGTTTGGCTTTTTCTTTTTTGACGTTAAAGAATGTCATAAAATCATTACAAGAGATATCAGGTGTCAGGTGTATGTCCACAGCTAACCAGGCCCAAAAGAGTAAAGAGACTGAGCTCTGAGCATTCACTCACCTGGGTGAATCCACCTCTGTTATAAGGAGAGGGGAGATGTATGTCCGAATACTCACAATATTTGTCTGATGAATAATGAAAAATGACTTGATGAATTGGTGTAGTGAAGTATACTCGTTTGATGATGTATATTGTATTTGATGGCGTATCAACAATTATCTTATATTGTTTCAAGTATACTATATAAGATACTCTAACCTCAGGGATCATCAGCGGAAGTTGGCAGCGTGAGCAGTCGCAGCGGTCATTCCAGGAACAAAACAGTGCTTTTTTAGTTTGTTTTTGTTGGAAAACCTGATCTGAACTTGCAACCATGCAAGAGTTCACTACCAGAGCAACCAGCACCCTCACATATGACCAGCAGACCCTCCTAAACCTGCAAAATCCGGTAAAAACTCCACTTTCGGGCAGTCTACATGCAGAGCTATGCGCACTAGGCCTGCTAAGATCCGAGGTGTCTCCTGAGCCGGCTGGCTGGAAGAAGGCTCCACGTAAGCGGTGCGCGAGGAGCCAGAAGCACGGCAAGAGAGCCGGAGTCCTCTTGAGAGTCCCACATGATGAGAATTCAGCAGACAACCCACGTGAGACGTGGTTAACAAACTCCATTCCAGACTCTGACATTCAGCTGGATGGCCTGGTCTCCTTTTACGTGGACTGCAACGCAGACCTATCCAGTAAGACCCATGGAGGTGGGTTGTGTGTCTACATCAACACTGAGTGGTGTAATAACGCTAAGCTGGTCTCTAGCTACTGCTCGCCACTGGTGGAGTTTGCTGTTATCAGAGCCAGACCTTTCCATCTGCCCAGGGAACTGAACACTGTTTAGATAGTAACAGTGTATGTAGCACCTAACACTAATGCTAATGCGCTCTGTGAACTATACAGTTCTGTCAGTAAACTCCAGAACTCACACCCTGATGGACTGTTCATTGTTGCTGGAGACTTAAACCACAGTAACCTGAAGTCTCTGCTGCCCAGCTTCCATCAGTATGTGGATTTTCCAACCCGTGGGGCTAACGTGCTGGATCTTGTGTACACAAACATTCCCAGTGCCTACAGAGCAGAGCCCCGACCCCACTACGGCTACTCGGACCACACCTCTGTTATGCTCATCCCTGCATACAGACCTCTCATCAGACGTGCCAAATCAAAACAGAAACAAGTGACAACCTGGCCTCCAGGAGCCATCTCTGCTCTTCAGGATTGTTTTGAGCACACTGACTGGCACATGTTCAGAGAAGCTGCTACATCTGATGACTCCATCAATCTGGAGGAGTACACAGATTCAGTGACTGGCTAAATCAGCAAGTGCATTGATAATGTTACTGTCTCCAGAACCAGCACAACCAGAAGCCGTGGATGACTGCAGAGGTGTGTATGCTGCCGAGAAACCGGGACAAGGCCTTCAAGTCAGGGGACAAGGCAGGCCTCAGAACAGCTAGAGTCAAGCTCTCCTGGGGCATCAGAGAGGCAAAGCGCACCTACGCAGAGAAGATCCACAACCAATTCCAGGACACTGCTGACACGCGGAACATGTGGCAGGGCATCCAGACAATCACAAACTACAAGCCCCCTTCACCTGCTTGTAATAGTGATGCCTCCCTTCCAGATGCGCTGAACACCTTCTACGCAAGCACAGATCGAAGCACAGAACTGCAGCAAGGAAGACCACACCTCCTCCAAATGATCAGGTACTGGGCCTATCCCCAGCTGATGTGCGGAAAACTCTACTCAGAGTCAACCCACGGAAAGCCCCTGGACCAGACAGCATACCTGGCAGAGTGCTCAGAGGATGTGCAGAACAGCTCGCAGATGTTCGCCCAGACATCTTCAACATTTCTCGGAGCACAGCCGTTGAGCCAACATGCTTCAAGATGTCCACAATTGTTCCTGTGCCAAAGAAGTCTCAAGAGTCCTGACTAAATGACTACTGTCCCATTTCACTTACTCCCATCATCATGAAGTGCTTTGAGAGGCTGGTCATGAGGTACATCAGAAACCAGCTCCCCTCCTCACTGGACCCACTGTAGTTTGTTTATCGTCCAAATCCACTCCACCTGGCTCTCACACACCTGGACAACAAAGACTGAAATGTTCGAATGCTGTTCATCGACTTCAGTTCAGCATTCAACACCATCATCTCTCAGCACCTGATTGGAAAACTGAGCTTGCTGGGCCTGAATACCTCCCTAAGCAATTGGGTCTTGGATTTCCTGACTGAGACCTTAATCAGTCAGGATTGGAAACAACACCTCCAGAACCACCATACTGAGCACTGGTGCTCCCCAGGGCTGTGTGCTCAGTCCACTTCTCTTCACTCTGCTGACTCATGACTGTACTGCAAAGCACAGCTCAAACCACTATATCAAGTTCGCTGATGACACAACTGTTGTTGGCACAACTGATGAGTCAGCATACAGAGAGGAGGTGCAGTGGCTAACTGACTAGTGCAGAACCAACAACCTATCTCTAAACGTTGACAAAACCAAAGAGATGGTTGTACTTCAGGAGAGCACCAGGAAACCACCACCCGCTGAACATCAACGGATCTGCGGTGGAAATTGTGATAAACACAAAGTTCCTCTGTGTTCATATAGCAGAGAACCTCACCTGGTCCCTCAACAGCAGCTCCATAACCAAAAAAGCCCATCAGTGCCTCTACTTCCTGCAGAGACTGAGGAGAGCACATCTTCCACCACCCATCCTCACCATGTTCAACAGAGGGACTATAGAGAGCATCTTGAGTACCTGCATTATCGTCTGGTTTGGGAACTGCACCATCGCAGATCGCAAGACCCTACAGCGGATAGTGAGAACAGCCGAGAAGATCATTGGAGTTCCTCTCCCTTCCATCAGCGACATCTACACCTCTCGCTGCATCCGCAAAGCCACCAGCATTGTGGAAGACCCAACCCACCCCTCACACAGTCTCTTCACTCTGATGCTGTCTGGCAGAAGATACCGGAGCATCAGAGCCTCCGCCACCAGACTCTGCAACAGCTTCGTCCACCAGGAGACAAAGACTCCTCAACACACGGAGACAGAGCTGAGCCCCCCACGACTCCGCACACCCACATTCACACAGGGACTGTACTCAACCCCACACCACTCCTCACACCCATACAAGTCTGTACCAAACACAAAGACTGGACTGGTCCCTCAAGGTCCCCCAAAAACTTCAAGCTCATGATCCTGTTTGACACTCTCTTTACATCCAGAACACTTTTCACAAGCTGTTCCTTTAGGATTATCCCTACTCCATTTCTCTTCCTATCTACACCATGATTGAACAGTTTGAAACCACCTCCAATGTTCGTTGCCTTGCATCCTTTCCATCTCATCTCCTGAACACACAGAATATCTGTCTTCTTTCTCTTCATCATGTCTGCAAGCTCTATGCCTTTACCAGTTATTGTCCCTATGTTCAGAGTCCTGCCTTTTCTTCTAACCCACCTTCCTCCTCTCCTCCTTGATGGTCTTCGACCTACAGTAGTCCAATTTCCACCAGCACCCTGCTTGTCAGCAACACAGGAAGTGGTCATTGTTAACCTGGGCCTCGACTGATCAGGTATGGCAGTTATATGTGTGATCCAGGGATCAAGATTTATTCCGGAGGCCCTTCCTGACGCAACCCTCACCATTTATCTGGACTTGGGTTTGACACCGGAAGTACACAAAGTACACCCCTAATGGCTGGTTTGGAGAGGCAGTGTACTGGTCCCCATTTTTAAGAACAAGGGTGATGTGCAGAGCTACAGTAACTTCAGAGGTGTAAAGTTGATGAGCCACACCATGAAGGTATGGGAAAGAGTTGTTGAAGCAAGGCTAAGGTGAGAGGTTCAGATCAGTGAGCAGCAGTTTGGTTTCATGCCCAGAAAGAGTACCACAAATGCAATTTTTGTATTGAGAGTGTTGGTAGAGAAGCACAGTGAAGGTCAGAAGAAGCTACATTGTGTCTTTGTGGATCTAGAGAAGCCATATGACAGGGTGTCAAGAGGGACAGTGAAGGTGGAGCAGTTTGGAGGTCAGGTTGAGATGGTTTCGAAATGTGTTGATGATGAATAGTGTATATTTTGGACAAAGAATATTGGAGATGGAGCTGCTGGGCACAAGGAGAAGAGGATGACCTCAGAGATGGTTGGTTCTTAGTTAAAAATATCAGCAATTCTATATAAAGGTTATTTATGACATTGAAGGCCAATTTTCTTACACAAGGCATAGAACAAAATGAGTTTCAAATGAAGACCAAAACCACTTGTTGATGCTACAGGGAAATATAAATTTCTGCTCCCTTCTAGCTGTACAACCACGTTTTTGTGGTGTGGGTAGTTTCTTGGGCACATCTTCTCTAGGGATAACTCCTTCATCATTTTGTTAGAAAGTGAAAATGAGCATCCATCCACAAACCTCTTACTACTTTGCCTTAGAAACATTCAACCTTGTCAACCTTGTCAACCAATCCAACATAATTGTAGGATTTGGTTTTGTCCCCAGCAGACAGACATCTGAACTCTCATAGTCAGTGATGTCATTAAGTGGAAAGGAAAAGTCACTCTCTTCTGAGCTACTGGAGACAACCACTTTCTTTTTTGGTTTGTTTGGTTTAGTTGGTATGGACCCTTTCAGAGAACCTCTCTTCTTATTTTCATTCATTTTCTAATTTTCCCTCCTTTCATTTTCTCTGTTGTGTGTCTTCTCCAGGTCATCTTCTGCTTCATCATTGTCAATCAATTTAGTTTAATTTGATTCTTTGAGTGCCCTTTTCTTCAGCCTTTCATTCTTTTTCTTTTCCTTTTGAGCCATTTTATCTTCTTTTTCTTTTTGTGCCTTCTCCAGTTCCATCTTTTCAGGTGTGTCGGTCAGGATTTTTGATTTTACTTTCTTTCTTCTCATACTGGGCCTTTGTGCTGTGGCTTTTGGTAAGGGAAGTATGGATTCTGGAGATACATAACCCAAATGGGCAAAAGAACCAGTTTCGTCAGGATTTGGTTCCGGAAGAATGGGTGGCTCCTTTGGGTCTGGATCTGCTTCAAGACCAGTGGTATGGGTTGGTTCCTCATGTGATGGTCCAGGCAGGTCAGCAGCCACTGGCACAATTTAACCCAGGCCCTTTGGCACAAATCACCCCAACTCCACCATTTTGGGAAAAAAAGTATCATCCAGCAGTGAAGAGCTAACATCACGTTACTTGTATGGACTCATAGTGTAGCTTACCAAACCCCTAAAACATGTGTGAAATGTTTTCAAACTTATCTACAACTGTTCAGGCACAACAATCAAAAAACCTTGATGATGAAAAATTTCACTTTGAAAGGCAAAAAACATTTTTTTTAAATAAATGTGCTTACCTCTCATGCAATAAACCTCTCTTCTTTGCAGGATGAGTAAAATGGCTGACTTTTCAAAAATGTGTGGTCACATGACCAATTTCTTCTGGTTCCCTAGAAACAGGGCGTGGCACAACTTCCCCACTGGCACAAATCACTTTCCCCTATGTATGGTATGAAAGACAGAAATGCAGGTCAGATGGTTGTAGATATTGCCAAGAGAATGGAAATGGCTGTAGTGAAAACATATTTTCAGAAGAGTGAAGAACACAGGGTGACACAAGAGGGGAAGGAGGTGCATACAGATGGATTATATGTTTAGCAGGAGATGCCACCAGAAAAAGATTGGAGATTGTAATGTGGTGACAGTAGAAAGAGTAAGAAGGCAGCATAGGGTGGTTTTCTGTAAAATAAGATTACAAATAAAGAAAAGGAAGAGAATGAAGATAGAGCCAAATATTAGATGGTGGAAGCTGAAGGAGGATGGTTGCAGGCAGTTCAATGAAAAATTGCAACAAGCCCTTGGGGGCAGTGAGGAGCTACCTGAGGACTGGGTAAGTACAGCTAAGGTGGTGAGATAAACTGGCAAGAATGTGTTGGGTGTTTCATCTGTTGAGAGAAAAGAAAACAGGGAAAGTTGGTGGTGGAATGAGGAAGTCCAGGAGAGTATTCAGAAGAAGAAGGCAGCTAAGAAAAAGAGGGATAACCAGAGAGAAGACGGAAGAAGGCAGGAGTACTGTGAGGCTAGTTGCATAGCAAAAAGAATGGTGGCAAAGGATGTGTATCATCCTTTGGCTCAACAGAGCGATAGAGGTGGAAAATATGTACAGCAGGTTAGGCTGATATAGGATAGAGAGAGAAATGTACTAGTGAGTGAAAAGAGAGTGTTGAGTAGATGGAAGGAGTATTTTGAAGAATTAATAAATGAGGAAAATGAGAGAGAGAGGAGAACAATGGGGCGATAGATAGTGGATCAGGAAATGCAGACAATTAGTAAGGTAGAAGTGAGGGCAGCATTAGAGAGGATGAAGAATGGAAAGGCTGTTGGTCTTGACGATGTACCTGTGGAGATATGGAGATGTTTATGAGAGAAGGCAGTGGACTTTTTGACTAGGGTGTTTAACAAAATCCTGCAGAGTGAGAGGATGCCTGATGAGTGGAGAAGCAGTGTACTGGTCCCCATTTTTAAGCACAAGGGTGATGTGCAGAATTACAATTACAACTTCAGAGGCATAATGTTGATGAGTCACACCATGAAGGTAGGGATAAGAGTTATTGAAGTTGTTGACAGGGTGTCAAGAGGGACAGTGAAGGTGGAGCAGTTTGGAGGTGAGGTTGAGATGGTTCGGTCATGTGTTGAAGATGAATAGTGTATATTTTGGATAAAGAATATTGGAGATGGAGCTGCTGGGCACAAGGAGAAGACAATGACCTCAGAGAAGGTTTATGGATTGAGTGAAGGTAGACATGGAGATGGTTGGTGTAACAGTAGAGAAGGCAGGGGATAGGGCAAGATGGGGGGCAAATTATCTGCTGTGGCGATCTCTAAATGGAGCAGCCAAAAGCAGAAGGCTTTCAGTCAGTCAGTCATTGTCTTATCCGTTTAGTCCTGAATATGTGGATCCAGAGCACAAAAATAAACGTTTTAATAATTTGAAATGTCGGATTTCTGATTTTCATGAGGTTTAAGTTTAAGTATGATAATGAAAGTATTTTTTCATAAGTTTCGTATTTCCTGGGGTGGACTAGTAGAACCATACCTATGCCTTAGATCTCCTGTCTCAAGAGCAGTACTACCCAGTAAACAGAATATTAGGAGTAACCTTAGAGAATCAATATAACTAAGGTTATAATATTGTAATATTGCTGTACCTTTGCATTCATGTGATGTGCTGATATGTAAACTCAGTGTTTAAAAGAACTTTTACCTGTATTCATTCAGCAGATGCTTAAATGAACAGATGTGATTTTAGACAAAGATCCATATTTTAATCTCAGTCTGATCCTGTACAGTGAAGTTGTGAAACGAGAAAGTTTTCATAGTGAGGAATTCTGTTTCCAAACCAGTTCATCCAAACCCAGAAAAGCAAAAAAAACTAAATTGAGGCCCTTTAAAATGAAGATTTTGTTAATATGGTTTATTTGACAATGAAGACACAGCATTATAAAACACATTTAAAGCTCAATGCAGCAATGATTTTGTACACATAAAAGGTAATTAGATTTTAAAATAAAAAGCGCTGGTCATGTTGCTTGCCATCGACAGCCACGTTCTTTCCCCACGTCACACCCAGTGCTCTGCTGGCCGACTGGTGTCTTTTAGCCGTTGTATCGGAACTGGGGACCTGGGCCTTTCCAATGAGCGTGTTTTTGCCCAACAATGATGCAATGGTGGTAGTTTGAAAAGAGGAATGG
Source organism: Acestrorhynchus altus (assembly GCA_034509495.1). Lineage (NCBI taxonomy): Eukaryota > Metazoa > Chordata > Actinopteri > Characiformes > Acestrorhynchidae > Acestrorhynchus > Acestrorhynchus altus. The sequence goes on along the minus strand of CM067516.1, from coordinate 7,474,145 downwards.
ATGGCTTCACATGTACCTGAGGAGACATGTCCCTGTCTTTACCCTTGTAGTTTTGGGACCATTGCATGTGATAGGCTCCTTAAGAAGTTAGGAAACTGGTACTTCCACATTGTGGTGAGAAATTGGGCTAAAAGTTGAGTGCAAAATATAAATTCCAGCATTTTACTAAGCTATGCATGTTGCAGACTTAAGCCTTTTCCTTAATCTAAATGACAGTGTGTCTAACCATGAAGAATCCACCTTCAGAGGATTAGTTACATGTTACATTTTGGATGGTGGGAGAGGAATGTCAGTAGGAGTATTAGGATTGGACTCAAATCTTAGGTCACGACAGAAGAGGATGTCATCCTTGCCCAAGCCGAGCTTGTACTGCCACACATAAATTTTCTTGTTGGGCTGCACAGTTAGGTTCACTGTTTCTTCCATTTCAGTCGCTTCTTCCCAGCTTTCACCTTCTGTGCTGACATGTTGCCCACCATATTCTGCACTCAGTGAGAACTGGGATTTGGCAATGGCTTCAGTCAAAGCACCTGACTGATACGTGGTGCTCATTGACACTTTCCAGTTGTGCTCTATACTGGAGGACTTGGACTTGTTGTAGCCCACTTTCCGATTTATCCTCTTTTGCCAACTTAGGGGAGTATCAGTTTCATTGACAATGGTCTTAAGGAGGTCCCATTTCCCAAAAGCTGGTCCCTGTGTTACAGCCAGCCCACCAGGAAGGAAGTTCAAGATATCAGGGTGAATGGAGTATGTGTTTGAATTACTATCTTCTTTAAGGTTTTTGGTTGCGCGGAACTGGTAACCCCACGGACCTTTCGGCTTGACTAAAAACATCCAGTTTTCTGTGGCCCAGTAGTACAGCCCGTCCTTGCAGTTGGGATGCAGATCATATGTCTTTCCATCTCTATCGGTGGCCAAATCAATAGTCTGGTGAAACGTGCCTTTGCTCTGATAGATTATGTAGAGAAGTCCATAAGCGGACAGGTAGTGGTCACCCCCACGACAGTTTGGGTGAAGGTCATAGACCTCAGAATTATAATCTTTAGTCAGATCAGTAACAACACGAAAACTGTTGCCCTTGATTACGTAATACTTTTTGCCAGTGCCAAGGTAATGGTCTCCACCCCGACAGGAGGGATGTAAGTCACAAACTGTGAGGTCACTTCCTCTTTGGACATCTGACGAGTACATGTAGCAGCCAAGGTCAGAGCGAATAATGTAATGATTGACATCACCTCGACCACACATGTCAATTCCTTTGACTTTTATCCTTGGGACAATTTCTGCCATTATTTCTGCAAAGTGAATAAACAGGCATCCGAATATTTATTAATTTCACAACAATAAAGAATATAAAGAAAAACAATGAACAAAGATTAAAGAAGACATATTTGAAGTTTCTGGAATTGAGCCCTACTACTGCAAACAAACTGTAGATTTTGACAGACTTTGAAAATTTCAGGATCAGTCCTTATTCTTCATTATTCTGCCCACTTTATATAAAGCATACGTTCAACATGCAGAAACACAGCCCCAGGGTATCATGCTACCACCACCATGCTTCAAAACTGTGTTTCATTCAGAGGTAAAATAACAGGGTGGTAAAAAGGCTTGTAAAACAACATCAAAGCACTTTTCACCTAAACCACACACATACAATTTACACATCAAACAACGTCAGTTAACTAAAGAAGTTTACCAGTAGCACACTTGAATAAACTTCCATTTTTTGTGTGACCTTACAGCTCTGGTTTAATTAAAAGGGTTGTACTTATATGATGGTGTTATTAAAATGTACAGTCATTATTAAGTGGAACTAATGTAAAATAAATGAACAGATCTACATGACAGTGCAGATCAAAAATACTCAAGCATACTTACCGTTAAGCTGTTCTGCAGAGTAGAGTAAAGTGAAAGATTTCTTCTCCTGTTGAAAGAAGTGAATGATGTAATTAAACTGCACAGTCATTATTAAGTGGAACTAATGAAAAGTAAATGAAGAGATCTCTATTACAGTGCAGATTACAAATACTCAAGCATACTTACCGTTAAGCTGTTCGGAAGAGTAGTGTAGACTGAAGGATTTCTTCTCCTGTTGGAAGAAGTAAAGGATGTTCAGTTATGCTCCTGTAGATATACTTGATAACCAACCAATGGCATTCAGAGCAGTTCAAGACCCAACCCTCTGTTTTGTATCTGCTTTGAGGACAGAAACCACAAAGTGAATAAATTAACTGTGACAAAACAAGAAGTTTGAGCAAAGCCAAGAATTTGAGTTGGATACTGGAGAGTTTCAAGAAACTGTGAAGCTTATTTTGAAGAGATAAATGAAATACAGTCAGAATATAGAGCAAATCTACTGTAAATATGAAGAACATTATATTTAGCTCATTATGGGGTCTATCTCCTCCTCTGTCACTCTCTGAGCCTCTAGGTCAGCATACTGTACTGAGACCTACTGGACTTGCTCTGAAAATACTGACTCTAAATCCACTATATATTCTGTTTTCTTTCTTTCTGTTTTTTAGCTGAGTCTTAAGACAGATCCTTGATTCTGGTGAAAATATTGAAGCTGCTCAACTTCTTATTCACATTTTCCCACAGAAATTTTACATTCTGAGCAACTGCTGAAGACATGCAACAGTCTTTCCTCATTCAATTTACATCCCTCATCATTTACATACGCCCAGTCCACAAGCAAAAAGCCTGCTAGGCCTAGTCATGGAAATGTTTTATTTGTGTAAAATGTTTTGAATTTTGCATTGATTTCTACAGTCAAAGAACATTTGCAGCACAAGTGGGGAACTGAGTCCAGCACAGTTGTTTTCCCTTCTCCTGCACACCAAGTGCACTTAGTAATTAACAGGTTGAATGAGGTGTGTCTGGACAGGAAAAGGAAAATGTGGAGAAATGTGAAAAAAACAAAAATGTGCAAGAATTTGACTCTCCAGGACTAGAGTTCCCCACCCGGTTTACAACCTTAAACATGCAGATTAAAGCCACAATAGTTAATGTAATGTAAAGTGGGGTAAGATGAGCCAATGAGTAAGTTGAACCACCCAAATCTGTTGAATATAACATTTTTGTCACATAGACCTAAATTTATATTCTTCATGCTGTGGGAGGCAGAGACACATTAATGATGTGTAAGACATATTTGCCCAAGTTGTGGGTGTCCTGTTTTAATTAAAGAACCAAGATCTAGCAAAGACTGAAACATGATGTGACTAATTTCACCTTCAAATGATCTGCTAAACTTAAAGCCTCAGATACTTTTGCCACTGGTATGTAACACTGGGTCATTTTCAACCAATCAATAAATAATCAATAAAGAAATGTGCAGGTGTGATATTTTAGCCTTGTTTGTTTGATTTGGTTTCCTTAATTACTTTTAAGAGAAACGTATGTGAAACGTTTTATATGTTTTTGAAATTCATGATACATTTCACATTTCATAGATTGGTCGTGGCCCGGGTTAATAATGACCGCCTCACTGCTGTTAACCAGAAGGGTGCTGGTGGGAATTGGAATACTGTAGGTTGAAGACCATCAAGGAGGAAAGCGGGTTAGAAGGCAGCGAGAGAGAAGGAAAGGCAGGAGTGTGGGGGTTAGAGTAGGGACTCTGAACATAGGGACAATGACTGGTAAAGGCAGAGAGCTTGCAGACATGATTGAGAGAAGGAAGGTAGATATTCTGTGTGTTCAGAAGACCAGATGGACAGGAAGCAAGGCCACGGACATTGGAGGTGGATTCAAACTGTTCTATCATGGTGTAGATAGGAAGAGAAATGGAGTAGGGATAATCCTAAAGGAACAGTTTGTGAAAAAATTTCTGAATGTGACAAGAGTGTCAGAAAGGATCATGAGCTTGAAGTTGGAAGTTGATGATGTAATTTTGAATTTTGTCAGTTCATATGCACCACAGGTTGGTTCTCAGTTAGAGGAGAAAGAGAAATTTTAGAGTATGATGGATGAAGTGGTTGAAGGTGTCCCTAGAGAGGAAAGATTGATGATTGGTGCAGACTTCAATGGACATGTTGGTGAAGGGAACAGAGGGGACAAGGAGGTGCTGGCTATGTATGGCATGAAAGACAGACATGCAGAAGGTCAGATGGTTGTAGATATGGCAAAGAGAATAGAAATGGCTGTAGTGAAAACATAGTTTCAGAAGAGTGAAGAGCACAGGGTGACATACAAGATTGGAAGGAGGTGCACGCAGATGGATTATATCGTTATCAGGAGATGCCACCTAAAAAAGATTGGAGATTGTAAAGTGGTGCCAGGAGAAAGTCTAGGAAGGCAGCATAGGGTGGTTTTCTGTAAAATGAGATTACAAATAAAGAAAAGGAAGAGAGTGAAGACAGAGTCATAGATTAGATGGTGGAAGCTGTAGGAAGGAGGATGGTTGCAGGTAGTTCAGGGAAAAATTGCAACAAGCCCTTTGGGGCAGTGAGGAGCTACCTGAGGACTGGGTAAGTACAGCTAAGGTGGTGAGAGAAACTGGCAAGAATGTGTTGGGTGTTTCGCATGTTGAGAGGAAAGAAAACAGGGAAAGTTGGTGGTGGAATGAGGAAGTCCAGGAGAGTATTCAGAAGAAGAAGGCAGCTAAGAAAAAGAGGGATAACCAGAGAGAAGACGGAAGTAGGCAGGAGTACTGTGAAGCTAGTCGCATAGCAAAAAGAATGGTGATGGCTCAACAGAGAGACAGAGGTGGAAAGGGTGTACTGCAGGTTAGGCTGATAAAGGATAGAGAGAGAAATGTACTAGTGAGTGAACAGAGAGTGTTGAGAAGATGAAAGTAGTACTTTGAAGAACTAATGAATGAAGAAAATGACACAGAGAGGAGGACAACGGGGCAATAGATAGTGGATCAGGAAGTGCAGACAATTAGTGAGGTAGAAGTGAGGGCAGCGTTAGAAAGGATGAAGAATGGAAAGGCTGTTGGTCCTGATGTCGTACCTACGGAGGTATGGAGATGTTTATGAGAGAAGGCAGTGGACTTTTTGACCAGAGTGTCTAACAAAATCCTGCAGAGTGAGAGGATGCCTGATGAGTGGAGAAGCAGTGTACTTGTCCCCATTTTAAGAACAAGGATGATGTGCAGAGCTACAGTAACTTCAGAGGTATAATGTTGGAGAGCCACACCATGAAGGTATGGGAAAGAGTTGTTGAAGCAAGGCTAAGGCAAGAGGTTCAGATCAGTGAGCAGCAGTTTGGTTTCATGCCCAGAAAGAGTAACACAAATGCAATTTTTGCATTGAGAGTGTTGGTAGAGAAGTACAGAGAAGGTCAGAAGAAGCTACATTGTGTCTTTGTTGATCTAGAGAAGGCATATGACAGGGTCTCAAGATGGACAGTGAAGGTGGAGCAGTTTGGAGGTGAGGTTGAGATGGTTTGGTCATGTGTTGATGATGAATAGTGTATATTTTGGATAAAGAATATTGGAGATGGAGCTGCTGGGCACAAGGAGAAGACAATGACCTCAGAGAAGGTTTATGGATTGAGTAAAGGTGGACATGGAAATGGTAGGTGTAACAGTAGAGAAGGCAGGGGATAGGGCAAGATGGAGGCAAATTATCTGCTGTGGTTAGCCCTAAATGGAGCAGCCGAAAGAAGAAGACTTTCAGTCAGTCAGTCAGTCAGTCATTGTCTTATCCTCTTGGTCCTGAATAGGTGGATCCACAGCACAAAATTAAATGTTTTAATAATTTGAGATGTCGGATTTCTGATTTTCATGAGCTTTAAGTTAAATGATAATGAATATACTTTTTCATACTATTCTGATTTCCTGGGGTGGACTAGTAGAACCATACCTATGGCTTAGATCTCCTGTCTCAAGAGCAGTACTACCCAGTAAACAGAAGATTAGGAGTAACCTTAGAGAATCAATATAACTAAGGTTATAATATTGTAATATTGCTGTACCTTTGCATTCACGTGATGTGCTGATATGTAAACTCTGTGTTTAAAAGAATTTTTACCTGTATTCATTTAGCAGATGCTTAAATGAACAGATGTGATTTTAGACAAAGATCCATATTTTAATCTCAGTCTGATCCTGTACAGTGAAGTTGTGAAACGAGAAAGTTTTCATAGTGAGGAATTCTGTTTCCAAACCAGTTCATCCAAACCCAGAAAAGCAGAAAAACTAAATTGAGGCCCTTTAAAATGAAGATTTTGTTAATATGATTTATTTGACAATGAAGACACAGCATTATAAAACACATATAAAGCTCAATGCAGCAATGATTTTGTACACATAAAAGGTAATTATGTTTTAAAATAAAAAGCGCTGGTCATGCTGCTTGCCATCGACAGCCACATTCTCTCCCCACGTCACACCCAGTGCTATGCTAACCGACTGGTGTCTGTTAGCCATTGTATCAGAACTGGGGACCTGGGCCTTTCCACTGAGCGTGTTTGCTGCCCAGCAATGATGCAATGGTGGTAGTTTGAAAAGAGGAATGGATGGCTTCACATGTACCTGAGGAGGCATGTCCCTGTCTTTACCCTTGTAGTTTTGGGAGCATTGCATATGATAGGCTCCTTAAGAGGTTAGGAAACTGGTACTTCAAAATTGTGGTGAGAAATTGGGTAAAAGTTGAGTACAAAATATAAATTCCAGCATTTTACTAAGCTATGCATGTTGCAGACTTAAGCCTTTTCCATAATCTAAATGACAGTGTGTCTAACCATGAAGAATCCACCTTCAGAGGATTGGTTACATGTTACATTTTGGATGGTGGGAGAGGAATGTCAGTAGGAGTATTAGGATTGGACACAAATCTTAGGTCACGACAGAAGAGGATGTCATCCTTGCCCAAGCCGAGCTTGTACTGCCACACATAAATTTTCTTGTTGGGGTCCACAGTTATGTTCACTGTTTCTTCCATTTCAGTCGCTTCTTCCCAGCTTTCACCTTCTGTGCTGACATGTTGCCCACCATATTCTGCACTCAGTGAGAACTGGGATTTGGCAATGGCTTCAGTCAAAGCACCTGACTGATACGTGGTGCTCATTGACACTTTCCAGTTGTGCTCTATACTGGAGGACTTGGACTTGTTGTAGCCCACTTTCCGATTTATCCTCTTTTGCCAACTTAGGGGAGTATCAGTTTCATTGACAATGGTCTTAAGGAGGTCCCATTTCCCAAAAGCTGGTCCCTGTGTTACAGCCAGCCCACCAGGAAGGAAGTTCAAGATATCAGGGTGAATGGAGTATGTGTTTGAATTACTATCTTCTTTAAGGTTTTTGGTTGCGCGGAACTGGTAACCCCACGGACCTTTCGGCTTGACTAAAAACATCCAGTTTTCTGTGGCCCAGTAGTACAGCCCGTCCTTGCAGTTGGGATGCAGATCATATGTCTTTCCATCTCTATCGGTGGCCAAATCAATAGTCTGGTGAAACGTGCCTTTGCTCTGATAGATTATGTAGAGAAGTCCATAAGCGGACAGGTAGTGGTCACCCCCACGACAGTTTGGGTGAAGGTCATAGACCTCAGAATTATAATCTTTAGTCAGATCAGTAACAACACGAAAACTGTTGCCCTTGATTACGTAATACTTTTTGCCAGTGCCAAGGTAATGGTCTCCACCCCGACAGGAGGGATGTAAGTCACAAACTGTGAGGTCACTTCCTCTTTGGACATCTGACGAGTACATGTAGCAGCCAAGGTCAGAGCGAATAATGTAATGATTGACATCACCTCGACCACACATGTCAATTCCTTTGACTTTTATCCTTGGGACAATTTCTGCCATTATTTCTGCAAAGTGAATAAACAGGCATCCGAATATTTATTAATTTCACAACAATAAAGAATATAAAGAAAAACAATGAACAAAGATTAAAGAAGACATATTTGAAGTTTCTGGAATTGAGCCCTACTACTGCAAACAAACTGTAGATTTTGACAGACTTTGAAAATTTCAGGATCAGTCCTTATTCTTCATTATTCTGCCCACTTTATATAAAGCATACGTTCAACATGCAGAAACACAGCCCCAGGGTATCATGCTACCACCACCATGCTTCAAAACTGTGTTTCATTCAGAGGTAAAATAACAGGGTGGTAAAAAGGCTTGTAAAACAACATCAAAGCACTTTTCACCTAAACCACACACATACAATTTACACATCAAACAACGTCAGTTAACTAAAGAAGTTTACCAGTAGCACACTTGAATAAACTTCCATTTTTTGTGTGACCTTACAGCTCTGGTTTAATTAAAAGGGTTGTACTTATATGATGGTGTTATTAAAATGTACAGTCATTATTAAGTGGAACTAATGTAAAATAAATGAACAGATCTACATGACAGTGCAGATCAAAAATACTCAAGCATACTTACCGTTAAGCTGTTCTGCAGAGTAGAGTAAAGTGAAAGATTTCTTCTCCTGTTGAAAGAAGTGAATGATGTAATTAAACTGCACAGTCATTATTAAGTGGAACTAATGAAAAGTAAATGAAGAGATCTCTATTACAGTGCAGATTACAAATACTCAAGCATACTTACCGTTAAGCTGTTCGGAAGAGTAGTGTAGACTGAAGGATTTCTTCTCCTGTTGGAAGAAGTAAAGGATGTTCAGTTATGCTCCTGTAGATATACTTGATAACCAACCAATGGCATTCAGAGCAGTTCAAGACCCAACCCTCTGTTTTGTATCTGCTTTGAGGACAGAAACCACAAAGTGAATAAATTAACTGTGACAAAACAAGAAGTTTGAGCAAAGCCAAGAATTTGAGTTGGATACTGGAGAGTTTCAAGAAACTGTGAAGCTTATTTTGAAGAGATAAATGAAATACAGTCAGAATATAGAGCAAATCTACTGTAAATATGAAGAACATTATATTTAGCTCATTATGGGGTCTATCTCCTCCTCTGTCACTCTCTGAGCCTCTAGGTCAGCATACTGTACTGAGACCTACTGGACTTGCTCTGAAAATACTGACTCTAAATCCACTATATATTCTGTTTTCTTTCTTTCTGTTTTTTAGCTGAGTCTTAAGACAGATCCTTGATTCTGGTGAAAATATTGAAGCTGCTCAACTTCTTATTCACATTTTCCCACAGAAATTTTACATTCTGAGCAACTGCTGAAGACATGCAACAGTCTTTCCTCATTCAATTTACATCCCTCATCATTTACATACGCCCAGTCCACAAGCAAAAAGCCTGCTAGGCCTAGTCATGGAAATGTTTTATTTGTGTAAAATGTTTTGAATTTTGCATTGATTTCTACAGTCAAAGAACATTTGCAGCACAAGTGGGGAACTGAGTCCAGCACAGTTGTTTTCCCTTCTCCTGCACACCAAGTGCACTTAGTAATTAACAGGTTGAATGAGGTGTGTCTGGACAGGAAAAGGAAAATGTGGAGAAATGTGAAAAAAACAAAAATGTGCAAGAATTTGACTCTCCAGGACTAGAGTTCCCCACCCGGTTTACAACCTTAAACATGCAGATTAAAGCCACAATAGTTAATGTAATGTAAAGTGGGGTAAGATGAGCCAATGAGTAAGTTGAACCACCCAAATCTGTTGAATATAACATTTTTGTCACATAGACCTAAATTTATATTCTTCATGCTGTGGGAGGCAGAGACACATTAATGATGTGTAAGACATATTTGCCCAAGTTGTGGGTGTCCTGTTTTAATTAAAGAACCAAGATCTAGCAAAGACTGAAACATGATGTGACTAATTTCACCTTCAAATGATCTGCTAAACTTAAAGCCTCAGATACTTTTGCCACTGGTATGTAACACTGGGTCATTTTCAACCAATCAATAAATAATCAATAAAGAAATGTGCAGGTGTGATATTTTAGCCTTGTTTGTTTGATTTGGTTTCCTTAATTACTTTTAAGAGAAACGTATGTGAAACGTTTTATATGTTTTTGAAATTCATGATACATTTCACATTTCATAGATTGGTCGTGGCCCGGGTTAATAATGACCGCCTCACTGCTGTTAACCAGAAGGGTGCTGGTGGGAATTGGAATACTGTAGGTTGAAGACCATCAAGGAGGAAAGCGGGTTAGAAGGCAGCGAGAGAGAAGGAAAGGCAGGAGTGTGGGGGTTAGAGTAGGGACTCTGAACATAGGGACAATGACTGGTAAAGGCAGAGAGCTTGCAGACATGATTGAGAGAAGGAAGGTAGATATTCTGTGTGTTCAGAAGACCAGATGGACAGGAAGCAAGGCCACGGACATTGGAGGTGGATTCAAACTGTTCTATCATGGTGTAGATAGGAAGAGAAATGGAGTAGGGATAATCCTAAAGGAACAGTTTGTGAAAAAATTTCTGAATGTGACAAGAGTGTCAGAAAGGATCATGAGCTTGAAGTTGGAAGTTGATGATGTAATTTTGAATTTTGTCAGTTCATATGCACCACAGGTTGGTTCTCAGTTAGAGGAGAAAGAGAAATTTTAGAGTATGATGGATGAAGTGGTTGAAGGTGTCCCTAGAGAGGAAAGATTGATGATTGGTGCAGACTTCAATGGACATGTTGGTGAAGGGAACAGAGGGGACAAGGAGGTGCTGGCTATGTATGGCATGAAAGACAGACATGCAGAAGGTCAGATGGTTGTAGATATGGCAAAGAGAATAGAAATGGCTGTAGTGAAAACATAGTTTCAGAAGAGTGAAGAGCACAGGGTGACATACAAGATTGGAAGGAGGTGCACGCAGATGGATTATATCGTTATCAGGAGATGCCACCTAAAAAAGATTGGAGATTGTAAAGTGGTGCCAGGAGAAAGTCTAGGAAGGCAGCATAGGGTGGTTTTCTGTAAAATGAGATTACAAATAAAGAAAAGGAAGAGAGTGAAGACAGAGTCATAGATTAGATGGTGGAAGCTGTAGGAAGGAGGATGGTTGCAGGTAGTTCAGGGAAAAATTGCAACAAGCCCTTTGGGGCAGTGAGGAGCTACCTGAGGACTGGGTAAGTACAGCTAAGGTGGTGAGAGAAACTGGCAAGAATGTGTTGGGTGTTTCGCATGTTGAGAGGAAAGAAAACAGGGAAAGTTGGTGGTGGAATGAGGAAGTCCAGGAGAGTATTCAGAAGAAGAAGGCAGCTAAGAAAAAGAGGGATAACCAGAGAGAAGACGGAAGTAGGCAGGAGTACTGTGAAGCTAGTCGCATAGCAAAAAGAATGGTGATGGCTCAACAGAGAGACAGAGGTGGAAAGGGTGTACTGCAGGTTAGGCTGATAAAGGATAGAGAGAGAAATGTACTAGTGAGTGAACAGAGAGTGTTGAGAAGATGAAAGTAGTACTTTGAAGAACTAATGAATGAAGAAAATGACACAGAGAGGAGGACAACGGGGCAATAGATAGTGGATCAGGAAGTGCAGACAATTAGTGAGGTAGAAGTGAGGGCAGCGTTAGAAAGGATGAAGAATGGAAAGGCTGTTGGTCCTGATGTCGTACCTACGGAGGTATGGAGATGTTTATGAGAGAAGGCAGTGGACTTTTTGACCAGAGTGTCTAACAAAATCCTGCAGAGTGAGAGGATGCCTGATGAGTGGAGAAGCAGTGTACTTGTCCCCATTTTAAGAACAAGGATGATGTGCAGAGCTACAGTAACTTCAGAGGTATAATGTTGGAGAGCCACACCATGAAGGTATGGGAAAGAGTTGTTGAAGCAAGGCTAAGGCAAGAGGTTCAGATCAGTGAGCAGCAGTTTGGTTTCATGCCCAGAAAGAGTAACACAAATGCAATTTTTGCATTGAGAGTGTTGGTAGAGAAGTACAGAGAAGGTCAGAAGAAGCTACATTGTGTCTTTGTTGATCTAGAGAAGGCATATGACAGGGTCTCAAGATGGACAGTGAAGGTGGAGCAGTTTGGAGGTGAGGTTGAGATGGTTTGGTCATGTGTTGATGATGAATAGTGTATATTTTGGATAAAGAATATTGGAGATGGAGCTGCTGGGCACAAGGAGAAGACAATGACCTCAGAGAAGGTTTATGGATTGAGTAAAGGTGGACATGGAAATGGTAGGTGTAACAGTAGAGAAGGCAGGGGATAGGGCAAGATGGAGGCAAATTATCTGCTGTGGTTAGCCCTAAATGGAGCAGCCGAAAGAAGAAGACTTTCAGTCAGTCAGTCAGTCAGTCATTGTCTTATCCTCTTGGTCCTGAATAGGTGGATCCACAGCACAAAATTAAATGTTTTAATAATTTGAGATGTCGGATTTCTGATTTTCATGAGCTTTAAGTTAAATGATAATGAATATACTTTTTCATACTATTCTGATTTCCTGGGGTGGACTAGTAGAACCATACCTATGGCTTAGATCTCCTGTCTCAAGAGCAGTACTACCCAGTAAACAGAAGATTAGGAGTAACCTTAGAGAATCAATATAACTAAGGTTATAATATTGTAATATTGCTGTACCTTTGCATTCACGTGATGTGCTGATATGTAAACTCTGTGTTTAAAAGAATTTTTACCTGTATTCATTTAGCAGATGCTTAAATGAACAGATGTGATTTTAGACAAAGATCCATATTTTAATCTCAGTCTGATCCTGTACAGTGAAGTTGTGAAACGAGAAAGTTTTCATAGTGAGGAATTCTGTTTCCAAACCAGTTCATCCAAACCCAGAAAAGCAGAAAAACTAAATTGAGGCCCTTTAAAATGAAGATTTTGTTAATATGATTTATTTGACAATGAAGACACAGCATTATAAAACACATATAAAGCTCAATGCAGCAATGATTTTGTACACATAAAAGGTAATTATGTTTTAAAATAAAAAGCGCTGGTCATGCTGCTTGCCATCGACAGCCACATTCTCTCCCCACGTCACACCCAGTGCTATGCTAACCGACTGGTGTCTGTTAGCCATTGTATCAGAACTGGGGACCTGGGCCTTTCCACTGAGCGTGTTTGCTGCCCAGCAATGATGCAATGGTGGTAGTTTGAAAAGAGGAATGGATGGCTTCACATGTACCTGAGGAGGCATGTCCCTGTCTTTACCCTTGTAGTTTTGGGAGCATTGCATATGATAGGCTCCTTAAGAGGTTAGGAAACTGGTACTTCAAAATTGTGGTGAGAAATTGGGTAAAAGTTGAGTACAAAATATAAATTCCAGCATTTTACTAAGCTATGCATGTTGCAGACTTAAGCCTTTTCCATAATCTAAATGACAGTGTGTCTAACCATGAAGAATCCACCTTCAGAGGATTGGTTACATGTTACATTTTGGATGGTGGGAGAGGAATGTCAGTAGGAGTATTAGGATTGGACACAAATCTTAGGTCACGACAGAAGAGGATGTCATCCTTGCCCAAGCCGAGCTTGTACTGCCACACATAAATTTTCTTGTTGGGGTCCACAGTTATGTTCACTGTTTCTTCCATTTCAGTCGCTTCTTCCCAGCTTTCACCTTCTGTGCTGACATGTTGCCCACCATATTCTGCACTCAGTGAGAACTGGGATTTGGCAATGGCTTCAGTCAAAGCACCTGACTGATACGTGGTGCTCATTGACACTTTCCAGTTGTGCTCTATACTGGAGGACTTGGACTTGTTGTAGCCCACTTTCCGATTTATCCTCTTTTGCCAACTTAGGGGAGTATCAGTTTCATTGACAATGGTCTTAAGGAGGTCCCATTTCCCAAAAGCTGGTCCCTGTGTTACAGCCAGCCCACCAGGAAGGAAGTTCAAGATATCAGGGTGAATGGAGTATGTGTTTGAATTACTATCTTCTTTAAGGTTTTTGGTTGCGCGGAACTGGTAACCCCACGGACCTTTCGGCTTGACTAAAAACATCCAGTTTTCTGTGGCCCAGTAGTACAGCCCGTCCTTGCAGTTGGGATGCAGATCATATGTCTTTCCATCTCTATCGGTGGCCAAATCAATAGTCTGGTGAAACGTGCCTTTGCTCTGATAGATTATGTAGAGAAGTCCATAAGCGGACAGGTAGTGGTCACCCCCACGACAGTTTGGGTGAAGGTCATAGACCTCAGAATTATAATCTTTAGTCAGATCAGTAACAACACGAAAACTGTTGCCCTTGATTACGTAATACTTTTTGCCAGTGCCAAGGTAATGGTCTCCACCCCGACAGGAGGGATGTAAGTCACAAACTGTGAGGTCACTTCCTCTTTGGACATCTGACGAGTACATGTAGCAGCCAAGGTCAGAGCGAATAATGTAATGATTGACATCACCTCGACCACACATGTCAATTCCTTTGACTTTTATCCTTGGGACAATTTCTGCCATTATTTCTGCAAAGTGAATAAACAGGCATCCGAATATTTATTAATTTCACAACAATAAAGAATATAAAGAAAAACAATGAACAAAGATTAAAGAAGACATATTTGAAGTTTCTGGAATTGAGCCCTACTACTGCAAACAAACTGTAGATTTTGACAGACTTTGAAAATTTCAGGATCAGTCCTTATTCTTCATTATTCTGCCCACTTTATATAAAGCATACGTTCAACATGCAGAAACACAGCCCCAGGGTATCATGCTACCACCACCATGCTTCAAAACTGTGTTTCATTCAGAGGTAAAATAACAGGGTGGTAAAAAGGCTTGTAAAACAACATCAAAGCACTTTTCACCTAAACCACACACATACAATTTACACATCAAACAACGTCAGTTAACTAAAGAAGTTTACCAGTAGCACACTTGAATAAACTTCCATTTTTTGTGTGACCTTACAGCTCTGGTTTAATTAAAAGGGTTGTACTTATATGATGGTGTTATTAAAATGTACAGTCATTATTAAGTGGAACTAATGTAAAATAAATGAACAGATCTACATGACAGTGCAGATCAAAAATACTCAAGCATACTTACCGTTAAGCTGTTCTGCAGAGTAGAGTAAAGTGAAAGATTTCTTCTCCTGTTGAAAGAAGTGAATGATGTAATTAAACTGCACAGTCATTATTAAGTGGAACTAATGAAAAGTAAATGAAGAGATCTCTATTACAGTGCAGATTACAAATACTCAAGCATACTTACCGTTAAGCTGTTCGGAAGAGTAGTGTAGACTGAAGGATTTCTTCTCCTGTTGGAAGAAGTAAAGGATGTTCAGTTATGCTCCTGTAGATATACTTGATAACCAACCAATGGCATTCAGAGCAGTTCAAGACCCAACCCTCTGTTTTGTATCTGCTTTGAGGACAGAAACCACAAAGTGAATAAATTAACTGTGACAAAACAAGAAGTTTGAGCAAAGCCAAGAATTTGAGTTGGATACTGGAGAGTTTCAAGAAACTGTGAAGCTTATTTTGAAGAGATAAATGAAATACAGTCAGAATATAGAGCAAATCTACTGTAAATATGAAGAACATTATATTTAGCTCATTATGGGGTCTATCTCCTCCTCTGTCACTCTCTGAGCCTCTAGGTCAGCATACTGTACTGAGACCTACTGGACTTGCTCTGAAAATACTGACTCTAAATCCACTATATATTCTGTTTTCTTTCTTTCTGTTTTTTAGCTGAGTCTTAAGACAGATCCTTGATTCTGGTGAAAATATTGAAGCTGCTCAACTTCTTATTCACATTTTCCCACAGAAATTTTACATTCTGAGCAACTGCTGAAGACATGCAACAGTCTTTCCTCATTCAATTTACATCCCTCATCATTTACATACGCCCAGTCCACAAGCAAAAAGCCTGCTAGGCCTAGTCATGGAAATTCTTTAATTGTGTAAAACATTCTGAATTTTGCATTGATTTCTACAGTCAGAACTGTGAGAAAAAACAAAAATGTGGAAGAATTTGACTCTCCAGGACTCTTGAGTCCCCCACCTCGGTTTACAACCTTAAACATGCATATTTAACCCATAATTGTTAATGTAAGGTAAAGTGGGGTAAGATGAGCCAATGGGTAAGTTGAACCACCTGAATCTGTTGAATATAACATTTTTGTCACATAGAAATGAATTTACCCTCTTCATGTTGTGGGAGTCAGAGACACGCAAATGACATGTAAAACATATTTGCCTAAGTTGTGGTCATATTAGATATGATCAGCCTCACATCTTAAGTAATTTAAGAGGCTCAAGAGACTATGTAACAACGTGTGATTGGTTAGGTCAAGATTTGCTAGACAATTTACTTTAATTTTTTACTCACAAAAGTGAGTACACCCCTCACATTTCTGCAGATATTTAAGTATATCTTTTCGTGGGACAACGCTGAAAAAATTACACTTTGACACAATGAAAAGTAGTCTGTGTGCAGCTTATATAACAGTGTAAATTTATTCTTCCCTCAAAATAACTCAGTATACAGCCATTAATGTCTAAACAAGCAGCAACAAAAGTGAGTACATCCCTAAGAGACTACACCCGTAAATGTCCAAATTGAGCACTGCTTGTCATTTTCCCTCCAAAATGTCACTCGTTAGTGTTACTATGTGTCAGGTGTGCATAGGGATTTTGTAGTCCAGCTCTCACACTCTCTCATACTGGCCACTGAAAGTTCAAACATGGCACCTCATGGCAAAGAACTCTGAGGATCTTAAAAGATTAATTGTTGCGCTACATGAAGATGGCCAAGGCTACAAGAAGAACAACACCCTGAAACCTGAGCTGCAGCACAGTGGCCAAGATCATCCAGCATTTTAAAAGAGCAGGGTCCACTCGGAACAGACATCGTGCTGGACGTCCAAAGAAGCTGAGAGCTCGTGATCAGCGTCACATCCAAATGCTGTCTCTGAAAGATAGACACAGGAGTGCTGCCAGCATTGCTGCAGAGACTGAAGAGGTGGAGGATCAGCCTGTCAGTGCTCAGACCATACGCCGCACACTACATCAAATTGGTCTGTATGGCTGTCACCCCTGAAGGAAGCCTCTTCTGATATCTGTACACAAGAAACCCCGCTATGGTCTGATGAGACCAAGATTAATTTGTTTGGTTCAGAAGGTCTCAAGCATGTGGGGCGGCGATCAGGTGAGGAGTACAAAGATAAGTGTGTCATGCCTACAGTCAAGCATGGTGGTGGGAATCCCATGGTCTGGGGCTGCATGAGTGCAGCAGGTGTTGGGGAGTTACATTTCATTGAGGGACACATGAACTCCAAAATGTACTGTTAAATAATGAAGCAGAGCATGATTCCCTCCCTCCGGAAACTTGGTCATAGGGCAGTGTTCCAGCATGATAATGACCCCAACACACCTCTTAGACAATCACTGCTTTAATGAAGAGGCTGAGGGTAAAGGTAATGGACTGGTCAAGTATGTCTCCACACCTAAACCCAATAGAACATCTTTGGGGCATCCTCAAGCAGAAGATGGAGGAGCACAAAGTCTCTAACATCCGCCTGCTCCATGATGTCATCATGGAGGAGTGGAAAAGCATTCCATTTTCAGTGTTGTCCCATGAAAATATGTAGACTGAAACACCTGTCATTTTAGTGTGGGAGGTTTCATGGCTAAATTAGACAAGCCTGGTGGCCTATCTTCATTAATTGCACCAGTAAGAGTAGAGTGTGAAGGTTCAATTAGCAGGGTAAGAGCACAACATTATGGGTGACATACCAGAGTTCAAAAGAGGACAAATTGTTGCTGCATGTCTTGCTGGGGGCATCTGTGACCAAGACAGCAAGTCTTTGTGATATCCAGGGTAATGTCAGCACCACCAAAAAGGTTGAACCACGTCCAACAGGATTAACTGTGGGCGCAAGAGGAAGCTGTCTGAAAGGGATGTTGGGGTGTTAACCCGGCTTGTATGCAAAAATGTCATTCCCAAGATGGATTGATGCTGTATTGGCCACAAAAGGAGACCCTAGTACACCATTCTAATCAATTATTTTTGTCTAAAACCAGGTTTCAGTTTCATTGTCCAACTCCTGTATATATATATATATATATATGTGTGTGTGTGTGTGTGTGTGTGTGTGTGTGTGTGTGTGTGTGTGTGTGTGTGTGTGTGTGGATCCTTATATTTGATATATTGGACAGTGCTTAGGTTTCAGCTGATGTCTCATTCTCTCTTATGTTCTGTTGGCTATAGATTAGAAGCACTTAGAAGCTACTAAGCTATTAACAAAATGTTAAATTGTAACCAAAGCCAACACTATGACACTCTTCAAGCCTCTTGTGTCTGTACACAAATCTCATGCTCAGTTCAGCTAAATAAATGTCTAAACCAAGCAGAAAAGAAACCCCAGTACAGACAGAACAGTTTTTTTCCCCACTGCAGCTCATTCATGAAAGCATAGTTCTGTAATTGAATGAACTATGTACTTCATACAGAACTGAATGGTAAGACTCTATTTTCAGGGCACAAACTGTCCAAGTCCAAAAAAGTCTGTCCAAAAAATTCCAAGAGCAAGGATTACTCAAATTACCAGTATGTGCCCAGTATGTGTTGCAGCGCCCTTGTGAGGAAAACAAAGATACAGTAACTGTGTCTTGCCTACAGTCAAGCATGGTGGTGGTTGCATCATGTTCTGGGTCTGCATGAGTGCTGCCAGCACCAGGGAGCTGAATTCCAGTATGTACTGTGACATTCTGAAGCAGAGGATTTCCAACGTGATAACAAAAACTAAACTCATCTCACTCAATGACAACTGCCTTGCTGAGGGAGCTGAAGGGAAATTGTGGACTGGCCAAGTATGCCTCCAGATGTAAACTCAATTTGGAACTTGTGGGGCATGCTCAAGTGGAATGTGGAGGAACGTGCAGTGTCTAACAACCCCCAGCTCCATGATATCACTATGGAGGAGTGGAAGAGGGTTCCAGCAGTAACCTGTACAGCTCTGGTGAATTCCATGCCAAAGTAGGTTAATAATAATGGTAGTCACCATTGACACCATGAGCACATTCTGGACATGTTCACTGTGAGGTTTGCTCACTTGGTCAGCTATTTGGACATTAATGGTTGTATGAGTTATTTTCAGAAGACAGTAAATCTACACTGCTATACAAACTACACACTGACTACTATAAGTTATGTCCAATTTCATTTCTATAGTGTTGTTCCATGAAAAGATATAAAATATTTGCAGAAATGTGAGGGGTGTACTCACATCTGTGACATACTGTTCAGTTACATTCATCATTAATCTGCCATGTGAGACACTGTGGGCAGCAAGGCATTAAGTCAGTTTGCATTCCCCTATGTTTAGAGCATTTTGAAGGATGCAGCTGATGTATTAGTTCATTTTAAAATGTTTTTCACTTTCTTCAAGTCAAGAGTTGAATTTGAATTCACTCATAATCTACTATTACTATTAATCTAATAGTGTACTAGACTATTCCACATTGATCCATTTGCATGAGGAATAGGTTACTATTCCGATTTTTCATAGGAGAATCCTACTGAGGACTCGTCCTACCTCGGATGCAGTCTCGGTCAGGGTATCTCAAACTGTGGGCCAGGGCCTTGAAGCTTAACTAGAGGTCCCCCAGCCTATCCTCATTGGGAGAGAGTAGTCCATAGAGGGCTGGTAATGGCACTATTGATAGTAAAGTATGTGAAATAAAAAAATAAATAAAGTAAAAATTTTAAGTCAAAAATAATCAGTGATGTTCAAACTATAAACATGAACATGAATAGAAATGATGAGTCAAAGGATGAATCATCTGCAAGTACAACCCAGTATACGTCTGATATGATGTGATAGCATAAGTAGCTTAATTTATTCAATATACTTAAAGTGCTCAACTGGTAACTAGACATGTTATGTGATGTTATCAGTGGATCTTCCTTGCTGGTGTTTGGGAGCTACGTTTTAGTCAGATGTTTTAATGAAGACCTCCTATTTCCCTGAAGCTCCAGTTCAGGTCCTAATTCTCACATTTTTAGTGTCAGCTTTTGAGAAATAAAAAGCACAAACAATTTTACATAGGTTTTCTTTGGGCTGTTATGCTTTCTAGTTATAAATGTGGGCTGGAGGTGGAAAAGGTTAGGCTTAGGCTAGATCTGGGTTGGGGAACTCCAATCCTGGAGGGCCAGTGCACTTGGTTTGCAGGAGCAAGGTGTGCTGCCCTCAGTTCAGCCTGGACTAGGTTTTGAAACACAGGTACAATGTTTCTCAACCTTTGTCCTGCAGGTGCCCCTGAACACCTGAAACAATTAACACCTCCAGGACCAGGATTGAGAATCAAGAAACTAACAGTCCTCAATCAAACGTTTGTTTGTTTCTGAATGTGTTAAATCTTCTGTCTTGTCCTGAAGATTTTGTTTGTGTCCTGTTTTTTATATGTATGCATGCAGATACTGACACATATAGATGTTATTCAATCAATAAATATCCTTTTGGAAAATAAATTCCCACTGTGGGATTTCCAGGAATCTCTGCCTCTCTCTTGTGGTGCTTGGTTGAATGACATCCTTTATCTGCTGCTGAAATTGCTCTTGAATAAAGGAGTATTTCAATCAGTTCAGTTTAAAAAAGAAACAAATCGAAACAGCAGAATCATTTTTCAGTTAATGATTCAATGTGAATCTACAACCTCTTTATTAATTATTAAATTAATAATTTAAAGGGAATTATTAAATTAATGGTCAGCTGTTAAATCAGGTATCTGCTGTAAAATTATTTCAAGGGTAATGAATTTCAGTTTTTGTAAAGACAATATATTTTAAATTGAAAAAAAGCTGGAAAAAGAGTGGGGAATTCCAATTTCATAGGATAATTGGGAATGATAGTTTTAACTGGCAACACATTCTTTAATCTAGAGACAAATCCACTGTAAAAATATGCTTAAATTTTTTTATTACATTGAGGTTTGAGATCTGAGTGCTGGAGAATGTGTAACTCAGACAAAGCAAATCATTTGCATATCCTTTGGTTGTGGACTGTACTGACCGAGTACTGGAAGGCTGTCCATCCAGCTCTTGGGACCATATTTCATTCAAACAGACCTTTTCATTTTGTTTTTCTTTCGGTAGATAAATGTCAATAAATTATTGAAGGCTTTTCTGGCTTCAATTAAAAAAATCCATCAGTACAAAATGGTTATTTATTGAGCCTAATCAAATGCATATGTGGAGTGACATTATTACATTTTCATTGTAATTTCATTGTAATCCCTTTTATTTTCCAAACAGAAAGACTTTTACAAAAAATGCTATTGAAGCTTCAACATTCGTGTGAAAAATGTAGGACACCCCATTTAAACTTACAGTCTGGAAAGTATTCACAGCGCTTCACTTTTTGCACATCTCATGTTACAACTTTGTTCCAAATTGATTAAATTCATTTTTCCCCTCATAATTCTACCCACAGTACTTCTCAATGACAAGTGAGAAAAGGCTCTGGAGCAGGTTATGATCAAGGATGTCTCTGTACATCACTGCAGTCCTTTTCCCTTGACCTTGACTAGTCTCCCAGTCCCTGCTGCAGAAAAACATCCCCACAACATGATGCTGCCACCACCATACTTCACTGTAGGAATGGTATTGGCTAGCTGATGAGCAGAGCCTGGTTTCCTCCAGACATGATACTTGGCATTCAGTCCAAAAAGTTGAATCTTTTTGTTTCTCATGGTCTGAGAGTCCTTTAGGTGTCTTTTGGTAAACTCCAGATGGGCGCTCATGTGCCTTTTACTGAGGAGTGGCTTCTGTCTGGCCACTTTACCATACAGGCCTGATTGGAGGGGTGCTGCAGAAATGCTTGTCCTTCTGGAAGGTTCTCCTCTATTGAGTTCTTGGCCACCTCCCTGACTAAGGCCCTTCAACCAGAATCCCTCAGTTTGGCCAGGTGGGCAGCACTCTATGAGTGCTGGAGGTTGCAAACTGTTTATGGACAATGGAGGCCACTGTGCTCATTGGGACCTTTAATGCAGCAGATATTTTCTGTACCTTCCCCAAATCTGTGTTTCAATACAATTGTCACAGAAGTCTACAGACAATTCCTTAGACTTTATTCATGTCTTGGTTTGTGCTCTGACCTGCACTGTCTACTATGAGACCCTATATGACCAGGTGTGTCTTTCCCAATCATGTTCAATCGACTGAATTTACCACAGGTGTTCAATCAAGCTGTAGAAACATCTGAAAGATGATTAGCAGAAACAAGCTGCATCTGAGCTCAATTTTGAATATCATGGCAAAGGCTGTGAGTACTTATGTACATGTTACATTTTTGTTTTATTTTTTAATAAGATTTCAAACAAACTTTTCTGTCATTGCAGTTGTCATTATTTGGAAAAAGGCTGTAACATCAAAATATGCATGCAAGTGAATACTTTCCAGATGCACTGTAACTTTAACATATTTAAACATGAACATTTGATCTTCACGTGAACTATAATGACAGGTGGAAGTGCTATAACTAAACACAAAAAAACCCCAACTTTTTTTAAACTTTATTAAGAGAAATACAATTTTCTTGTGAGAAAAGAATTAGAACACCCTAACATTTACATAAAATGCATAAAATTAGAAGGTGCAGCACATCAGCTGAAGATGATAAGAACATCGTTAGAAAGGACTTTGGAGTCTTCGGAGGTAGACCTGGGTCAGATGTGTTAATGAAGACATGTTCATTTTAAAGCTGTTCTTCAAGCTCTAACAGTAGAGGAGTACAGTGTGAGTAGTTTATACAGATAATGTTCAAATGTTTGGTTTGCACCAAATATATCTTCATTATTTTGCCCAAATATTTCAACTTTGTATTCAGTCATCCAATGTCCTGGTGTTTGTCTAGTTGTTCTCTGTCAAACTTTATTTCTGCCCTGGTGTTTACAGTCTGCTCTTGGCCTGAACCTTCTAGGATAGCCTGATTTTGCCATGTTGGCAGTTGTTTTAAAAATTCTCCTCTTGTAACGTATTTTCCAGACAGTGAAATTGGCTGATTTCCAATTGTTTGAGATCTTTTAAAATCCTTTCCCAGAATCATCTGGTGTCCTCCTTCCTTGCACTTCTGATAATTATTTCAAATGATTTTCAAGAAAATCAAATTTTCATGTTTAAACATTATAACAGTCAAAAGGTTCATTCAGGGTTCTTAATAACTGTAAAAATTAGACCAAACATTGAACAAACATGAAAAATGTCAAGTTTCTTTATTGGTTTATGAAAATTATTTTTACAAATCAGACAAAATACTTTCTTTCCTCCTCAGAGTACAAATGCATATGTCATCATTCTTTTAGCAGTAAAACATGTAATCAGTGTTTATAAAACTTAACAGGTCCGACACCGAGCAGTCGCTCTTACAGAGCGGCGCCAATGTCATCACAGTGCAACACACACATACATCACCACTGTGTACATTCTCTGTCCCACATATACACACACACACACACACACACACTCGTTCACACACTCACCACTCTACATGTCTATTACACACTCTAGCTTAACAGTATATCCAGCCCCGTACAACCATCTGAAACTGTTTCAATTTGCCCAGGTTTGGCTTAGGCTCAAAATATTTTATTAAAAACATAAATGAAACAATATAGTAATGCATTTTCAATATATTACATATTTGAATGAAACAGGTCTGTGGTGGTTGCACAAGGCTGCCATATTCTTCAAAAAAATTAAACTTAAAAATGAAAATAAATAGCAGTGGTCATTAAGCTACATACGTGAGAACTCTCCCAAGCACCTTAACTCAGGTGCAGTGGAAAACACAGACATTGCTTATTCGAGCTTCTACAACAATTGGTATTAAGACAGCTTGTACACATTGTCCAGTGTGTCAAAGTGAACCAAGATGGCTGTGGTTCCACCATCGTAGTCCATCACCCTTTGCAAGGCTTTGTGACGTTTATCAGTCAGTCATCTTCGAACATCAGCATCCGGTCCATGTCCGCACGCATTCTCAGTTACACATTCAAAACATTTCAGTGTACAAACACACATGACTCTACAGGTGTTTACAGCAAGCTAGGGTTTGGCTTAACGTATCAATTTCTAATTAATACTGAAACGTCTCCATAAAAAGCAAACATATCTATAAAAAAGTTAACAAAAAAGTTCTATAATATTTGCAGAGCAGTAGTTTTAAGGATTTCTTTATGGGCAGTTCATAGATACAAAATAAAATGCATAAATAAAAAAAGATTTTTTTTATATTTGTAGTCAAAAAAAGCAAATAAATAAATTAAAAAATTTAAAAAGTTTGTGGTGTCAGCATAAAGTTATAGAAAAAGCCTCAGTGTCCAGTCTTCTCTTATCTTCTAACACAGCACCACTTTACTTGAAGGCTTCAGGGATGTGATTCATATGCATGTTGGTGGGTGGACTGGAGATGCCCTCTGACCAATCTGAAAGATTGGAATGTGGGGAGGAGCTGGACCACTGGTCAGGAGAGCCGGGCGAAGGGGTCAGAAAAGGGTGGTCCGGGACCTGTGGCTGGTGACTGGGAGTGTTGTCCATGGGGGCTGAGTAACTATGTTGAGAAGGTGGAGTCAAAAACTGTGTGCTTGAAATGGGTGGAGCCAGGCGCTGTGTCTCCTGTGGCAGGATGGTCTGGATGGGGGCGTGACCTGGGCCAGACTGGAGGTCCACTCCGCTCAGGTCTCCCAGGAAGTGCTGGGAGAGAATGGAGCTTGAGGTTTGATGCTGAAGGCCTGGGTGGTTGTGATTACTTGTCTGGTGGACGTGACTAGACAACATGTGAGGTGTACCCAGGTGGCTGCTTTGCATCGTAGGATATCCCATCACTTGTGGCATGTTGGTGGCATGATGCATTGTGGGAATTAATGCTTGGAATCCTGCTTGGTGTTGTTGTACCCGCTGGAGCCAATCACACTGTCCTGTCTGGGCTCCGTTGTTGGCCACTGGGAGGTGGGACAAGCGTGGAGGGGCAGAGTCAAACGGCTTACCCACACTTAAGTGAGCTGCTGCCATTTGAGAATCCATGCCTTGTAGGTGATGTCCAATGGGTGGAGACTGCAGGAAGGGTGAGGTCATTGTGGGTGGTGAGGAGACGTCTGACAGGTATCCGTGTGGAGACTCCAGGGATTCAACAGGAGAGAGAACCTCCATCAGCCCACCATTTTTCCCTTCACCACTCTTCTTCTTCTTCACCTTCATCTCTTTTCCCCCACCTTCCTTCCCTCCAATGCCTTTACCACCGGGTTTACGTTGCTTCTTGGCTGTAGCAGCATTATTGGTGTTATTGCCTCCACCTGGACTGGTTTTGATGCCCAGGAAAGCTTCGGGTGAACAGAGAGGTGGTGACAGCGGAAGCGGTGGACTCCGAACCAGGTTATATTCCTCCAGCAGGCGAACAATGTCATGATGCATTCGCTCCTGAGCGATGTCACGGGGCAGCTGGTCCAGGTGGTCAGTAATGTCACGGTTTGCCAGGTGATCGAGGAGAACTTTCGCCGTCTCATAGCTGCCCTCACGAGCTGCCAAAAACAGAGGGGTCTCCTCCTGCGCACATACAACATGTACACATTAGTATGTCCTTCGCAAAAATTACTAGACTTAACTCACAAGAAATCTTGAAGAAAAGAACCTGCTCACAATCCTGCATCCACAAGTACACAAACATAAATAAACAGCACGTACCTTGTTGTTCTGCAAGTCCTTGTTTGCTCCGTTCTTCAGAAGCACCACAGTTGCTTCAACATTGTTGACAGCAGCTGCCCAGTGGAGAGCAGACTTGCCTACAGAAAGAGAGAGGAATAAACAGGGCAATTAGTCACAACCAATAAACTTGCAACGTGTGTAATGAAAATACATATGCACACATGGCTAACCTACTGTTTGCCAATTCGGACCATGTATCAACAGATGATTGTAGTGTAGGAAATTCTTGGCACCCTCTGCATGGTACATAAATTACCTACATTTAACTGCCAAAATTGCCCTGCCTCCCAACAACTGTTATTCTATTCAAAGCAACCCTATGAATTAGTCAGTCAGTCATCATCTTAGCCGTATCTTCCTGCATAGGGTCACTGTTAATCCATTTATTCAATCCTTTATCATTTATTTATTCAACACTATGACTCAATTTTTAGATAACGCTTTATTTGAAGTCATTTTTAGATAGCCAGTTAAATTAGCTTTCCCA
Source organism: Acestrorhynchus altus (assembly GCA_034509495.1). Taxonomy (NCBI): domain Eukaryota; kingdom Metazoa; phylum Chordata; class Actinopteri; order Characiformes; family Acestrorhynchidae; genus Acestrorhynchus; species Acestrorhynchus altus. The sequence continues at coordinate 7,448,175 of CM067516.1, read as the reverse complement.
TGCACATGCAGCTGACTCCTGAGAGCAGTATATTATGAATAAAATATAATATTACTGTGTAAAATGCAAATCTTTAACTGGCAGTTTCACAATACAACATCATCCTAAACAGCATATGCAAAATAGCACAGTGGTAGTGCTGGATGTTTGTATAGTACTAGGTGGAGTGCTGATTCTCCCGGGCCAATCTAGAAGTCACATTTTAGTCCCTACACGGCTTAATTGGCCCCGCAAAGGAACAGGTATGAAAACTGTGCTTCATAGGGCTCACATATGTGCCTGAGCAAAAGGAAGTATGACATTGTGGTTGGGTGTGTAAACTTTGCCGTCGAGGATGTGAAAGTTCTTTAGTTTGGGATGAGGAGCAGCTTGTTTCATGTTGGCATGTTTCTGCTCCCAAAATTTAGCTAATTCTGAACTCAACAATGTTGCAATTCTTGAGAGATAACTTTTAAATGATCTATCTCAACCGGAAGCCCAGGGTTAATATTTTATAGGCCTTACTAATAAACAGTAAATTGTTTGAGCTTTTTTTATTTAAACTAATGCCTACTCAAGTTAAAACAATAAAAGGAGCGCCCAGAATGTTCACAGGTGTATATGCATACCAGAGTCATCAATGGCATTGAGGTCAGCATGACAGTTGATGAGTTCCTCCACCATCCCCTCCACAGCCAAACGCGTGGCCAGGATCAAAGGTGTCGTTCCATCATTCATTCGGGCATCAAGATCTGTTGCACGGTTACGGATCAGAATCTGGAAGAAGAGTTCAGAGTTTAATAACAATTCAACTACCAACAGTAGCACCTATCACAGCTAAAAGTTGATAGGGTTATCTAAATTTTTAATTCTGGGCTAATTCAAATGGGAATTAGCCAGTTCACAATCAGGCCATAAACCTAGTTCTCAAATGATGTCTTTGTAAGCTTCTGTGCATACCTAGATATTTGCTTTTATATATATATTTGAGGTATAAAGTGTGTGTGTGTACCTGGAACACCCCCTGTGCATCTGCAGCCACAGCGGCATGTAATGGGGTGCGACCCATGTTGTCCTGGACGTTGGCATCTGCGCTGGACTCCAGCAGGCGCTTGGCCGCGTCTGAGCGGGCATAGCGTGCAGCCAGGTGAAGTGCAGTCTCACCAGTCCGATCAGTCTGATTATGAAGATTAGCTCCATGGCAGATAAAGTCTGTAATTACTGCAGCTGAAGGGTCATCATCCTCATCTTCACCATTAGCAGTCTCTAATCCACCACCACTGCAGGACGCGATCATCAGAGGAGTGAGACCGTCTAAGAAAAAGTGAGAGGAACAGAAACATTTTCCATTATTGAAAATTCATGAGTCACACTGCATCTGCATCCATATATGATGTCTGATACAACTGTGAGTAATTCAAATAGACAAAGTTGAATAAACAAATCAGATCCAAAAAGTCACTCACCTGGTCCACGGACGTTAACGTCCATACAGTCATTGTCTATGTCACCCTGTGGGGGAGTTGGGGCCATGGTGTTCAGACGCAGGTCAGCTGCATCCAGGTGCTGCTGAGTCCACTGACGAGGATCCAACTGTCCACCAATATCCAGCATAGACTGCTCCTCAAACTGCACACATGCATTATGTTATCATCATTTGCACATATATGGGGTCACTTAACACATACTGTTCATACATACATGCAATCCAATACACTTCCACGCATACTTACTCTAAACCGCTTGCCATGCTCTTCTTCTGCCCATTCGCTCAGTTGCTCATCCATCAGAGAGCTGTCTGAATTTTTCAGCGGCCTTCAGAAAGAACAAAATTAATGAATGTTTAATTAACAGTCACAAACCAATAAATAACAATGATTATTAATAATAAATAAACAGAAAGTGGAGTATTAATATTAATGGATTAAGTATTAATCCATTAACCAAAAGTGAAAATCACCAGCACACATATCCTTATACTCTCTCTCACAGATACAAAAACTCACTTGAGTCCGACTGAGTCTTCTCCCACCGGTTCTCTGCGTTTCTTTTTGGTTTCAGTCACTTTGAAGCCCTCTGGGAACCACAGCTGCCCATGCTCTCGCTTTCGTTTCCGCGACATCACCACTCCCACGGCAACTAGCACCAGAACAGCCAAGACCAGCAAGGCCAGGAACATGTGGTACATCTCACCTGGGCTCTGAGCGTCATTCTCACCTACACACACAGATCACATCAGTGTGTGATTTAATAATAATATTTGTAGTGTATTTATTGTTATGCACTTAGTGGAATTGAGGAACTAAAGCATGGGTCCACATACAGATCCTGATCATTTATATCTGTACTGCAGGAATAGCTAAAATTAAAATACTTCCATATGAGTAAAAAATGATGTGTGTACTATAACAACATGTATGGGTGTCAGCAGTGTGTGCTATTCTTTTAATAATACTGTCTGTGTACTCACTGGTAACTGCTTCTATGATGTAAGGAACATTGAGATTCCCACTGGAGGCCAGTGCTCCAAGGAATGCCGCCACATCGGTAGCACTCTGGAAGCACTCATCTGATTGCTGGAAACACTGCCGGTTATCAATCTCCAGATACACAATAGAGCTGTAAAACACAGACACAAAGTGAAGTTAACAAGAGTGTGATCAAATTTCAGTCACAGAATTAATCTGAAACACTGAAATCTCTAAATACTAACACTAAAGTGTTCAGTAAACAAATATGAGAATCTATAGACATGTCTGCCCGTTTGTCTACCCATCAAGCTCCCATGCTCTCACTCTTGTAACTATGTTGACAAAGACTTTACTGTAACTTACCCCTTAATTTCCATGTGGTCCATTTCTCGCCGTAGACGTGTGTGCATGAAAGCAGTGAGGCTCCTCCTGGCACGCTGCAGCAGCTGAGCCGGGTCACTCCAGTCATGGGCTGATCGTTTATGTTTGCTCAGCTCGTGTTCACTGCCGTAGTAAGGGTAGATCAGTGGCTCCCCATTTGCATCACGACGGAACACCACATTGGTGTGGAGGAGTCCGCTGAGCTCCCTAAGGAAGGACGATGAGCGGTTCCGTAGCTCGGTGGGAGTGATGTGAACGACCAGCACCAAGCTGCCCACTGCCAGTTTCTGGGGGACGTCCTCTGCACAGTCCAAACCATCCCACTCGCACTCCACATTATTACAGCCTTGGTCACAGTGACCATCAGAGTAGTGGTCCTTACAATACTGATCATACAGTGGACTGTAGAGACAAAAATATAGGGAGTGAATTAGTCAGTGTTCAGTATATCTTCTTTATCTTTAGATTCTAAAGCTGTTATTTTAAGGTAAACTACTGCATAACACTGCTTTAATAATCCATATATTAATGATTCATATTAAAACATACAGTGACAATGCTGTACAGCTCTATATGTTAGAATGTGTTGGTGTGTTGGGTGTTTGACTCACTTGCACTGTCCCTCTAGCCTCTGGCAGTCAAAGCCGTCATAGAGGCAGCCTGCATTGGCGCACTGCTCGTCACACTTGCCATCGTTGAAGTACCTCCAGCACTGTAAAGCAGCGCTGCAGTTCTGCCATGGGTCATCAAAGTTCAGAGAGCAGTCACCTCCATCCCAGCCGCATGCGTGGTTATTACACTGAGCATCGCAGATGGCGTTACCACCCCTGCCCTCACACTGCGCCACCTAAGAGGATGACAGCATGACACAATAAGTACCAAATACAAACTGCAACAGAATTCATGCTGATCACACTACCTCAGGATATCATCTGTCACTCAAAACTGTATCTCTCCAAAATGACTTTAGAGGGGAAGAAAAAACCTACTTAACTTCCAGTGGAAGTGAGTTTAAAAACTGAATTCAATGTCATTTTGGAGCACTTCTATTGGTCCATTCATCATGAGATTCACATGATGTAAAAAACAGACATTAAAATGGACATACATGGTTTCGGTGTGACAGAGATAAGTAAGAAAACTTTACACTGTTCATCCGTACCTCACAGCGTATCTCGAGCTCAGGCGGTGGGGCAATATCTTTGCCCTGCCCACCGTTAAATGAGTAGTCCAGAATGTGGCAGAGCAGTCCATTGAAGTTGGGTGGACACAGGCAGCGGAAGAAGGGTGCATCACTGATGGGCTGACAGGTGCCCCCATTATAGCAAGGGTTAGAGAGGCACGGCGACTCGAGGCGATTCTGACACTCATGTCCGCTGAATCCCGGGGGACACAGGCAGCGTGGACTCAGGTGTCCAGAAACACAAGTGGCACCATTACGACACCGGAGAGAGCCACATGAGTGAGAGTTATACTCACAGGATGAGCCTGAGAAACCCTACATAAGTGTGAAAGGAAAATGGGGGTTCAGAAATGAACAACGACGAGTATGGGTGTGTATTTGTGCTTATATGTGTGTCATTAGCAGCTTTGAGAGTGTTTACTTACAGGTGGGCATTTGCAGATGTATCCATGCTTGGTGTTGCTGGCAACAGCGCAGGTTCCTCCATTTTTGCAGGGTTTGTCCTTACAGCCATCAAACACAGTGTCACAGCGCTGACCTGCACATACACACATGCATAGTATTAGTATTAATAAGAACAACAGCATTAAATATTACCTAGTATATTTATATAATGTGCACTTAAATTTTACATAAGTGAATAACATTTTGTGGACTGAACTGGTCAGAAAAGAGGCTCTGAAAACAGACTGGTAGTGTTCATGTGTATGCGTGTACATGCCTGTATATCCTGTACGGCATTCACAGCGGTAACTGTTGACCAGTTGCACACAGTTGTATGATCCGTTGGGGTCACAGGGGTCAGACAGACATTCGTTCACATCACCCTCACACCTCTCTCCCACATAACCTGGTGGACACACACAGCCATATCCACCAACACGGTCAACGCAGCGGCCGCCGTTGAAACACCGTGGTTCACCAGTGGTTGGATCAGTGTCTGGGGAGCAGTCATCCACATCTATCTCACAGTGTACACCTACAGAGAGGGAAATCAAGAATTTAGACATATCTATAAAATATGTATTCTACATATATAAATATAAATATACTGTCTTGCAAAACTTTTACTTTGACAAAGTGAATTCTGTTTCATCAATAATGGAACAAAAGAAATGCTGCTAAATTACTTGGGATTATAATTTTACATTGACATCCACTGAAATATTTTTTTCTTTTTTGGAAACGTGTGTGTTTGTATACATCTTCACCACCTCAAACTACCTTAAATGACTCTTAAATGTCACTACCTAATGTGACAGTATGTGTTTAAATATGTTTTTGGGTGCAATTCTCACCCTGCGTTCCTCGAGGACAGGAGCACTTGTAGGTGTTGACAAGGTCAATGCAGGTGCCTCCATTCTGACATGGCTGAGAGACACACTCGTTTATCTCCTTGCTGCAGTTCACACCATGAAAACCTGCAACACACTGTCATACAAAGAGACTTTAGATACACTCTATGGAGGTAGAGATTCTGTACATATACAGGGCTCTGTGTGTCCTCATACCTCACAAGTGTATCCTCCCAGGTAGTCGGTGCAGGTGGCGCCGTTGTGGCAAGGGTTTGGTACACACTCATCCACTTGTTCCTGACAGTAGCTGCCAGTGTAGCCTGCCTGACACCTGCACAGGTGCGTACTGCCCACATCCACACACTGACCACCATTACGACACAGAGCGACCACAGACACACCTGATGAGAATCAGGAGGTATTTTGCATGTTAGAGAAAAAAGAGACAGAAGACAGATGCCAAAACCTGAAAGGTTTATATTTATAATGCATGGGTCCACTCAACACTGCATGTATAGACTGTAAATTTACCTTGCTGTTGAGCAGCGACTTCACAGCTGACACTAGGCACATCACAATAGAGTCCAGTCCAGCCACTGGCACATTGGCAGGTGAAAGAGGAGCCCTGCTGCCAACAGGAACCTCCATTTTTACACGGAGAGGAATCACACCACCGTACCAGGCTCTAAACACATGAGATACATCTTTAGTACACTCACACACTTTTTAAAAAGGCATTTACTGCTACATTTACTTCAACTTCCAATCTACTGAAATGTTTGAAAGCTAATGTGAAGTACACAGTTCCTCAGTGTGTGTTTGCCTGTGTACCTGGCAGTTGGCACCAGTGTATCCATGAGGACAGGTGCACTTGTAGGTGCCAAAGCCGTCCTGACAGGTGCCCCCATTAAGACACGGCCGAGAGTCACACTCATTGACATCATGTTGGCAGTAACTTCCAGTAAACCCCGGCAAGCACAAGCATGAGAATGTGTTGATCCCATCCACACATGTTCCACCATTAAAGCAGGAGCTAGAAAAGAGAACACCAGATAAAATTTAATGGATAATGGCTATAAACCAATTCTTCATTGATCCCCTAGACAGCACATTTTATGAGGCTCCATTCATCATTTTCTGACCACAGATGATGTGGTACTGTGTGGAACATGCACAACAGCGATATAGACAAGGTAGTGGCACAGTATTATGTACATCCCTAATTCAAGTCCCTCAGACACCTCAGTGTCACTGCTAGCTTGAGAGTGGGTCTACTACCAGCTAAATGTGTCTCTGTCAGAAACTGACTAGTAATGAAGGCCTAATCAATGTTTGTTTAATTGCACAACAAGACAGAGCATTGATGCAGTGAAATGTTTGTGGTGAGAATCAAGTAATTATTCTAGAGCAGCACTAATAAAGAACCAAAACATACCAAATAACAGAAATACAAGATACCTAACATGTGAATGGCACAGATTAGCTTATATAGTAGCTAGTCCAGTAGGATATTTCAGCACTGTTAAAAACCTGTTACTGTAATGAAAGATGCCTAAATTCACCAATATATTAAATCGAATCCAGAAACCACATTAAAATGGGACTCTGAATCGGAATCAAACAATTACAAAAATCAGGCCCTAGTCTACACCGCTGCAACCATAGGGTGTACATATATACATGTGCAAGTGAGTGTCTTACCTCTCAGTGCAGTCTGGAGTGTTAATCTCACAGTTAATGCCACTGAAGCCAGCAGGGCAGCTGCAGGTGTAGCTGTTCACACAGTCTGTGCAGTTCCCTCCATTTCGACAGGGGGCACTCACACACTCATCAATGTCTTCTGTACAGCGCTCTCCTCTGAATCCAGCCACACACACACATGTGAAGCCGTTCACGCGATCCACACAGACCCCACCATTACTACAGGGGTCTGAAAGAGAACAAATTTGTTTTAGTAAAATATAAATAAACAAGCAAGCATGAAATCAGAGGCTAAACGTAAAATATTAAAAAGAGCATTAACATTAACATTTAAAGGGAGTATTACTGCATATGTGGGCGTATGTGTGTGTGTGTACGTACGTATGTGTGTATATTTGTTTACATAACCCTTATGTATGTTTCTTACATTAATACAGATATGTACATTGTGTGTGCATGCATGCATCTTACTTGGAGTGCAGTCATCCGTGTCAGTCTCGCAGAGATCTCCAGTGAATCCTGGGTTGCAGTGGCACTGGAACCCACCCACTGAGTTCAAACATACGCCACCATTGAGGCAAGGAGACTTCACACACTCATTAATGTCCACCTCACACGTCTGACCTGTAGGAGGATGAAGATTGTGAAGATGACAATAAATATGGAAAATAGCACAATAACAACAGCATTAATGAAAAGAAAAAAAACATCTTTATATTCTCCAATAGAAACTGTAGTTTAATAAAATGTAATGATTGGGACCTCCTTATTTTAATATGTTTCACATACATCAAAGCTCCAGAGTTTTATATTATATAACACTTACCTTGCCAGCCAGCCGGGCAGGCACAGGAGAAGCTCTGGTAGTCTTCAGATTCACGACACACACCTCCATTTTTACATGGACGTGAAGAACACGGGGCTAACACACTCTCACACAGCTCACCTGAGACACAAACACAAATACAAACAAAGGAGTGAACGAGGACGTTCCGATTATGGCATGCAGTGCAAACAAAGGTCATCGGGTTCAGCCATATTTTGCTTTTCCAGTTTTATTGCCAGCTTTTTTTGTGCAACATTCTATAGCATTTCCTCATCAATTTCTATGGCGACCAAGCTGTCATTTGCAGTTTCCCACAATTGTGACTTTTCCCCTCCAACTGGAAAAGGGAAGTAGGCAAACAGGAAATAGGGCCATTTGAGTTTCACAAGACACCCCCATACAGAAAAAGCCAAACAATGCCATGCAGAGTGAAGAGAGAATTTGGGCAAGAGAGAGAGAGAGAGAATATGTGTGTGACATTTGTGAGTATTTGTTTGTACCGGTGTAAGGCAGTAGGCAGTTGCATTTGTATCCTGCAACATCATCAATACAGGTTCCCTGGTTCAAGCAGGGATTCGAAGCACATTCATTGATGTTAGTCTGGCAATTCGGACCTACAGTACAAATGATATACACACCACGTTAGATAAACAAACACACGTGCTAGTTTGTTTTAATACAATCTCATGATGCAAGATCATGTAAAAACTATGAACTTGCATATATTATTAAAAAATGTTATTTATTTATTTATTTCTACATTAACCCATCCACACATAAACAGACACACACTAACCACTGAATCCTGCTCTGCAGCTACAGATGTAGCCATTTGTCATGTCCCTGCAGGTTCCTCCATTCATGCACGGGTTTGACAGACACTCGTTCACGTTCAGGTCACAGTTGCGGCCCATCCAGCCCGGCTCACACACACATGAATAACTGCAAGGTGAGAGGGGAGCAAGTTGGAGAGTGTTCAGTCTATACTGAGAGACATATGTTCTGAAGACTAAGGTGAACAAGGATAGAGAGTAAACAGGGTTAGCAATCACAGATATCCTTTTTGTAGACTCACCTGTTGGCCTGTTCCTGGCAGTTGCCATGGATACAAGGGTTGCTGGCACACTCATTTCTCTGAGAGAGGCAGGTGGAGTCGTGGAAGCCATCGGGACACAAGCAGGTGAATGAGTTAACTCCGTCCACACACGTACCGCCATTACGGCATGGGTTCAGCGCGCAGTCATCGATGTTAATGTTACACGTGCCACCTGAAAGAGTGGGTTAGTTTATTATTAGGGCTTGATTCTAATCATTCTCCAAATTTTGTAAAACTCATTATGGTGTTTCCCAGTTTATTTACCTGCCAACACACAAAATAAGCCATATGTGACATTGCCAACAACCATGTTTACGACCTCAAAGTGTGCTACTTGCAGTGATCTATAGTCAGTGATGTTAACACTAATCATCTGTCTACAAATGTATTTTCATCTCAAGCACATTATTTAATAAATATTCTAATGATGTGCTGGTGCTGCTGGCACTAATGTGTGCAAGGGAATGCTCTCCTCCCTTTAGAGAATTCTCTCTCTAAAAATAGTAGAGCAGGCCTGCCTGCCCCCAACATAGTTGTTGGAACCCACCATTTAACTTTTAAAAAAGGGATCATGGCTTATTTTTGTTTTATTCCCCATTACATCAATTTTCACATCTTACATCAACATTTCCACTCTCTTTTACCTTTAATTACTTTTTATTTTCAGCTACAACAACAGTTTTAACTAGTTTTGAATTACAGTAAGTATGTCGCAATAACATCATGGCCTGAACAAACAGAGAAGACAAATTTACAGTAACCATTTGGTAAAACATCAATGTACATGATTCATCACTGACCCCAGATTCAGTCAATAACATGTTTTATATCTGGTGTGTGCTTCTTTAGCATACATTGGGTGATGCCAGGCTACCAATGCTGAAAACATTCACCAATAGACACAGTAAACAGATGCCTAAAATGCCAGTCACAAACAAACTGATGTGGTTAACACTTACTTTAGTTTTTGCACACAGCTTTTTAAAAACTATTGATATGTACTGCTTTTATTGGTGTGTGTGTGTGTGTGTGTGTGTGTGTTTTAAGGATGTTGAACAGCTGGGGAAGGAGGGGCCCTAAACTTTGTGAATGACAAAGAGCACAGCTTCCCCCACCCTTCCTTTCTTTCTTTCTCTTTTTCTCACACACTCTTCGGTGGGGGTGGAGGGTCTGCAGAGGGCCATTTACACACACAAAGGAGAAGGCCATATTTCACACACGACCGAACAATTACCCTCCCCAACTCACTCACACAGGGTCATCTAACTGCTTGCTTCTGCTATAACAATGGTCCTTTATCCTACACTCCCCTTCTCTCTCTCTCTGTCTCTGTCTGTCTGTCTGTCTAAAAAGGTGTGCAGCATCCAGTGACAAAAACACATTTAAAAAGACATTTGCGGTGTGTGTGTGTGTGTCCCAGTTAGAAAAGGTCGCCTCTGTCCTCCTCAAGTCATCGGACACCAAACCAGTGCACCTCGCTTGCCACCTGTTACACACACAGATGAGTGCTGTGTTTTCTTACCTGTATACCCAGGATCGCAGAGGCACTCGTAGCCATTGATTTTGTCGATGCACTTGCCGAAGTCGCAGGGTTTACTCTTGCAGTCATCCACGTTAATCTCACAGTTTCGACCTGTAGAGACAACAGAGTTTACTTTAGGGAATACTGACCCATATCACTGTTTGTCTTCTGGTAATTGTTCCTTGTTGTTGTGGTCCAAAAAAAGTGTTATCCCCTTTGCAGTGTGAGTAACATATAGCTGAAGAATTGCAGTGTTGGACACAAACCTCAAACACTCAAAGCCCCAGTTGTGAGTGAGGAAAAGGGAATTGTGTTGTAGTCTGTTCCCTACAATATGGGTATGAATACTACACCTGTAGTTCCTTTAAGTCAGGTGCAGTGTGTATGTTGGTGTGCAGAGTGTACCTGTGGATCCTTTAGGGCAGGTATGGGATGTATGTGTACCTGTGGTTCCTTTATGGCCAGTGCAGATGTGTTGTATGTGTTTGTATTCCTTTAAAGCAGGGATGTGTTTGTTATGTGTGTACCTGTGGTTCCTTTAGGGCAGGTGCAGGTGTAAGAGTTCTCTCGATCCAGACAGGTTCCACCATTGCGGCAAGGCTGACTCAAACAATCGTTAATGTTGATCTCGCACAGGCGTCCAGCATAACCAGGATGACATGCGCATGTGAACGAGGCCAGGCCATCCTTACACACTCCGTAGTGACATGGGTTTGATGCACACTCATTGATGTCTATCTCACAGAGAGAGCCTGCAAAACCTACACGGAGGGCAGTAGAAAAGGAAGATGATCAGTACTGTATTTTATGAACAACAGGATACGGAATGATAAAGTGCAGCACAGTGTGTTAAGTAAGCTAGTGTGAGAGAAAAGTGCAAGGGTTTGAAATTACCTTCTCTGCACTCGCAAGCGAACTTGTTTGGGCCATCAGTGCACTTGGCCCCGTTCTGACATGGTGTGCTGGCACATTCATCGACGTCCACTTGACACAGGTTCCCAGAAAATCCTAAAAAAAAAAAAATAAATAAATAAAAAAATAAATAAAAAAAAAATAAAAAAAAAAGCCACGTTGACAACTTACGACAGTACAGAAAAGTGGTGAAGGAAGTACAACCGTCAATGCTACGCTGATTGGTCATTTCAAAAGCTGCACTAACCTTTGGGACACTCGCAGTGGAAGGAGTTGATCTTGTCGATGCATTTTCCATTGTTGAGGCAAGGCTGGGATGCACAGTCATCTGTGTTAATCTGGCAAAACTCGCCTTCGTACCCTACACACAGACACTCAGTATTAGCTTATGGTCAAGACCTTTCACATCAACATTAATTACAAACCCTAAAACACCCAAAGTCTCAGTAACTGATGTATTCTTAACCTGGCATGCAGATGCAGTGGAATCCACCAATCCGGTCAAGGCAGGTGGCATCATTCTGGCAGGGGTTTGACTTGCACTCGTTGACGTCCATTTCACAACGTGGCCCTTCATAGCCCTTGAGACACTTACACTGGAATGAGCCCTTGGTGTTCAAACACCGACCGCCATGCTCACATGGATTTGCCCCTGGAATCAGATCAATCAGAGAGTTTCTACATGCAATGTGAGCAATAACAAAACTGTTCAATCAAGGCTCCCTGTGCCCCTCCCTCCTGTTATGTGTGCTGTTATGTGATTAGATTTTACCGAGTGAGCATTCGTCAATGTCCTGGTTGCAGGCTGAGCCAGTATATCCTGGAGGGCAGGTACAGATGGCTTTACCATTAACTGGGTTTGTGTCACAGTTGGAGCCTTTCTGACACGGGTTGCTAATACATGCATCATCAAGGTGACACAAGAGACCTGCAAGTCAACAAGTAAATAAATACTGTAATAAATATGAATTGTGAAAATGTCAGTATCCCGTTTTTACCATATGACCCTTCCACATGAATGCCAAATATTAAGACATTGTAATTGGAAAAAAACATTTACAAAACAACATTAAAAATGTGAAACAAAACTACTGTTTTACTGTTTTATACTGTTTAAAACATATAGGCTCATTCAGATTAATGGACTCTTCTTGCTAAGGAAAACATAATGGGTGATGGTGGGTCATGTTTGCTGTGTAAGAATGATAGCAATCAACAGCAATCAGCAATCAACAAAATGAAACAATGTAGTCAGGTTCTCGCCAGTGCAGTTTTACTCACCAGTGCGGCCATGTGGACACTCGCAGTAGAAAGATGCAACACGGTCATGGCAGGTGGCTCCGTGGTAGCAGGCAGCGCTGGCACAGTCATCAATGTTCTCACTGCAGTCGTCCCCAGTCCAACCGTTCACACAGACGCAGTGGAAACCACCCACTGTGTTGTGACACGTTCCTCCATTCTGACATGCATTTGGAGACAACTCACATTCGTCCACATCCTCTGTACAGTACTGACCTATAGGAGGGATAGTTGAGGTGATTCAAAGTTTATACAGCTGTTTTTTATAGGTTTGAATGGGATGGCATTGTAAGTTAAACACAAGTACTGAATAGCATTTTCAGTACTTAGTAGTGTGTATGTCTAGAACAGCATTATTTCTATGTAGGTCTCAGTGGTAGGACTGCATGACATTGTTTAGTATGTCCATCCAAAGCTCGTCAGTCATAGTTTTTAGGGGATACAATACCTGTACACTGCATTTCTAGTGATGAAAATTCAGGTCCACAAAGATAATTACTAAGCTTATCCTTTCTGCACCTGATTTTGCCACCTTATTATTTTTAGTGTGTTACTGTGCAGACCCATACATTATTTTAGAGTACCGTACCTGTCCAATGTTTGTCACAGTGGCAATTGTAGGTGTTCACGCCATCCATACACTTGCCCCCATTCTCACAAGCATGCTGAACACAGTCATCAATGTTATGCTCACAGTCCTGCCCTGTAAACCCTGTGAACAAGAGAAAGACACAAACAGAGAAGGGTAAGAAATTAGTGTAAGTAAATGAATAAGCCATTGAGGGCCAGCCTGTGGGAACCGTGTGTGAGCAAAATTCACCTCCTGACCTGAACACATCAAAAAGGGCGTGTGCTGGGAAATCTGGTTAGCTGTGGTAATTGAGATCACTTATTGAGATTAATCAGAAACTGAGAGATTAAAAGAGCCGCATTCCACTTCAGAGCGGCACGCTGCTTGTTAAAGAACAACCACCTACCCACACACTCTTCCTGTCTACTTAGCTGGCAGTAACCATATTATCTCAGAGCTCAACAACAATGATCTGATTTGACTATTTGTACAGTTCTGAATGTTCTGTTCTTTTAATACACTAAAGAGACAAACATGCCTGCATACAATACCTCAGGTTTGTTTTCATACTTTTAAAAACAAACCAACAATAAAATTATTTTTAGCCAAAAATTCAACCAATATTCTTAAAAACGTTATGAATATTAAATATATATAATATTATTTCATATTTTTAATATTAAAATCTGTTCTAATATTCACAAGATTAAATTGCAATGAACTAATGCATTCTGACACTCTTACCTGGCAGGCAGGTACAGGTGTATCCAGTGTCACTGGTTTGTACACACGTTCCCCCATTAGTGCATGGAGAGGGGTGGCATGGGTGAAATGGCCGCTCACAGTGTGTCCCAGCAAATTCAGGTGGGCAGCGGCAGCGGTATGACCCCACCTCATTCACACACACTCCACCGTTTTGGCAGGGTGATGGGGACAGGGCACACTCATTGACATCCTGCCGACATGTCTGTCCGTGGAAGTTGGGAGGGCAGGTGCAGATGAAGTGGGACTCAAAAGCTGAGCACTTTCCTCCATTAGCACACGGGTTAGAAGCACATGGATCTGCCTGCTGACACGTCTTACCTGCAGAACAAACACAGGAAATAATTCTGCATGAACATCTTCCTGTTTGTAATTTAAAAAAAAAAAATTAATCATCAACACTAAAGACAATTATATCATAGTTTTGAGACTGTGTTATATTTGGTTAAAATGGTTTACCATCTTAAATAATTAAATAAATGAGTGTATGTGAGCATACCTGACCACCCTGGTGGACAGCGGCAGCTGAACGTGGCAAGAGTGATGAGTGAGCAAGACCCTCCGTTGCGGCAGGGTGAGTTCATGCAGGCATGGTTAACAGGAGTCAGGCAGAGTGGCCCGCTGAAGCCCAACACACACTCGCATGTGAAATCCACGTCATTACCCTGCGTTCGTGGCCGACACACGCCTCCATTTCGGCACGGGGATGGACTGCATGGGTTTGGGATCTGACACTGCGGGCCCACAAAGTCTGCAGAACACCTGAGAGAGAGAAAGAGTGAGAGATGAAATACACAGTAAGAATTTTGCTTTGTTTTACACTGTTTGAAGGGTGATGCGGCTAAGAAGAAACTATATTAAAAAAAAATCACACACAGCTTGAGTAAGAGACTTGCTTAAATTAAAGTGGATTAATGTATAATAGCATGTATAAATGCATAAATTACAGTATGTGGTCTACAGTGTCTGAAGTAACACAGACAAGCCCATTAGGGAGTGAAAAATTAAATGTATAAGACTGATCACTGATACTCTTGATCAGCCAAGACATTTGTGTGTTATGCTAGGCTAATATTAAGCTAATGTAACTACAATTTCCCTCAGCAGGTAAATTGGCCCATAAATGATTTTCTCACCAAATCTTATTTTTTAAACCAGTGGTTCTCAAGCCTTTTCCTCAATTATCACATCCACACTTGTTATAGCTGATACAATTAACAGACTAACTGACAAATTAGTTCTGTTTTTCAGCAGGAAAAATCTAAAACAAGCAGGGCAGGGCTTTCCAAGGCAAGAAATAAGGACCACTGTTTTACTCTGTTCCCACGTTTAATCCAACATTTCATTAACAGTTTTGCTCCTAAACTGATGTACATGTTCTACAGATCCAACATCAGACGTGTCATAGCTCAAAACCATCTAAAATTCAGGGTCCGTCACTTTGGATATTCTGAATGAATGTCTAAACAGTCTAGATCAGAGCATCTGCTAAATGCCATACATGTAAATGTAAACTTTAAATAACATTAAAAATCTTCCAAACAGCAATATAAGTAAAGAAAGATAATTTAGTAAATAGATGCAAAGACCTTATTTAAACTTTTAAGACAGAACTGGAACACTGTCATTTGTGCCACATCCCACCTCAGAAGTACTAAAGAACTCCACTTTCAAACCAGCTTAAAAACTTTTCTATATGAGTCTCAAATTTTCATTCATACTTTGGGGTTCAGTAAAAATGAGCAGGTGAAAGTGATTTCAGTTACTCCAGCAGTGTAAAAATGTGATTTACTGACAAACCGTCACTTCATCCTTCGGGTCTTTCTCCTTTTCCCCCCTCATTTAGATTCCTCTCTCTCTCTCTGCCTCCGTTACTCCCCTGTCTCTCTCATCTCTCCCTCTCCACTGAAAGACTTGCATAGTGTGTAATCCAATTATTTAGACAACAAAGTGACCCCCTATTCACCCCCTCACACACGCACATGCAGACAATCAGGCCCATTGAACATTTTCCCGCCAAAAATAACAGTCCAGCCAAGCAGAGAGAAATAAACTTGTTTATCTGTGTGTGTGTGTGTGTGTGTGTGTGTGTGTGTGTGTGTGTGTGTGTGTGTGTGTGTGTGAGGGGGTGGAGATGGGAGACTGTCAGTCCTTCACCCAGCCCTGTGTGTGACACACTTCCCAACAGCACTCCACAGAACTGAACATCTCCTGAAAATGAGTGATAAGGAATTAAGCACTGCACGCTTGAGCAGAGCTTCTGTGTGTATGTGTGTGCAGCAGGTGTGTGCATAAATGAGGGCAGTTGTGCAGAAGCCCCCACACTCCCCCACCCAGCACTCTGTTGCCATGGCGAGTGGCGTGAGGTCACTCGGGCTGATCCCCAGAGAGAGCACACTCCTCCTGTCAACTTTCCATCCATCTTTCTCTCTCTCCCTTTTTCTTTGTTCTGTTTCCGTTCATTTATTCCAAGTTCCATCACTCTCTCTTTAACTTTCACTCTATAAACAGTTTTGCCTCTCTCTGTACATCTGTATATCTTTCTGTTCTCTGTATCGCTCTCGTTCTCTTTATTCTTATAAATAGACTCATAATAGCCACTGTATCTCTTGTCTTTCTCACCAGCACTGACTCCAGCCAGTAAAGCAATGAAAAAAAGTTTCCATCCATCAACTCAGTATATAGCTGGGTGTGTGTGTGTGTGTGTGTTTACTCCCAGAATTAATGCTGCCATTCATTCTTTGTCTGTACAACACTGCAGCAGCAGCAGGGCATCTGCAGCTTGCCGTGGCAACAGGTCTGTGTGTGTGTGTGCGTGCGCGAGAGTGTGTGAGTGAGTGAGTGTGAGTATCTGAACAGATGCTGCGTTGACCTATGACCACATTTGTGACTGCAAGCTGTACCCTGTCGCCTTCCAGGGGGCTGGTCTGCCATCTGCTGCTGACTGCTGTGCAAGTGTGTGTATGTGTGTGCGTGCACATGTGTGAGCATTCGCACCTCACGCTTCCTGCCCCTGAGTGTCAAATCAAACAACGAACTTTCATTTTCTCTCAGCCTCGTCTCTAGAGCCTCCTACAGCGGACTTCTGTCTCACACTGTTCAAATGTGTGAACTCAGCAGTTTCAGACATGATTTCAGTGTCTTCAGACCACATGGCTGAACTAAAGTCATAGCTGAAATCAATTTACACCCCAACATTAGACACGGCTGAGAGTTCAGCTTAGTTCTACAGCACAGCCAAGAAAACATACCGACATGTATTGCAATGGACACCCTTAATCTTGGCTAGAAATGGCTCTAGATAACACTGAAAAGGGTTCTTTGACACACTGTTTCCACTAATCCTAAGAACTCATTTCATTTCCAAAGAGCTACCCAGGCAGTCTAAACAAAAACCGGAGGCAGAATTTTACTCTTTGAGAAAGTGGTTATATATAGAACCAATACCTTCAGCAAAGACCTAATTTCTCACCATTTCATAAATCATAACATTAAACAAAAAAATTAAACACCCACACACAAAGCAGTGTTCCAAAATCTGTGCCTGGACTGAATGGATGTTCTGCATGTTCCTCATACACAGCACTGTGTGTTATCTTCCATATGAGAGGAACAATGAGATCTATTACACTCTGAGGCCCAAAACACACACACAAACACACACACACACACACAAACACACACACAAACACACAAACACACACACAAACACACACACAAACACACACACAAACACACACACAAACACACACACAAACACACAAACACACAAACACACACACAAACACACACACACACACACACACACAAACACACACACACACACACACACACAAGGTGTGGGAAATCCAGGTCAAAAAGTTAAAATCCACTCCATTTGTTTTCCAACTGCCTGGGAACTTGGCTGCACTTGGTGTAAACTATAGTATAAACAAGTATAAACTAATAAAGATTATTAATAATTCTAGTAAAGTGAAGTTGGGAATCATTAAAAGTTCTCTACATTTAAGACTTTGTTCTTTATGAAGGTGGTCCAACTTTAGGACAACTAATGTAAGATCAACACCAAAACTGAAAATAACTCAGTGTCATGAACCAGGGTCCAGTGTTCTCAGAGCGGTCAAAGTTTACAGCTGGCCAGACAGAATTGCAGACTAAAATTAGGACAGGTTGGGCGATACACAGTCTCAGCAAAGCTGGAATGTACACACCGACAGACAGTCATGCTTTACTCAGCTAAGAGATATAGAAGTGAAAGTCAAAATAAAAACCATGTTCCTCTTTAAAACCAAACACATGTTCTACATTTCAACCATAGAATCCATGAGCAAGTGCCCAACACACATGGCACCAACAAAACAAGAGGTTCAATGGTGAGCATGTCAAAAGTCATGAGCTTGTACTATCAATAGTTCATCCTTACCTCATACAGAAATTGAGATGTTCTAGTGTTATGATGTTGCAAAGTGTTATGGTCGTGCAAAATGAACCTCGAAAACAATGATGAACAGAAACTTGGTTGGCTGTGTTCAGAATCACTCCCTGTTCCTATTCTGAAGGTAGTGCTTGTGTATTAGATTCTATTCAGTAGGGATGCACCTACCTATTTGGCAAAGGAAATTATTCAGCTGAAAATCCCAAAAGAAAAAGCACTCCCAGTGTTAATCTGAATCATTGCGCATTTGACAGTGTGATCTAATAACTGAACTAGCATTGTGTTTTATCAGTGTGTCTGTTGGGATATTTAAAATGTTCAGTGTTCAATAAATATTTAAGCAATGGTGAAAAAGTGGCAAAATTAATGATGATGTTCCATTTTGTTCTGTTTCAGCCAAATGTTTTAATTTTGGTGCATCCCCTCTATGCAGTACACACGAAGCTGTCTGTTAACTCATCCAGGAAATACTTCTCTTCAGAAGATATTTTTGGAGGAAAAGGATCTGAAACTGTCTCACACTTTCTATTTGCACATCAGACACAAACAGGATATCTCCTGTGTGTGTGTGTGTGTGTGTGTGTGTGTGTGTGTGTGTGTGTGTGTGTGTGTGTGTGTGTGTGTCCACTGTTATAGCTTACTATGCATTTCACTTCACACCATTAGTACAGGCTTCTTTGAAAGCATTCATTCATTGTTTGTTTGTTTTTTTTATCACTGCAGCCTCCTGACTGTGCACTTAAATGGAAGCAAAATAGGAAGTGTGCTGGATGTGAGAGATAAAGAGACATAGTTTATGAGGGAGAAGCTGAGAGTGAGAGAGAAAAAGAGGGGGGGAATAGGGGGTGCAGCCAACAGTCTCTCACACTTGTTTGCTTTCAAATCTTTGCCCCCTCCCTCCTCCTCCCTTCCTAATCTGCTCCCCCATCACACACACTCCTTCTGAATGGTGTCCTGTTCACAGGGCAGATGGCTGAGGGGGTAATGAGATTGGAAAACCTCACGAGAGCAACAGAGTGTGTTTGTGTGTGTTTGAGTGCAAAATAGAGAAAGAAAGAGGGAATTAAAAGCTGAATATTAAGAATAACTGTTAAACACTGGACCAACTGTCTTTAAGAAGACATGTCTACTTAAATTTTCAGAAAGATTCTGACTTTCATCAATATGTTCTAATGTGGTTTTCAGTTTAGTTTACAAGGAGGATGGGGTCCATCACTCTACGACCAGAGCTGCGAACAATTCTGCACTTTACAAATCATAAATCACATACCTGACATGTATCTGTGTGTTGGCAAAGGACCAGCTGACAAAAGACGCATTACAAAACAGGGGTAACAATTCAATATACTGCGATACTGATTCCAATAATATTAAGGTGATAAACTGATGTATTAATAAGTTTTAAATCAAATTTAGGAAACTTGTTATAATATTAAAACACCACTGTGTACAAAAAGGAAATTTTTTCAGAAAAGAACATGTTTTCTTCCAATCACCACATAAATCAAAGGGCAGCATTACAATATTCTAAACAGAATATTGTAATGCTCTGAAATAATGAGGCTGGTTGTTCTTTATGAAAATGTGATATTTTAGAAGCCATCCTCAAACTAGACCAACACTACCAAGACTGAACAGCTCTGAAGAGTGTCATGAACCAGGGTCCACTGTTCTGGGGGACAGATGTGATGGAAGTTGTGAGGGTGCAAACAGAAGAAAAGATGCAATAGAACAGAAGAGGAAACCTGTTCAAGACAACAATCAAACAGGTGTGTGGCCTCTCTAAGGCAGTGTATGTGCTAATTTCAAGAGTAGCATTAATTTGAATGCTCTGCCATAAAATCCCCTGCCACAAATTTTATTTAAAATCATTTCCGATCATTTCTGTTGGTTTATTCACAGCAAACAGTTCACAGAGCGTCATGAGCAGCTGGTGTTTTCCGCTGGTGTAAAAACCAAAGTCGTGTCATTTTGAGGTTTGAAGAAACAGTGCTGAGAAGTTTCTGGGACGACTGGGTCAAATGTGTGGAGTGTGTGTCTGAGAGATAGAGGGAGATAAATACATAAACCGAGAGCCTACAACAAGTGTATACGACTGTGTCTGGTGGCTATGTGAGGGAGCGTGTCTAGTCTGTTTGAGAGAGTGTGTGTGTGTGTGTGTGTGTGTGTGTGTGTGCGCATCAGGGAGAGTTTAGGACAATAGGAGAGAGGGCCAGCTGTCGGATTGAATGGACAGATAAGTGTGGTGGGGGTAACAGAACACAAGAGGGGGAGATGGATGGTGGGGGTCATATGCCTCTGGGAGAATGTCCATAGATGTATGCATGTTCGTTTATATACATACAGCACTGTACAGATGTTTTAGGCATCTAAGAACATACAGGTAAATGTGAATACAGTAAAAAGGATGACTTAATTTTGAAGATAGTTGACATCTTGTGAGCTTGTTTGAAGAATTTGACTGATTTACCAAAGCAGGTGTTGGATGAGAACAATAAATAATACTAGACTTCCATGAGAAAAGCTTTGGGGGTGTTTTAATGAACACAATGATGGAAAACCACGATGAGCTGTAGGATTATTATTAGTATTTATTCTAATATAAGTGTTTATTCAGTAAAACACTGATTGCCCAGATACTGAGCCTTAAATTCATATTTTCACAGGGGACTAAAAATTTTGCATAGTGTTGTATGTTCATGCACCACCAGTCTGTTCAGTTCAGATGGTCTCTTGCTGCAACATTCATTACAGATGCAAACAATACGATATCACAGCAGTAGCACTGAATGTCTGCATTGCTCCGGTCAATCAGTGCTCTGCAAGTTTTACACGTTCCATTTTAGTCCCTACTCGGCTCACTTGGAACCACAGTACCAGGTAACAGATATCAAATTTGCGGAAAAGCAAAATAGCCTAGCAGAATCGAAAAGTGTTGTAGGTACCATGCAGCGGAAAATAACCATATGGTGGGTTTCAGGTCCTGAACTGTTAGTTCTCACAGCATCAGTTTGTCAGTTTGTAATGTCTGACTAACTCACCTGCAGGCCGCCTGTCCATTGGCCGTCAGCTCACATATTCCTCCGTTCTGACAGGGCTCTGAGCATCTCAGACCTACAAAACACACATTCCAGTTAGAACATCACTCTCACATTGCATGTGCAAGCACAGCTTCTCCATCATTCAGAAATGCACCAAACAAGTGGAAAAACCTTGGTGAACCCAAACTAGTGCTGAGTCTTTTGTTTCAATGCATTGTTTCAGCTAGTGAAACTGTGAATGACTGTCTTTGATAGATGAGTGTATGTGCATGTGGGGGTGTGTGGGGGCGGAGTCTCCTCCATTCACTCACTAACTACCCTTTATTCAACTCTAAACAGCAATGCACTTTTATTTCCTTTCAAAAGCTCTCTTCAGAGCCACACTTTAAAGGAATCAAGCAAAAATGTTAGCGTCGCTAATAATGAATGGACGCCAATGGGGCATGATTAGGACAATGTAAATGAGATTGCGTTAACTGGTCCTTACTGGTTTACATTCTTTGTCATTTTTGAACATCCCTTTTGAAGGGCCCAATGCAGCATCTGACCTTTACATTTCATCTTTAAGATGTCCAGCTATGGACAGTACTGCTGAGTGAGTCCTGATAATATGAACATCCAACTGGATCTACAGCACATCTGTATCAGTGTTCCTTAAGATCCACTTGTTATAGAGATCTAACTGACTGAAACAGAGTTTACCAAAGTATCAAGATTTACTTTCTCAAAATCAGCAAAAAAATTCCTTATATTGGAACCAAGTAAGTGTTTATTAAGCTGGGAATATTTGGAATATTTTTGGTGTTCAATCAAATAAACACCTAGCATCAATAACTGTTGTACTAATTCAGGTATCATTTAAGTGGTATTTGTATCAAATACTAATTCTTTAATTATTCCACTATTATATACACACCAATCAGCCATAACTTTACAACAACTTCTACTAATTACATGGTTCCAGTGTCTCCTGTCAAGAAGCACCTATATTAGGTATGAAATTTTCTTGGAGTTGATGTACTGAAACAGAAAAAATGAGCAAACATCAAAATCTGGGTCATCTCCAAACCACCCAGCAAGTATTGTGAGGCGCTTCCAGTATACCGTGATCATTCCCCTCCAAAAGTGCTCCAAACAAGGACAACTAGAAAACCAGCACCAGAGGCAGGGGTCCCTAATTCTGAGTCTAATGGAGGTCCCACAACTTAGTTGAATTATAGAAGTCACAGGATCTGCTGCTGAACATCTGAAGCTGTCTAGATACCACAGGACCTTAGAAAGGACCTCCATATGTTATGGCAGAAGATCCATTTCTTCTTTTAGTCAGTGGGACTAAAGCTGCACTTTCGTTTCCTGTCTGATTTTGCTTCTATTAATGGTTGGAGTTTTGTCTGCACCCCCACTCCCCACCCGCGGACCCCCCTCCTCGTGCACGCGCTCCGTGGGAACCTGCGCGCGGCAGCTGCAGCTCGGACAAAAAAGAAATCAGAGCAGCACGAGCCATAAAGCAGCAGCTCGAGCTATTGTTTAACCCCCCCACCCCCACCTCCCATTATACCCTCCCTCACTCACACACACACTTTCTGGCTCTCACACACTTGCGGCATCACGCCACAAAAACTATTAATCCCCCATCCCACCACCAACTGCACACACACACGCAGGGCAGATGAATTCCCCCCGAGGGAAACACAGTAAACACGCGAAGCCGCACCTCCACCTTAAACGCCGGTCTCGCGCCGCAGGTGGACCGACCGGCTGCGGCAGCATTTAAGGTGGACCGGAGAATGGGAACGAGCCGCCAGTTCAGCAAGTTTAATGCCCCCTTAAGCAGCACCTCACCCCCCCCGTAAGAGCTTTACTCCATATGAACTGAATTAAAGCACCCTCAGTCAGTCCGTCCAAACTGAAGATCCTCTGTACCAGAGGAACCAGATACATCCGAACGACTTCCTCAAATATTAAACTGACTCCGTAACAGACGGGTGAGGAGTAGGGGGCCTGAGGATGAGGAGGTGATGGTGAGTAGGTACGGGTGAGGAGGTGAGGGTGAGGAGTTGAGTGAGGAGGTAAGGTTAGGAGGTGATGGTGAGTAGGTAAGGGTGAGGAGGTAAGGTTAGGAGGTGAGGGTGAGGAGTTGAGTGAGGAGGTAAGGGTGAGTAGGTGAGGAGTTTGGACGCTTACCTCCGGCGGTGGTGAAGATGACCGTTAGGAGTAAAACACGCGCGTGATCCCGGATCATCCCTCACAGCTGTGCTTAAGTCCCGGCTTCTGGACTCCGACGCGTTAAAGCGCGTTTAAAGGCTCCGTCAGCAAGTCATTCAGGTGAATAAATGAACGGGCTGAAGGGTGAATAAATCAACAGGCTGCAGGATGAATACGAAGTGAATAAGAGGTCCAGGCTCGTGCTGGCAGCTCTGCACGCTCGCGCTGCTCTGTCTGAATGACGCTCAAACAGACGCTTGAGCGTGCAGGAAAGTTCCCGCCTCCGCACTCAACGTAGATCCCTCCGCCCGAAGCCAACAACGGCGCGGAGTGAGCCCGGAGAGGCGAATTAAGTTATTATATGATTAAAGCGTTTTTTTTACCATATAAAATACCTTAAGTAGGCTTGTTTATATTTATGTGAATGTTTGTGTCTCGTTTGTGGTAGCGTTTGTTGTTGTGAGGGACTAGAGACGGCAGGAAAGAAGTTCCGACCATTAAGCAATTACTGTAACAGGCGCGTGTGGGGGACGCTGTGCGTGTGTGTGTGTGTGTGTGTGTGTTTATTTATCTCAGTGTCTCCAAAAGTCTTCAAGTGGCTGAAAACATTCAAGTTTGTGACTTTGGAGAACATTTGGCTGCCTCTTCAAAACAAGAGCAGCTTTAAATGGAAAACAGTTTAATCTGATGTTTTGTAAACACACACACGCGCACACACACACACACGGACTGGGAACTGCACTGCACAGTGTGGCCCAGAAGGAATAAACTGACTAATGGTGTCGTGCCTGTCTGTGCTGGAGTCTCAGAATGGAAGGGGTCATCTTCATAGATGAGTCCTGCTTTAGTCTTGGTGAAAATGACCAATGCATCTGTGTGTGGAGGCACCTTGGTCAGCACCAAGATCAACATTTTATTGTCAGGCATCACATGTGCAGAAGGCCTGGTGTGACTGCAGTTTCACACGATGCCAGATCACCTTTAGTCCTCATTTCAGACACTTTGATCAACATGGTGTTAATCAGTTCCTGCAAACAGCAGCTCTACCTTTTCTGAACTCACACTCCAGTGCGCTAATCCAACAGGACAACACATACAAATACTGCTGCCATCTCAAGAGCTTACCACAGATACTTTATACTTTATCAGGAAGATCTATCCCTGATTGAAAATGTGTGGATGGTTTCGGAAGCTCTATCAATACTCCATCCCTACCGCACAATCTGCAGAACTGAGTGAGAACATTCGCGCTGCATGGGATGGATGATCAAAGGACACCATTAGGAACTTCTACCACTCCATACTGAGATGTCTGTCATGTTGCGACACCATACTGAGAGACACAACTTCTGTTTGTGTATATCAATAAACATTGACCATATCAATGTAAATATTTGTGCAAATCTACTGTTTTTCATATAAGACCCCCATGTACCTCTCTGCTGATTTAAAAAATGTTTTAAGTCAAAAATATTAATAAACAAGGCACCAGGTATTGAGATCTGTTTATCTTTAATAGCTTAATTCGATTTTAGAGGTTTTAAAGATTTAAAACCTCAGGAATTGCATACCAAACCCAAACAGAATTACTGTGTGTGTGTGTGTGTGTGTGTGTGTGTGTGTGTGTGTGTGTGTGGGTGTGTGTGCATGTGTGTGTGTGCGTGCAATTCAGGTGTGAGTCATTTTCCGTTACTATACATGTACACACACACACACACACACACACACACACACACACACTAGGTAATTTTGACAGGCTAATCTTCACATCAGACACTGGAGTTCTGGCAGATGTCTGATGTTATACTGAAACTCAGAAAGCAGTTTCAAGCCCACAGGCACTGGCAGCATTTCATATTTGACAGCGTGTGTGAATGTGTGTGTGCGTGGGAACAACTTCATAGTGGAATTTGTACCCGCAGGACACAGAGAAAGGGAGGATTATTAAAAGGGATTTTTTAATACATTTCTATATTTCATTCATTATAAAACACAAAGACACAATTTTGTTCTAATAACTTATGGATAAGGAATTTAGTTTTGCAGTCATTTCAGCATCATTACCACAATGTGGACATTCACAATAGTCACATCATACCATGTGTAATGTAAGACACAGTCTACCCAGTATCATTTATTTTACTTCAAATTTGTATGCACAGATGAGTTGGATCACTTACGGTGACGTCTTGTTATAACAGTATGTCCCATATGTATTTTATATGTGTAAACATCTATAACAATATGCCCCATCAGTAACATATACATATAACATACATACATATAACATATATATATATATGCGGCAAATATATCTATATTTTAAAACAATATTCCCTATATGTATATGTGTAAATACTTATAGGTTATATCTTTATAATATATATCTATAATATATACTGTAATATACAACAGTTTTAGGCACCTAATCACATTATGTAAACCCCCGTGTCTGATAAATAAGAGAAAGTTTAATGTAGAATCTTCAGACCCCATTAGAACAGATGTAGGTAAACAGAAATACAGTAAAGAGGAAGAAGAATTTCTCATTTAGAATAAAGTATCTTGTGAGCTAGTTTGAAGAACAAATCTTGGTTCCAGATTTCTCCTGGATGCACCCAGCCAGGACCTGGATGTGTTCAATTTACCACAGCACCTGATTTAACATCACTAAGCACTGATTTACAAACCTGGTGTTGGATGAGAACTATACTACACTCCCGTGAAGAGAGCTTTGGAGGTTTAATGAACCCAGTGATGAAAATTGAGACTTCAAAGAGGAATGATATTTGTGCTTACTCTAATATTAGTGTTTTACTGAGGAGAATACCTATATACTGTAACAATATGCCCTATATTTATTATATTTTTGTAAGTATCTATATGGTGTAGCAATATGTCCCATATATGTGCATTTCTGTCAGTGTGGGTTTATTCTAATGCTACACAGTGTTTGCAGGCAGTTGCACAGTAGTTCACAGAAGTTCCAGCCCTGCTGTTATCCAGCAGTTCACACATGCTGGCGGCAGTGCAGGCATGTACGGCTCAGAGCTGTGATTATTCAAAGTTGGGCCGTTTGTGTCTCAGCTTTAGAGATGCAAATAGAGCTTTATTATTCAAACAGAGACTGAGGGGGAGGGGAGAGACATATGGGCACTTCAGGCATGCTGGGACCTGTTCACAGAGCAGAAGAGTAGTGGAGAATATTTTTTGTTTATTTTATAATTTTGGTGCAATGCCCACAACCCCCCTCCTTCCCAAACCCACATACACACATGCATACACACAATAAACACACAACTGTTCACTGTATATGTTCATTCTTGCCAATAAAGCCAGTAAAATGTTAAGAATTGAACGATGCCATAGAGCAATCTGTACTAGATCCAGTTAGAGAAACCTTCTTCAAGCCAAGGTCCAAAAATATCCTGTTGTCTGACTGCTTTAGGATTTTAGTTTTTATTTATTTCTTCAACATTTCAATGTTAAATCAAACAACAATACAATTAACAGCCCATTTAACAACATTTACTGTCAGTTTCACACTGAACTTGAGCATCTATAAATAACATCATCTAAATGAATGTTCTTTTCTCATTTCAGTCAAATTTAAACATAAAATGTAAAAAAAGAAGCTTTTGAAAAATGTGCATATTAAACCAAAAAGCTTGATAACTTGTCTTATTGTGGAGCTTTCCACCATAAGGAGTGCAACATCTTCCACCATTCATAACCAGCAAGCTGATTTTCTCTTTTTGCGGAGGTGCAGAAGATTATCTGTAAACAAATGCCATGAGTAGTGCTGCAAGAATCCCAATTCTTATTTTAACTAGGGATCGGACTTTGCGCACTGCACACAACATTGTCATCATGAAAGCGTCTCAAAGGAGCTTTTATCTTTTCCTGCATACTATTTTTGTCAGCCACAGTATAATGGGATGATGATACAGGTAGTGTGTATCACTCACTCTAGTCAAAGTGCTCATCATAATTAAAAACACTCAAATTAATAAACGGTCCAACAGCATCTGGGTCCAGACCTGGACTGCAGTCCATGTTCTATTGACCTCTACATTTACATTTATCACATTTAGCAGACACTCTCATCCAGAGCAAGTTACAATGTTACTTACATTAAAGAGGTTGGCCACAGTAGTGTTAAGAGTCTTACCCAAAGACTCTTATTGGTGCAGTACAGTATTGTACTTTTGAATGTACTCTTATGGTGGAGGGATACTGTACATACTGGGTGGTTTACATCAAAATAGTCCATTATTGTTTTCAGATTTGTTTCACTTTGTACTTCTGTAATTACAAACTATGGTCCATCTGTTTCACACTCACTGTCCACTCTATTAGACACTCCACTTATTTGCACTACTTTGTACATGTAAAGTCTAGTCCTTCATAATTTCTCACAGGATGCTGCCCACAGGATGCTGTTGGCTGGTTATTTTTGGTTGGTGGACTATTCTCAGTCCAGCTGTGACACTGAAGATTTTAAACACTACAGCAGCAGTGGTGTGTCTGATCCATTTGTACCAAAGTAACACCATGTCAGAGTCACTGCTCACCATCCACACAATACCTGTTCTGTGTTGGTCCTGGAGCACCATGTGTGTTTTCAGAGGTAAAGTGTAAAGAAATATGAAAGGCCTCAAATCAGACCTAAGCAATGATATCTTTGTGTGTGTGTGTATGTGTGGGTCTGGTTGTACCCATGTGCCTGAGACAATAGATCTCAGGAAAGACCGGGCTCAACTCTTTCAACACACACACACACACACACACACACACACACACCTGAAAGTTGCGCTGCAGTGAGAAAACAGGCGCCTTTACCGTCATAGCAGGAAATGGTGCCCAATTCACACCAGACAGAAAGAACAAAGCTCACACACACACACAAACACACACACACAGACACACACACACACACACACACACACACACACACACACACACACACACCCCAAATTACATGCACTTTAATTGTGGGAATGTTTGATATTCCTGTGGGAAGTGAAGTGAATTAGTAAACAGACACAGGTAATACTTGAGCGTGGGAAAATGAAAGAGATTCAAAATAAAGCGAGAGAGCGCAAGAGAGAGAGAGAGAGAGAGAGAGAGAGAGAGAGAGAGAGTGAGTGTGTGTTGGGGTGGGTGCTAACATAGGACTGGCAATGGCAATGTCATGCCAAAAAATGTCCCCCAGTAATAGCTACTGTCTGAGACCACCCACCATTTATTTTAACCTTCAAGATCAAGTTCTCTGTTTGTCAGGAGATATTAGGGAGAAGACCAACACCTGATAGACCACCAACACTACCCCCGTCAAATAAACAGCTCTTAAAGCTTTTAACTCTGAGGTGGAGGAATAAACCAAGCTCCTATCTGGCTTCAGATGTGCCAGTGAGAAGTAGAACATTTTCCAATTTCTAAGATTGAACTGTAGGGGTGTGCTATAATTTGGATCTTGGGCATTCGGTGAAGAAAAATCTACTGCAGATTTCTGTAGAAACACTGGAAGCAAGTCTCCTGAAAAGAACCAAAACTAGTAGATTTTCCCAGAGTCTAGGCATCAATGTCATTGAATGTGTTTGAGAGGACATGGAGGGTGAGAAGCAACAAATGCTCAGATGTCTAACTGAACTTTCGAGGTGAGGAAAAAACCACACCAACATGTGCTTTGGATCTTTGATAGGTGGTTTTAAAAAATATCATGAGAAACAGCAATGAGTCTCCTGAAAAAAACTGAAGTTAGCAGTATGAACGCTTGTCAGTATTGGGGTCAGTATGTCCAGAAATATTGTTTTATTCTGGAGCTCATTGAGACAACGTTTAGGTCAGGCTGCTGCAGAGAACCACTGTTTTACTGAAATGACCTCTGCTAGATCTATAATGCTTATACAGTTGTTCCACCTAGCAGCTACTGAGCCATCACTTCTTTCTACTAGTATTCTAGTAGACTCTGATATAGTTTGTGTGTGTGTGTGTGTGTGTGTGTGTGTGTGTGTGTGTGTGTGTGTGTGTGTGCGCGCGCACTCATTATTAGAGTATGTGGGTGTGTCTGTCTGTATGACAGAAGCTGAAGAGACCCTCAATCATCAGCTGTAACCCTGACATGGCTTAGAAGATCAACATCCTGCTATTTTTTGCTCCAGAGCTGATGGGAGGCTTCAGTAAAGTAACACACTCCATCCTTCCATCGGTCCTTCTCTCCTTGGAGGCCTCAGGGGTCAGGCCTTGACATTAACTTTGGCATGCAGGTTTTCTGCCTGTATATGTGTGTGTGTGTGTGTGTGTGTGTGTGTGTGTGTGTGTGTGTGTGTGTGTGTGTGTGTGTATGTGTGTGTGTGTATGTGTGTGTGTGTGTGTGTGTGTGTGTGTGTGTGTGTTTCCAAGTGTGTTTGTCACCACCACTGTGCGTGTGTGTATGTAGGGTGTGTTTTGTGTTCCAGCTGTTCAGCATATCGCTTTCTCAGAGCCTCTGACAACTGCAGCACTAACCTCGCCCTCTTTGGGCACTCACCCTCTCACTTTCCAAAGCATTGTGTGTATGTTTGTGTGTGTGTGTGTGTGTGTGTGTGTGTGAACATTAAGAACATTAAGTAGTTTACAGTGCTAGCTTTTTGCCCTTAATTGAAAACCAGTCCTTTTTTTTCAGTAGTAATCTCGTTAAGCACGCAAGGCTCGTTAAGCTTGTTAGCATTCGGAATTCCTTAGGCTCCTCCCTGGAGACGGATTCTTGCCCTCCATATCAAAATATCATCCAACATTCCATAAATGCCCTCATCTCACTCCCTGCGGGTCTGTTTCAATATCTTGGTCCCTACTGCCTACATTAGCAGCTGTCTAGTTAGTTAATCTGTTCTAATGGAACACTAACATTCAACCAACAGTTCTGTGCCGATATGATCTGGTTTATGGCTAAAATGATCTGATTCAATGCTGATATCATTTGGTTCAGTGCTGATATGATCCCATTCAGTGCTGATATTGTTTGGTTCAGTACTGACATGATCCGATTCTGTGATGATATAATTTGGTTCAGTTCTGATATGATCCAATTCAATGCTGATATTGTTTGGTTCAGTGCTGATATGATCCGATTCAGTGCTGATATCGTTTTGTTCAGTGCTGATATGATCCGATTCAGTGCTGTTATCATTTGGTTCAGTACAATTCAGATCATCACTGACATTATTCAGATCAGTGGTGAAATCTTTCACTTCAGCATGTTTTCTCTGTTCTAAAATTGAACACAAACATCCAAAGCTTGTCTTGATGCTTAAAATGGAACATAGCTGTTCTGTTTGTGGCCATGTAACCACAGTGTCTGTAATGGGCCACCTGAACAACTGACTGAAACCTAGTTAGCCTTCTTATGACATTCAGTCATATGATCTAGTGACATTTTGTCACATGGTCCTACCCATAACATAATTTGTTTGTTCCTCTTTCAGGTTCTAATTGTGAAGTCCACCCAATGGGTGAGCTTGTTCAGCTGTATCTGCCTGGATACCACCAAGCTAACAATCCTGATTAGACAGGTTTCCATGTAGACATTCACAAATGTAACTCTTTTTATACTGATGTTGTGTTGAGTGCTGCTTAAGACATCACATAGACAGCTCACTAAGTAGTGAGATGCACAGGCATGAACGCTCTCCCTCTCCCTCTCCCATTCTATTTAAATCTCTCTCACTCTCTCTCTCCCAGCGGTTGTGTGGCCCAGTCAACAGTGAGTACAGCATATAACATTTCACTCTGATCCCATCAATGAAAGACTAATTTGAGTAGGCATGCAGCCTTACACTGACACACACACACACACAGACACAGACAGTCCATACATACTACAAGCACAGCGTGTGTGTGTCCATCATTCTGCAAGTGTACGCACTGGCATGAATGCTTTAGTGTGTGTCAGCATGTGTTGCTTCATTCCGGTGGAATTACATTGACTGACTCTGTGTGTGTGTGTGTGTGTGTGTGTATGTGTGTGTGTGTGTGATATACTAGATGTTTATGTATATATTTATATGTGTGTGACTGAGTCTGGCTGCATGCTTGGATTAGGGCAGTAGTGTGTGTGTGTGTGTGTGTGTGTGTGTGTGTGTTTGGGTGCAGACAGCTGCAGTGGTGATTTGATAACCGTGTTAAAAAGCGAGGAATTGTTAATGGCAGCGTGTGCACGCAGACGCTCCAACACCTGACACCATGACCCTGAAACACACACACACACACACACACACACACACACACACACACACACACACACACACACACACACACACACACACTATTATAGCACTGTGGTTTTACATTGACTCCAGGGGTACTGTAACAAAACTGTCTGTATCTACATTAAAGGTATAGTTTGCTGAATAGCCACACTGACACAATCACACAAAAACTGACAAAGGTACTTAAATACACAGACACAAACTGGAAACAACTGGGAATGATTGCAAATGGGCAGGGCTACAAATGAGACACAGGTGGGACAGGGCGGAGACAAGACCAACAACAAAACAGAGCCATGTGCTAAAAAGCAAGTGGCAAACCAAAACAAAAAGATTGACAGGGCAGCAGAGCAAGACAGAAGTGTGACAGTAGGCCCCTCCCTGACACACAACACTAGGGCTCAACACTCCCTGGAGCAGGCAAAGGAGAGGGACTGAACAAACAGGAAAAGGACATGAAACAAACTAAAACTAAACACAATCATGAGGCTGCAAATGAGACAGGAACTGAGGCTAAATATGAGACATGACAGGGGACTGAACAAATGGTTGACCAACCCAGAC
>CM067516.1:7335683-7410683 GCA_034509495.1 Acestrorhynchus altus | reverse complement strand
TTGCGAGCAGCGCATGACATTTGCCATCTGCCAGGTCCTGAAACAATGCTATGGAAAAGACTCAAGATGCTCACTCTGTCCATCTCCAGCAAACCTCAAAAACATCCTGGCTGGTTTCGAAAAACAAGCCTGACAGAAAGTTGTTACACCTGGTGGCACAATTAAGTGCTGAAGTGCCTGGCAGCTACACTGGAGACTAGACGGACATCCATAAATGCCCTATTCCCACAATCCCATCCTGTAACTGCAACTTAGTTGCACACCTGAATCAAAGGCTCTGCTTTCCACCAGAGATTGCCATCACAAGCCTCAGACCAGACCAGACATCACTGAGGTGCCCAAGGAGGATGATGTTGAAGAGGCCTATGAACGAAAGAGCCTTACGTATTTTGAGCTGGCAGCTGATGCTGGGCAACGTGGCTGGAAAGCCAAGGTTTGCCCAGTGGAAGTAGGTTGCAGAAGCTTTGTGGGCAAAACACCATCCTGCTTAGGGACCTGGGAATTTTAGGCCAAATCCAATGGCAAGCCTTCAAAGCCCTCTCAAGCAAGCTGAACATGCAAGCTGGTGGCTCTAGATGAAGAGGAGTGATGCCGTGTGGGCCCCAAAATTGCATCTGTGGCATGGAAGGGTTAAGTGCTGAGGGGGGCACATCTGGGATGCCAGGTGTTGCCGATGAGCCCTCGGGAGGTGGGCCTGCCCATCTGATGAACTGTTCTGTCACAGACAGCACCATAATTTCAATATGGAAACCCCTCAATGTCTATACCAATGCACCTTAAATCTCAGGGGTGCAATCAATAAGGGATTGTACAATATTGTCCTACAATAGAATTTTATAGAGCAAAATCATGTGACAAACATATTTGCATATGAAGAATATGAGTGTTTTTTTTGCTGGGCTAATTATGCATTTGTCAGAAAATAGTTTTGAACATCCATTTGTTTGTTGATTGTTTGTTGATTTTGAATCTCCTTTTAATGAAAAAAATCTAGACAATGACAGGTGACATGTCTGTATCTTAAAAGAGAAAGAGAGCACCTATGGCTGCTGAGATCGGGCTCTTATCCATATAAAAAATTTCTCAATATTATTATAACACATTTCTTTCATACTACCATGGTTATTATTATTATTATTATTATTATTATTATTATTATTATTATTATTATTATTATTATTGTTATTGTTATATTATTTGTTTTGAGAAGTGCCTTTATGTTACTCTGAACTGGAGTTATACAACTGATCTCATCATGTAGCTGCCCAGAAACCATAGCCTGAATGTGTGTTACATTTAAAGTGCCAATTAATAATCAATACTGTGAGTTTGAGATCTTAGACTCCTAGCAGTTACTTCATTAATCATCAATACATTACCAATAGTAAAAGGCAGTCTAATGGATGAATCTGAGTTGGGCTAATGCCAGGTTAACATTGCCTGCCTGACTGCATTGTAAACTATAAAGTTTGGCTGAGGTGGGTTAATGCTATAGGCATCTTATTCAGGTGATAACATCAGCCCCTGAGGAAATCTTAATGAATCTCAGACAATCAAGACATTTTGGACAATTGAATCTTACAAATTTGTGGAAAGGCATTTTTAAACCTATACAGAGACCAACACTTGACCTACACAGAGCCCTGACCTCAACCCCATCAAATACCTTTGGGGTGAACTAGAACAGAGATTGCAGTCCTGGCCCTTTTGTCAAACATTAGTGCCTAACCTCACAAATGCTCTTCTGGATTAAAGGACTAAGCTGTTCCAGCTGCAAAGGTTTAGCAGGGAAATCAGGAAACTGTGCAGGAAGCTGCTACTCCAGGGTTGCTTGTCCCTGCAGTAGGTTCTCACATGAACATGCAAAATGGATGTAAATCAATCAATCAAAATGTATTCATATAATGCTTTTTACAGTGAAAGCATTGTCACAAATCAGCTTTACAGAAATCCGGG
This sequence comes from Acestrorhynchus altus, assembly GCA_034509495.1. Classification (NCBI taxonomy): domain Eukaryota; kingdom Metazoa; phylum Chordata; class Actinopteri; order Characiformes; family Acestrorhynchidae; genus Acestrorhynchus; species Acestrorhynchus altus. The sequence continues at coordinate 7,408,727 of CM067516.1, read as the reverse complement.
TTCAGCAAGCCAGTGGGTGACAGTGGCAAGGAAGATCTCTGTCAGACTGTGAGGAAGAATCATTGAGAAGAACCAAGGCTCAAAAGCGTGTGGCTGAGAGTAGAGCTGAAATTGACAAAAAAACCTAGAAGAAAAGATAATTACCATCTAATCCCATTGCCAGACTGACTGTGTACCATGGCACCACCTGAATGAGTATTTTTTTGTAATACACACAAAACGGTTGTATAAAAACTCCTGTGTTGAAACCATAATCAGCGTTTCCTCTATGTTGGCGCAGAGGCAGTCCAAAGTAGCTCATAGGTCACACAGCCAGAGCAGCAGTGCTCTTGGTCGGTGTGTCACAAATTCATGTGTCAGAATTCACCAACTCAAGCAAGATTTATTCACCTGGAAGTCCTTTATGCAAAACACTTTGTTGTGGCGAATATTCGCATGCAAACATTCACAGAGTGAAAACTAGGCTTAGATCTTATGGATTTTAAAATGAGATGCCACAACAGCTGCAGGTAACACAATACTTTTGACCATACAGTGTACCACAGAACACTTCCAATGGGTCAGACATATTTGGGTGGCATGAAGGGGACATACAAAATATCAGGCAAGTGGTTTTATTGTTATGGCTGGAGTATGTTCCACTGTTATTTCACTTGACATAATCATTTCCGGCAGTGTTATGAAGCCAATAAAGCATAACTGGCATTTCCTAAATGTTGTGTCTATAGACTTTCACACAAATATATGGCGAATATGTGTGCATTTGCTTCAATAGTTCAGAAAGCTGTGTTTGTTTTGATAACAGGCTGCCTGAGGGCTCACTACAAACACACACACACACACACACACACACACACACACACACACACACACACACACACACACACACACAGTCCTGTCACGTTACTGCAGGAATCCTAATATCCCAGTCGCAGAACTGACTATGAGTCATGCAGCATTATGGAGCATTTCTCCTTAAAACCACAGTCCATTGCACTGTGGAACTTTGGTGGAGCTGCATGAGAACCTCTCTCTAGAATTGTATAATCCCCCAAAGAAATCCTGCGTAATCCAAGTCATATTAGTGTTAAATCTTGTAAAATGACTCTGCCACCTCTGTCCACATGCTCCTTTCTATTCAGATGGTGCTCTCTCTCAGCTTGTCCACACATGCAAGTGATTTCCATTTACTGCAGTGGTGTAGAAGTGAATTACACTCCCCAACAGCAGCAAATACCAATTCTCACAAAATGTTGATTTGAATCAGAACCAGGGGTGTTTTTCAGTACCAGTGACACTAAGAATAGACTTGTGCTTTTGGGAAGAATATTCTAGATAAGTTACCCAAGGACAGAAAACAACTGAAATGTGCTGCGTAGCCTGATTACATTATCAAATGATCAAATAAATACAATTTGACAATTGTACTTAAAATACAAGCGCTAAAAATTGTGTTCCTGACCGACATGTTCCACCATTTCATCAGTGTACGGCTATAATCAATTTAGCCTCGGTTTTGAGGGTGTAGGAAGAAAATATCTGGGAAATGTAGTCGTTCTTGGTAACTGTATTCTTGAGTATTGGAACTCCAACAGTGGAGGGACTAGTTTTTGGCAAGAACACATGTTAAGAAAGAACCATAGTCTGGGGTTTGTGAGGAACAGAAAGTGAAGAATGATTGGATGAACTGCTGATAGAGATGTAAAAACTACAACAAACTATAGTTTTATAAGAACAGAATAAAAAGCACCAGTGATCTACAGCCACATCAAGAGGCTGTGGCAGCAACTGGACCAGCAGACGAGTGGAGATGCTTGTTTATGGTCAGTTTGGGAGAGATGTTTACAGTCAACTCTCACCAGCCACAGTGTAACAACACAAAGTTACACACAGCTGAGTGATCTGTGTTTATCAGTAAACACCAGAGAGAGAGAGAGAGAGAGAGAGAGAGGATGATTATAGTGGTTGTTGGTCACTCCCCATTGTGCTTTTTGGGCTGTTTATATAATGAGTGTGTTAAATGTGAGTGTGTTTGGATTTGGTTGAGACTGTGGTGGCCCCTTAATGCATGTGTGACTGCATGTGTGTATGTGTGTGTGTGTGTGTGTGTGTGTGTGTGTGTGTGTGTGTGTGTATGTGTGATTGTTGTAGATTTCGTTTTTGGGACTGTGGAAAATGTTTAAAGATGGTCACAGGAGAAACAGTTAGGTGGCTGCTGTGGAATCCCAGATGGTTGATATGGTGTCGCAACATTATATAACAATAGTCATATTGATTATATAATCCAGTGTCGAGGAGGATGGGTTTCCCCTTTGAGCCTTGGTTCCTCATTTCTTCATCTCAGCTTGAGGGAGTTTTTCCTCACCACTGTTGCCCAATGGCTGAGTCTTGGACACGGATTTCTGTAAAGCTGGTTTGTGACAACAAAGTGAGCTTAATGAGCAGGACTGTAGTGTTAATGGAAACCAAAGGTAACTAAGGGTTTAGAGGGGGTCTGTGACACACTCAGCCCCTCTCTTTGCAGCAGAGTCCAATCAACCCGCAATTATCAGATGAACACTTTAATATACGTCTATAAATCACCAAGTCAATTTTTACACCCAAGTACCACCATCCCCACCTTCCCAGTTCCTACACCACTGCTGAGATTCTCTCTCTATGGCTACCTGATAAATGCCTGTATGTGTATGAGTGTTTCGTGTTTGTGTGTGTGTGTGTGTGAGAGAGAGAGAGAGAGAGAGAGAGAGAGAGAGAGAGAGAGAGAGAGGGAGACGCTGACTGATTATGTGTGTATCAATGGACACTGTGTGAGGATGCGTGCAGGTTTGGGCCTGAGGGTGTCACGCCATGCTTCTCAGAGTGATGGCATGGTACAGTGCTATCAGCAGTTCACACATGAAGGTATAGAGACCATAACAGGGGAGATTACTCTTAGCCCTATCTGATTGGTGTCTGATCTTGTGGTTGATTTTGGGAGTTAGTGCAAGACCCTGCAAGCACGCCCCTACCTCACCCTTACTGAGCTGCACAAAGCTGTGATAGTTCAGTAGTGCAGATCAGACAGTTACAACTAAACACCGTTCAGTAGTATTATATAGAGTAACCAGTGAGTGGAACCACAAGCTAGATGTTCCTAATTAAGTGGCCAGTCTAATATATTGCCCTGGTCCAGACAATATTCCTGGTCGTGTGCTGAGGGACTGTGCAGAGGAACTTGCAGTTGTCTTCATAGACATCTTTAACACCTCGCTGAGCCAGGCCATTGTCCCCACATGCTTCTGAACCACCACCATCATCACTGTCCCAAGGAAGACGCCGCCATCCTGTTTCAATGACTACCGTCTATTGGCACTCACTCCATTCTTATGAAATGCTTTGAACAACTAGTCATGCAACACATCAAGTCCATCCTCCTCCCCTCCCTGGACCCCTTCCAAATTGCATATTGGTCCAGTCGTTTGACCAACAATGCCCTCTACACACAGCCCACACTCTCATGATTCTTATGTTACAATGCTATTTATTGATTTCAGCTCCACATTCAACACCGTCATCCCCCAAAAGCTTATTCTGGGCTTAAACACTTCACTGTGCAACTGGTTTCTAGACTTTCTGACTGGGAGACCACAGGAGAGAGGGGGGAGTGGTCATGTGAACAGGTTTTGTATACAGATATGTCTAAACCTTCTGCATTGATGGAGAGAGAGAGAGATAAACAGGTAAAGTGAGAGCGATAGGGAAGCAGAGAGCCAGTGGGTGTGTGAGAGACAGAGAGGAAAGGAAACAGAGTGAGAGCTGTAGAGACAGAAGGAGAGAGAGAGGGAGGGGGAGAGAGATGGAAAAGGGGTGCATTTGCGTTGTGTCTCTGTCAAGTTTGCTTGGTTTCAGTGACTGCATCCATTAAAGTGTTCCATTAATCACATTCTCTCTCATACACACACTCACTTATCCCAACTCATTTCACACGCTTCCCTGTCTTACCCTCTTGCTCAGACCTGTCCACCGAAACCAGCACGCAAGTGAAGGTGCCAGAACCTGTGTGTGTGTGTGTGTGTGTGTATGTGTGTGTTTAAGTAAAGGGAGTTCTGCAGTTTCAGTTACTTTTATTGCATCACAGAATCAAAACATTAAACCTGCAGTGATACAAACTGTACAATTGTCTGCACACACACACACGCACGCGCGCACACACACACACACACACACACACCTATGCAGGCTAGGTCCTAAATCTAGCAGCAGGAACACAATCTAGAAACATTAAAGGTGCAATAAGTGAGTTATCCATTCTCTAACTGTAGGCACGGTTCTTACTCTCTTAAAAATAAAGGTGCTATAATGGATTATTTAAGTGATTGCACTGCTCACAGAACCCTCGTAGCACCTTTATTTTTAAGAGTGTAGTGACACAATGTTCCAGAAAGAAGAAGGCCCCAGCACTGACCAACCACATATACGCAAATTTGGTAAACAGTACAGTTAAAGGAATACTCGTGTTTTTCAACCCAGAAGCACATTTACTAAATTACGGAGCCCCTGAAGTGATGTCACATTAATAAAAAATAAGTCAGATCCATGACTTAGTGAGGCATGGGAACAAGAGAGTTAAATTGTGGCTACAACATAGTAATGATTGCCACTCCTTCCAAAACTCCTGCAGTCTTTTCATCACAAACCCCCCCAAAAAGTCAGAAAAAAGTTGGAAAAAAATAGATTCTTGTATTGGTTTGTAGTTAAAAACTGACAAGTAAATAAACTACAGAATGTGTGAGTGCGATTGCAGCTCAGCAGTGTTGGTAGGTGGTTGCTAATGTGCTACTAGGCTGATGCTACGTTCCACCATTCATTTTTGGGGGGGAAAAATTGTACGATCAACAAAAACCGGTTCGGTTCAACTGATGTGTAAAAATATGCTTTTCATTCCATGATTAAGCAAGTTGAGTTGTGACTACAACTTATTTTTCATTTATGCAGGATGTCATCTTAGTGGTTCTGTACTAAATAGCCTAAAGACTAGTGACAGTTTGGCAGGGTCATCTGCTAAGAAATCAAATGACCACAGGCGCAGGATGTGCTTCTTGTAGTGCCATTCAGTAGTTTTAAAAAAGACTCATTTGTGATTATTCTGCTGTCATTATTATGAACACACATGTACATTATTACGGCATCAGCACTGCGAGAAAATGAATATTTTACATTTAACTATGCAAAATGCAATTACTTTGTTCCCATGGGTGCTCGAGATCATTACCACAACAAATTAAAACATTACATTAAGTGTCTATGATAATTGTGGAATTACACCTGAGCAGTTTGGGTAATAACAATGTAACTACTGCTGATGTGTTAACTGTTATAGCTACAGTACAATAGCATAGTTTGCACAATTACACATGTATCAGCTTCCATTATGACTCAATAATAAGATTAGAGTAACTGTAACCACCTCTACTGCTGTAATGCATCTGTAACACATCATCGGTAGTTACAGTGCTGTTATATGGACTGTTAATGTGAAACCAAACAATACACAATAGAGATATTAAAAATAAAATGGTGCCAACATTGTTATTATTATTATAATAATAATAATTATTATTATTACTACTAATATTACTTCTACTAATAATAATATTAAAAGCAACATTAAATGGGTTCTTGTTCTGTAAACATCTATGATCCACAAAGCAGCACAATATGAATCCACAGTAGTGTTATGGTAGGATATCAATACACCCACAGTGTAGAAACATCTGCAGATGTTCCTCTGTGGAAAACAATAGATTCATGTTTTGTTTTGTAGTGGTTCTACCATGTTACCAAATTTGGTGGTTGTAGCTTGATAAAAATGTGGACACATTTCAATGCAGCCCATTGCTGTGTTTTGTTCAGTCCTGGATGAATTATCTAAAAGCATTCAAGCCTACATGTCATATTTCAAAAATGAATACAGGTGGAATAAAAATATGAAATTAAATTAAACGTGTACAACAACTGTTAAACATGGTGGTTGTAGTATCACGCTCTGGGACTGTATTGCTGCCAGTCAAATAAGCAACTGTCAGCTTCAGACAGAGCAGACAGAGGTTAGGTTGAATTGCTGGAGTATTCCTTTAATAATTCCTAGTTCCTAGTACTTCAGACCATCATATTCCCATCCTGAAAGTGTATCCTGAGTCTGATACCGTTTGTAGGGTCATCCTACAACAAATAATAAACAACAGAATTGAAAAAGAGCTGCATGTAAGAAGGTGACTGTGATTTGTATGGAATGACCACTGAGCGATTGTCCTAATTGAGCCAAATTTCCTTAAAAGTATTACAAAATTAAAATGGGCTTAACCTTACATGTAGCTCCTTTAAAGCACAATTAACTTGACAACTGTAAACTGATTATTACGACTATACTGCACAAATCAATCCATAAACTATATCGAGCTTATTATATTGCTAATGTATGACTAAAAGCCATGCAATAAAAACATGAAAGAGCATTCATACAATGAACATACATTCAAAATAAGAAAATACGTGAACACATGCTTACCATGTGTTGGAATAACATCAGTGCTAATGACAATAACCCTCTGCTTTAACCAAGAGAAGAAACATTCCACCTTTATCAGGTGGAACATGATGTGCGTAAATTCCCACTGGACTGGAGTCTAAGACTAGGATCAGTCTCCTGCCTCAGTATAATGTAATACTGGTTACAATACACTCACTGTCCACTTTATTACAAACCTAGCTGTGCTCTTATACCAAACCTTGAGTAGAATATACAGAGACCCAGTGAATACTGGGCAGTTTCTTATGTCCACAATCCGTATTTATATCTAAAAAGGCCTAAAAGACATTATAGTTCTCCAGAGCATCTAAGTAACAATTAATAGAAAGCTTTTTGCTGATAACGGGTGTCCAGCCGTATGTGAACCTGAGGAACGGTGTAGTCTCATTCTCTGAAGTGACAGAGCTCAATCCAACTTTGGGGTGGATTCAGACTATATAAACTAAGAAGCACTGGAGATTCATACTGGATTAAAAGCACTACACAGTATTACTGTCAGACTGCAAAAACTACACGCACTGCAGATTCATACTGGATTAAAATACTGCACAGTTATTACTGTAAGACTGTAAACACTATACACATTGATGATTCATACTGGATTCAATTACTGCACAGTTATTACTGTAAGACTGTAAACACCACACACACTGCAGATTCATACTGAATTGAAACACTCCACAGTTATTACAGTCTGACAGTAAACATCACACGCACTGCAGATTCATACTGGATTGAAACACTCCACAGTTGTTACATTCATACTGTAAACACTGCACAGACTGCAGATTCGTACTGGATTAAAACCAGTCCACAGTTATTACTGTATGACTTTGTAATAAATCTGATATCAGAAGAAAGGTTGGATGAGCAAATGTGTGTAGATGTGTATAGTGAGCCTAAAATGAGTGAGTATAATGTTGGGGTTTCTAATAAAGTGGCCAGTGAGCGTATACATGCAATTCCTGATCTGAGATCAGTTCAAGTAGAACAGCCTCTGGAAGGTGCTGGGAGCCGGACACAAAGCAGTAAAGTGAGGTAAAGTAGTTCTGTTCTGAAATCAGGTGTGCTGGCGCCCTCTACTGAGATCTTTGTCTGGAGGGGTATAAAGCCTCCCAGCATTGGGCTATGGATCAATGGAGCTGCATTCTTTTGAATGAGGGAGCTCCATCCAAAACATTTGAAGTGATATTAGCACCCATTCTCAATGATGCTCTTGCTGTTGGCTTGCTGTATGCAATCAAAACCACCTCACACTTCCAATTTCTTAATGCAGCAAAGGTAGAACTGCAAGGAGCCCCCTTTTAATGCGTTTGATTTCAGAAGAAACATCTGGAGATAGGTATAGTTGACCTATGAGCTAATAGTGTTAGAAGGGAGTGAAAGTAGAAGGTAGGGGTTTCTAATAAAGTGACCAGTGATTGGATCAGCTTAGAGCAATCTCAAGTGAGTGCTGGGAGCAGGAAGCAGCAGTGAGGTAAAGTAGTTCTGCTCTTAAAATCAGGTGCACTGGCGCCCTCTACTGATCAAATAGCAGCACCTGTAATTTCACACTGCAGTCAAATGAACTCTGTCTCCACCTGCTGGTCACGAAGCAGCACTGCAGATTGCAGAGATTGTGGGCCAACAGGTGGGGACACTGTGATACACGTGATGTAGGGGGCGGGGCTGTTTGTGCTGTGTTTTAGGTCAGTTCAGTCCAGTCTATGATAGTTAAACTCGGTTGAGTTCTGGTGTGTCCGGTCTGGACTCTTTGCAGTGGATGCGTGTGGGAGGCTCCACTGGGACAGGAGCCAGAGGGTCCGGCCGGATCAGAAACCTGTTGGGACATAATACATATCACCATTTTGCATCAGCATGTACATAAACTATTTGTTCAAGTGTTTGTAGAGACCCGTTCTAAAGAATGCATTCAGCTACTTTAAGTTGCATGCACAGCTTGTGTGGTCCCTGTAGAGAAATACTGCCAATAGAATAGGACTCTCTGGAGCTCATAAACCTATTGGCACCACGAAAAATGCCAGGAATAGGCTAGAGGGCTATAAAGCAACCCTACACACATTGCAGATTCATACTGGATTAAAATCACTCCACAATTATTACTGTCAGACTGTAAACACTACACACACTGCTGATTCATACTGGATTAAAATACTGCACAGTTATCACTGTCAGACTGTAAACACTACACACATTGCAGATTCATACTGGATTAAATTATCACTGTCAGACTGTAAACACTACACACACTGCTGATTCATACTGGATTAAAATCACTCCACAATTATCACTGTCAGACTGTAAACACTACACACAATGCAGAATCATACTGGATTAAAATACTGCACAGTTATCACTGACAGACTGTAAACACTACACACTTGCTGATCCATACTGGATTAAAATACTGTACAGTTAATACTGACAGACTGTACCACACACATTGCTGATTCATACTGGATTAAAATACTGCACAGTTATCACTGACAGACTGTAAACACTACACACATTGCTGATTCATACTGGATTAAAATACCGCACAGTTATCACTGACAGACTGTAAACACTACACACATTGCTGATTCATACTGGATTAAAATACTGGCCAGTTATCACTGACAGACTGTAAACACTACACACATTGCTGATTCATACTGATTAAAATACCGCACAGCTATCACTGACAGACTGTAAACACTACACACATTGCTGATTCATACTGATTAAAATACTGCACAGTTATCAATGACAGACTGTAAACACTACACACGCCGATTCATACTGGATTAAAAACACCGCACAGTTATCACCGACAGACTGTAAACACTACACACATTGCTGATTCATACTGGATTAAAATACCGCACAGTTATCACTGACAGACTGTAAACACTACTAATACATTGGTTGATCTGATACTGATTGTAATACTGCACAGTTATTACTGTCAGACTGTAAACACTACACACACTGCCGATTCATACTGGATTAAAATCACTCCACAATTATTACTGCTGTAAAAAACTACACACACTGCTGATTCATACTGGATTAAAATCACTCCACAATTATTACTGTCAGCCTGTAAACACTACACACACTGCTGATTCATACTGATTAAAATACTGCACAGTTATCACTGCCTGGACCGTAAACACTACACACACTGCAGATTCGTACTGGATTCAAATCATCCCACGATTATTAGTCAGACTGTAAATTACCAGCACACACTGCAGATCTCGGCTACTCGGATTAAAACTACTCCACACCATCACCGTCAGACCAAACACTCACAATACCGCTGATTCATACCGGATTAAAATACCGCACAGTAATCACCGTCAGAGACTGTAAACACTACAATAATATTGCTGATTCATACTGATTAAAAATACTGCACAGTTATCACCGTCAGACTGTAAACATTACACACACATTGCAGATTCATACTGGATTAAAACCACTCTACGGCTATTAGTCAGACTGCAAACACTACAATAACACCGCTGATTCATACCGATTAAAATACGCACAGTTATCGTCATACTGTAAACACTACAATAATACCGCAGATTCATACTGGATTAAACACTGGCACAGCTATCACCGTCATACCAAACACTACACACACCGCAGATTCATACTGATTAAAATACTGCACAGTTATCACCGCTGCTACTGGTAAACACTAATACACTGCAGATTCATACTGGATTAAAATACTGCACAGTTATCACTGTCCATACTGTAAACACTACACACACTGCAGATTCATACTGGATTAAAATCACTCCACCATATGTTTTTCATCTCGCTCCTTACTGCGGTCCCCTGCATTTCCTTTGTGCCCCATTAGGGGGTCCCCTTCACATTTTGAAAGCATCATGTCATACATACACTACATCATTGAGCTGGAGATGTGTGTCTGGTGCAGGGTTGACAAGCACGTAGGAGAGAGAATTCTGCTGGTCGTTCAGCTCACCTGCAACACCAGCGGGACACCACACCTGTCACTCAAAGCATTTAACCTTCAAAAATCCCACAGAAAATCACTGTTTTGTATTTTAATCTAGAGCTACTAATGAAGTTTTGCCTTCATCTAAAAATATAACAAAAACAAGGAACAAATTTAATGAACAGTTTACAACAAGTGCAAAAAGTAACGTTAGGGATTAAACAGCGAATGAAGAACTTTAAAACACATTACCTTGCAGGTAACCTAAATTCACTCTGTTCATCACATCACTGGCTGTTAGATTAGTGACATCTTCTAGAAAGAGACAGTGAAGAGAGATATGGAGACAATGGTGCAGAGAGAAAAAGTGAGATGATGTCAATAAAAATGAGGAAGAAATAACATTTTCAATAAATTAAGTCCTGAACAGCATTGAGGTTTTTTAACTACTTCCAAACAGGTTTCCTGCATAGGGGCGGTGTCAGTTGTGAATAAATCAGGGTGAGTTACATTAGAGCAGGACTACTATTATAGAGGGCTTAACCAATTTCTCATTCATACTGGATTAAACTCACCCCAGTTTTTACTGTCTGACTGTGAACACTACACAGAGGGGTGCAACTGGTGCAACTGCTTAGGTTAATTTAGTTGCAACAAAGCCACCCAAGCATTTTTACTTTTTTGACCTCAGTTACCCAACTTTGTATTAGATACGTGTGCAAAAATAAGATTTGAAACTACAAATACTGTTTTCAAAAGTGATATGTAATAGTAGTTTACTAAATCCTGTGTGCAGGCCCAGATGCTGCATCCGGTTCCTAACAAGTTCTGTAAGCTCCTCCCTCTCCGAGCGGCGGGAGGCACTGTGTTTTGGCAGGGAGGAGAAAAAGGATGAGTCACTCCTCTTCACAGCCCTCCTACTCAGACGCCTTGTCCAGTGCATGCTCTTCCTCCTCAGGAGTGGGTGCTCTGATTGGTCACTGCCTGAGGAGCTCCGGGTTAGAATTTTAGGCTCCTCCCCCTTCTCCTTAGTGTCTGACATCCCCTCTGAGCTGACAGAGTACTGAGACTATTGAGAAAAGAAAAACACAAAAATAGAATTCAGTGGTAGCACTTCACATTAAAATCACTAATGATCCATTATTGATTACTGTTCATTACATGTTTTTACCAAGTAACTAATTAAGTGCTTAGTAATCAGTAATTGGTAACTAAACATAGCTGAGTATGTCCAGGTGAAGGAAAACTTTGTTCCATATGACCTGGAACAATGGACAGTTCACACACTTTTAACATGTGCACAATATTGAACAGAAGTATTGGGACATTTACATTTACAGCATTTTGCAGACGCCCTTATCCAGAACGTTTTACAATAGTGCTTTGCTGTTCACTCAGAATATCCTTAGCTAGTTAGTAGAGGCTAGAATCCAGAGATTCCTCAAGCTTAGATGCTGCCGAAAACAGATGTCAAGATTATAATTATTTTCCTTTAATGAGTTAAGTGTTCTTGAAAGAGATGTGTCTCTAGGATAGAATAGGATAGAACTTTATGATCCCTTGGGAGGGGTCCCTCAGGGAAATTAAGGAGTCTGAGTTTGAAGACAGCAAGTGACTCCAGGTGAAGTGCGTACTACCATTTTGGTACCAAAACCGAAAAGAGTCTGGATGATTGTCATCCTTGTATCTTGAGAAGTGATGGATCAAGCCAACCTGTACTTGATGTTTGAAGGGCTCGAGTGTGGAGGGGCTGGTCCACTTTTGGCTTTGTAGGTCAGCATCAAGGTTTTGAATCTGATGTGGGCAGTTACAGGAAGCCAGTGAAGGGAACGCAGCAGAGGGGTTACATGACTGAACTCGGGAACATTGAAGACAAGTTGTGCCACTGTATTTTGGACCAACTGAAAGGGCCTGATGGTCTGCATAAGGAGGCCAGCTAGAAGGGAGTTGCAAGTAGTCTAGTCCTGAAATGAAAAGAGACTGAACAAGCACCTGAGCAGCCACTCTAGACAGAAAGGGTCGAATTCTCCAGATGTTGAAAGAGAGAAATCTTTATGACCGAGTCATGTTTGCAACATGAGCTGAGAACACAAACTGGTCATCCACAACTACACCAAGGTTTTGTGCTTCTGCCAAAGGAGTGGCCAACTGAGATGCAAGATGTCAGAAGGTGGGAAAGAGAGGATGAGTTGAGTGTCATCAGCATAGCAGTTGTAAGAAAACCTGTGAGATGCCAAGAAAAAAAAAGTGTAGAGAGGGAAGAGAAGACAATCAAGCCCTAAGCCTTGTGGAACATCTGCATGGCGCAGATGTGGCAAACTGCCATGTTACCTGGTAAGAATGCTACTCCAGGTACGATGCAAACCATTGCCATGCAAAGTTGGTGATTCCAAGACTAGTGAGGACCAACAGGAGGATTTTGTGATCGTGTTGGAGGCAACACAGAGGCCAAGGAGAATTAGAACAGATGATAATTTAGCTGATCTTGCAGCTTGGAGTTTTTCAGTGACAGCAATGATTGCAGTCTCATGTTGAGTGTGCCAGTTTGAAGCCTGATTGGTTTGGGTCCTGTAGAAAATGGCTTGGTGCGATAAAGGAAGATAGCTGGTTATAGACAGAGCTATCAAGGACTATTAAGAGAAAAGAAAGAAGAGATAGTGATCTGTAGTTTCGTGTTGTCTAGAGTTGGCTTCTTCAAGATCGGGACCCCTCTGGGCCCCTTGAAGGTAGATGTAACATGACCTGATGACACGGGCTGTTTATGATGGCAGTAATGAAAGGAAGAAGGTCTGGAGCCATTTTCTGAAATGGAAGTATAGGGTGGAAGGTATAGGATCTAGTGGACAGGTGGTGGGATTGCTAGATGAAACAAGATGGAGGATGTCATCTGAGATGTAGAAGGAGGAGAAGGGTAGAAAGGTTTGGTGGATCTTGCCAACCTTCTCTTCAAAGAAGGTGACAAAATCTTCCAGGGTGAGGGTAGTAGATGGAGGCAGAGGAGGAGGAGGAGGAGGAGAGAAGAGAAGATGGAGCAGAGCTTGTGTGGATCAGATGCAGATGCTTCCAGTTTCTCCTTGTAAAAGATGATTTTGCAGCAGTTACTTCCACTGAAAATCAAGAGAGTCCGGTCAGCACAAAATCCTATTGTGATTTTCTCCACCTTTCTTTCACCTGCTCATTCATTGTTTCTTATGAAATCAAGGGTATTAAAAATACCCATCCACAGGTCAATGCTGGGGGGCTTTATGTCCCTTTAGCCCCCACCCGGCATTAGGCATTGTTCCATTAATTTCATTGGGTTCGCTCTTCCAGCGAGTCCTATTCAATTGGCAGTACTTCTCTACAGGGACTAAACGATCTGTGTCAGCAACGTGTGCAACTTAAAGTAAATGTGTTCAATAGAAAGGCTGTCCACAAACATTTGGAAATGTAGTGTATACAGTCTTGCATTTGTGTTACTATTATTGTGAAAAAATAAAACAACGTGTGTTCATTTCACCTCAGATGGTTGGAACATGTGGGATTCAGTGCGGTAGATTCCAATTGGAATTTCTGAGCTTGTGGAGCAGAGCTTCTGGAACAGCCTTCCATACGTATGGATCCACAGGTCACCTTCAGACACTCGCATCTGGACACACACACAGGTCATTTAATCACCTTTATTACTCTCAGGAAGATCACACAATCACCTACTCTAAATGTGTCCAAGCAGAGCTGACTCACAGCACACAAGTATCCTGATCCAGGAGTGGTGTCCAGCCCCAGCAGCAGCCTTGTGATTGGGATCATGTAATCCTTTACGAAACACTGACAAACAAACAAACAAACAATCAATATACAATATCCCCCACCACCCTCCCCTCTCCTCTTGCTCCTCTACTCCAAAGCTGGGGCATTCGTATGCCTCTAGCCCACACCTGGCATTAGGCATGGAGCTAATAGGCTTATGTTTATCTACCCCAGAGAGTCCTATTCAATTGGGAGTACTTCTCTATGGTGACTAAACAAGCAGTGTGTGCATTTGCACATTTGTGTCAGCAATGGGTGCAACTCATCTGTGTGTTCATCAGAAGGGGTGTCTACAGACATTTGGTACAGATAGAGTAGCCACACGCAACACACTCACTCAACACACACACATACACACACACACACACGCACACACATGCACACACACACACACGCACGCACGCACAGTTACCTGATAGAGGAGTGTATCCAACATGCTGATGCTGAACACTCGGCCTGCAGCAAATGGCAGGCGGAACATAAAAGCCAGATTAGAACCTTTATCACGCTCCTTCTGCAGAAGAAATACACACACACACACACACACACACATGCATACATACGTCCACGGACACACACAGGCATAAAAATTACATTATATCCAGATGTACCTAAAAGCCATGTTCTCATACACAGCTAGGATGCTGCTATACTGTCCTGAGTAGAAGCTATTATGTTCCTAGGAAACTGTCCGGCAGAGGATGTGGAGGATGTTTATTGGTGGTTCCTAAGGTGTTGCTAATGTGTTATAAGGGTATGGCTAGCTAGCCTATATGAGGTCAATTTTAAAAAGCTCTATACAAGCTTATTCATATAATTTGGTCCAAAATATGCACACAACCACCATCAATCACTGACATCAGCAGCCTGGCCCTCTACAGTCTGACCCTCCTCACCTTCTCCAGTCTGGAAAGAGCAAGAGAGTAGGAGTCCTTTGCTCTGAACTGCATGAAGCGCATATTAGAGGGGTGAGTCAACTCTGTAATAATACTGAGACTGGGGAACAACCTGTACAGAGAGAGAGGGAGAGAGAGGGAGAGAGAGAGAGAGAGAGGGAGAGAGAGAGAGAGAGAGAGAGAGAGAGAGAGAGAGAGTAATCAAAACCTTTATCTTTCTTAACTGCCTCACTGTTGTTGTCGTAAGAGCTTTGGCAACATTATTCTCATTGCAGTCATAAAAATAAAGCTAGTTTGGTCCTTAAATCTTGAATCCAGACCCACCTGAACATGGTCTGGACATTGACAATTGTTTTAGCGTCAGCCATGTAGTCCTCTTCAGCGCTCATCGTGCTCTCTTTATCCACCACCACCAGATTATCAGCATACAGGACCCCACACTGCAGCAGACTGTCTAAACTGACATACACACACACACACACACACACACACACACACACACACACACACACACAGCAATACACATACAAAATAGTACAATATATATAATTGAGAATATACATGAGAAATAATTACATAATGTAATTCCAAAAGTCATGGAATGTCAGTATGTAAAGTGGGCTTGGGAATGCCCACCCCTGTTGTGAGGTGTTGTCTTGCGAGTGAGGTTGAACACTGGTCAGTGAGTCATGGATAGGAGATGTGAATTATCAGTGTTCAGGTAAGACATGATAGTGAGTGGGACATTCCATGTCTTGATCTACAGCAGGAGTGTCAAACTCAAATATACAGAGGCTTAATAATTGTGAACAGCGGCAACTGAATAGAATTGTCAGTGCAAACACCTCAGTGCATTTTATAGGAGCAGAAAGCCCCCACCCCCCGAGATTACTCTGTTGACACCAGATAGCGCTCAATGTGGTCCAATGAGTCACCCTTTGGTGTGGGCTTGTGTGGGCAATGCCATCTTGAGTTGCCACACTTTGCTGGGCAAGAGGGGTACCTGCACAATATTACTTACTGTCCCATGACTATTGGCATGTAAATGTAAAGGGGAGATGATTACACACAGTACCAGGGATTCCTGCATATATACAATACACCAATCAGCCAAAACAATCTGCCTAATATTGTGTGGATCCCACTCATTATTGGTTCACCAGTTGTCCTTTGAATGACTTGGTACTGGTACTGGCCGTTGCGTACTGGGAACACCCCACAAGACCTGTCCGATATTGTGGGGATGTTCAGACCACTCATCTAGAACATCATGGTTTGGTTCACCACATCAATGTCATTCCCTCACCTTATAGCAAGAAAGATTATATGTAAACACTTACAGTAATAATTTAAAAAATCTCTTACTTGTCAATGCTTCCGAGCATGTAATAGACCATTGGGAAGCAGGAAATGGCTTCAAGGAAGTGTTCATCAGGTCTGCACAAAACAGAAGTATAAACGAATAGATGTAAAAACCGAACACAGTAGTGCTGACTAGCACTGATTAAAAGAGGCAACAATATTTTTAACAGCATTTACAGAAAACCAGGGTCAAATCGGGGTCAATTTCTGTTTTTCTGTATACAAAACTATATTTAATAATATGAGGATTATTAACTGTATTTCTGATCAAATGATACTGAAGTAGAATTAGCATGTCTATAACATTTTGTCAACTAGTGTTGCAGTGGTATACTGGTTTTAGGTATATCATGGTATATAAGTTGATGGTTATTCTTCTTTCGGCTGCTCCTTTTAGGGGTCGCCACAGTATTTTTTTGGTATTTTTGGACTTTTTTGTATTTGCTTGGTATTGATATAAAGCAACACAGTTGCAACACATCTCTTCTCTGCCTTTTTGGTGTGTGTGTGTGTGTGTGTGTGTGTGTGTGTGTGTGTGTGTGTGTGTGTGTGTTTTAGTAGTTTTTCAGTGGATTTTAGTAATTTTCTCAACTGAAATTTAGTGACACTCAAACAAAGATGTTTTGTTTGAGTGTCATGTCTGTATGCTACTCTGATCCTGAGTTATAAAACTTAGAATACCAGCATATAGTCACCCAGAAACTACACCCTGCAACATGCAAGTGTCAGGTTTATTGTGTAAATTTAGATCAGACCTTTTATGGATGGAGGTGTTTCACATTCTACAAAGTACACTACATAGGGGAGATCTAGTGGTTTGAGACAGACTGAACTTTGGGAGAGCTTCTACCTACAGTCCGAACTGGTTCTAAACAGAACAGCTCTACAGGCAAAGAGGAAACACAGTTAAAGGTACTCACAGGTTGTCCAGCAGCAGTACTACAGGGTTGAGTTCTCTCCTGGGTCGGTAGTACGCCCTCAGAGGAACTATGAAGTTGTACAGACCGTTTCCTGCCGTCTCTGCTGAGACGATGATGAGCTTGTTTTTGAAGCCATAAGCTTTAGCGTCTTCACAGTTGACATGCTCACAGGCCTAATGCAGGAAAGTAGACAGGCATCAGTAAAACAACACTACTACAGGACAGACAGCACTCACACAGCACAAAGAAGCTTTGCAGTAGAAATGGACGCATCAGGTGCTTGAGGCTTTCAAGTAAGAAGTTATTAGATGTGCTTGAAATATCTCTAAAACTAAGTAACTAACAGAGTCATTTTTCAGGGTAAGGATGTTGTGTTGTTGGTTTACCCTCCACATAATGAAATGACTTGGTTCTGAAGCTCCAGTAAAATTGACACATCAGGTGCTTGAGGCTCTCCTGTACAAAATTAGGTTAAGAGCTTACTAGTTATTTGTGAGCGCTGTTGCCTCACAGCAAGAAGGTCCTGGGTTTGATCCCCGGGTGGGGTGACCTGGGAAGTTTCTGTGTGGAGTTTGCATGTTCTCTCCATGTTTGCGTGGGTTTCTTCTGGGTACTCCGGTTTCCCCCACAGTCCAAAGACATGCATGATAGGTGAATTGGTGACTCTAAAGTGGCCCTTAGTGTGTGGATGTGTGCGCCCTACAATGGATTAGTGCCCTGTCTAGGGTTGTTTCCCGCTCTTGCGCTCAGAGTTGCCGGCTGGGCACCGGCTCACCCGTGACCCTATTCAGGAATAAGCGGTTCAGAAAATGGATGGATGGATGGATGGATAGTTAGTTGTGCTGTAAAAAAATCTAAAGATAATCTTACCTGACACAGTTGCTTCACTGTAACTTGTACACCTTCACATTTCTGCCAGTATTTTATTACACCTTTTCAAGGAACAACACTATAGAAGTGAAACTTAGATATAACTTAAAGTAGTCAGTATCCAGCTTCTATAGCAGTATAGATTTACTGTCTTCTGAAAAGTAACTCGCCACTTTAACAGCTGACAACAAAAGTGAGTACATCTCACAGTCCAAATTTTGCCCATAGTGTCAGTTTAGTGTATATTTGTTTGACCACAACTGTCCCATGAAAAGATATTTTATAAAATAGTTGCAGAAATGTGAGGGGTACACTCCCTTTTGTGAGATAATATATACCAATGAATCCTCTGTAGCATCCAAAGTTTTAACTCAACAGCAGAAAAAAACAAACTCTTGACAGCGGGCATGGCAGAAAAAGTTAAATTGTTCAAGAATCCTTTTTCAGGACGATACAGAACCTTTTTCGCTTTGAGTGTTAGTAGCTAACCTGGTCAAGTCGCAGGCAGCAGAAGGGTGCTTTCTGCAGAAGGAGGTGGCAAAGTGTGGGTGAACTACCAATGTAGGGAGAATTGGGAGGATAACCTTTGATACACCTGCAGAGATCACAAACATACTGATTACTTTTCCCGGTCATGCTCACAGAGTGAGTAAATGGTCAGATTAATAGCTCCTGCTGGTCATTATTAAATGCTGCCTCATTTTCTGGGCCTGAAGGGGGCACTGTTCAAGACTGAGGCTGACGTACTCAGAAGCTGAGGGCATGTCCTCATCAGAGTGAGCAGCCTCATCTTCAGACTGGTCGCTGAGCAGGTCACATGGCAGTAAGGAGGCTGAGTCAGCGATCTCCAGAACTGGGGCGATGCTGGGGCGGCGACTACCTAACCCATTCTGTGTTGGTGGGGCCAGAGTGGCCGTGTCTCCAGTAGGGCTAGTGTTCTGGAAATCCATTGCGACTGTTCCTAGAGGAAACACAAATATGTCAATACAAAAACACGTTGTTCCTCTGGCTCTAATTGCTCTTTTCTGAGAATGCAGGAAGGGGTACACTTCCATCAGGTAAACAAAAAACAAAGGTAGAAATGGTAAAGTCAAGGTTCAAAGGCTCCTCTAAACAACTGTCTAAAAACCTGGAAAGGAAAGTAACTGATGCCCACAAGCAGGGGCATCGGATAGCAGGGAAAGGTGAGACCCCGTGTGGTTGGAGGGCCCAGCAATGAAAAAAGGATTGAATGAACAGATCAATCACGGGGGACACATCCCTACAGCCAATCGAACCGATAGAACAGATTGGGGGGTGTCAACTTCCAGCAAAACCCCCACCCCCCCCATCAAAGAAATGGATTGTGTGGAGCCCCACATAGTTTAAAAAGAGGAGCTCTGGGCAAACAGCTTTGGTGCTATGCCACTGCCCACAAGGCAGGAAATTACTATATGGAGTTTCTGATTAAGCTTGTGGTTTCTGCAGCGTGGACCATGATTACAGAAATAGCAGATCAAGGGAACTGCAGACATGAAGCGGAGATCTGGAAGGCTTTCTGGAAAAGCAAACTGATTCCAAGGGGGTTTTACTAAGTCCTGACTGAGTAAGGAGCCTAAACGTTTGCACAAAAGGTGAAAATCTGTCCTGTCTCTCAGTCTCTCACCCATGCTGGCGATGATGCTGTGGACGGGTAAACCTGAGGGGCTGTTCAAGATGTCGCAGTGGCCATGGTTCTTGCCCTGATGTGCCTCCTGGCGGATAGTAAAGGCAGAGTTTTCCTCCTTGGTGATGTTGATGTAGTAACAGGTGTCTCCAGCAGCCATAATATGCCGGGGACCGGGGTTCAGCAGAATGCTCTTATTGTCCTCTCTCTTTATCCCTATAAGGCACACCCCGTACCTACAAGCAAACACACAAAAACACTTGTGTACTTTTGGCCACTGTTGTCCATCTTCAAATGATTCTAATTTTCGGTTATGGTTGAAATGACTGTTACATACAGTAACAGGCTGACATCTTTTCAGGCACCTGAATGTAACAATCGGACAGATATTTGTCACGGTACATCAAAATGACCAAAGCCTATCTGATATCAGTATGTAAATAGATTATGAAGGGCTGTTACCTCAGAGGATGGCTTGGGAATACCCACACTGTATAATGCTTATTGTGTGTGGCTAGAATTGTCTGTGCAAACATAAAAGCAACTCTGGCAGAAGTCACATCTACATTCAATGCAGGAGCCCCACATGCAAATCCCAGAGACCAGGGCAGCATTCTCTAACATCCATGGAATATGACATAATTTACCAGAAAACTGGCCAGTGTTCAACCTCACTCACAACTTAATACCTCACAACTCATACAGGTTCCCTGAGGTAATACCACTTCACAATCAATTTACATACTGTGAGGGTGGGCTGCACTTTGCAAAAGAAAGAATTAGCGCAGGACCCCATGTACAGTGCATCTGGAACGTATTCACAGTGCTTCTCTTTTTGCACATCATTTGTTATGTTACAGCATAATTCTAAAGTGAATTAATTCTGGAGTGAATTAATGAACTCATGATAACAAATTGAGAAATGTTTGAAATTGTACATAAGTAACATAAAAATAATGGACATAAGTATTCTCAGTTTTTGCTCAATACTTTGTTAAAGCACCTTTTGGCAGCATTTACAGCCTCAAGTTATTTTGAGTCTGAAGCTACAATCTTGGCTCCTGTCTTTTAGAAGTTTCTCCCATTCTTCTTTGCAAAACCTCTCAAGCTCCATTAGACTGGATGGGGAGCATCGGTCTATAGCCACTTTTAGATATCTCCAGAGATGTTCAATCAGGTTAAAGTCTGGGCTCTGGCTGGGCCACTCAAGGACATTCACAGAGTTGCCCGAAGCTGCTCCTTTGTCATCTTGGCTGTGTGTGTGATTGTTGTCCTTTTAGAAGATAAACCTTCGCCCTAGTCTGAGGTCCAGAGCACTCTGGAGCAGGTTATCATCAAGGATGTTTCTGTACATGACAGCAGTCATCTTTCCCGTGACCCTGGCTAGTCTCCCAGTTCCTGCTGCAGAAAAACATTCCCACAGCTTGATGCTGCCATCACCATGCCTCACTGTAAGAATGGTATTTGCTAGATGATGAGCAGTGTCTGGTTTCCTTGGCATTTGGTCAAAAAAACTCAATCGTTTTGTTTGGGATAGTCTGAGATTCCTTTAGGTGCCTTTTGGCAAACTCCTCACAGGCTATTGTATGTCTTTTCTGAAGAGTGGCTTCCATCTGGCCACTCTACCTTAGTTGCAGAAATTGTTGTCATTCTGGAAGGTTCTCCACTAGAGCTCTGTCAGAGTGACCATTGAGTTCTTGGTCACCTCCCTGACTAAGGCCCTCCTACCATGATCACTCATTTTGGCCAGGCAGCCAGCTCTAGGAAGAGTCCTGGTGTTTCCAAACTTCTTCCATTTAAAGATGATGGAGCCCACTGTGCTTGTTAGGACCTTCAATGCATCAAATTTTTTTCTGTACCCTTCCTCAGATCTGTGTCTCAATAAATGTGCTCTGACGTACACTGTCTACTATTGGACCTTAAACACAGGTGTGTGCCTTTCCAAATCATGTCCAATCAAATAAATTTACCATAGGTGTCCAATCAAGCTGTAAAAACATCTAAAGGATGATCAGTGGAAAGAAGATACACCTGAGCTCAATATGGAGTCATGGCAAAGTCTGTGGATACTTATCATCAACCTGAAGATGAGCATACTTACTTCTTGTGTGCGTGGAACGCAGCATAGGTAAAGCTCTTGTTCTCATACTCCCTGAAGAACATGCTGTCACTCAGACAGATGTGGTACACTTCATTGCCAGAACAGCGTCCATACATCCTCTGCCACTGCTCTGGAGACTGCTGACCCTCTCTGCAATCATTAACACGTTATTACACAGTATAATAATTATGTGCTTGAAGGATACATAATGGTAAGCGATCAAAGATGGGAACAGATCAGTCAACAAGGAAATCAGTAATTCAGTATCTGCATGAAAAGAGAGAGATGGACTAAAAGAAGAGATGCTGAAGATGTCAGCATGTAAAATGCAGAAGAACATCCACAATCTACTTACTGCCCACGGGATGTGTGGACCAGCAGAGTGACCAGGGTGGATGTGGCCGGACATAGGCAGTTCAGTGCCAACAAGGCGTACTTAAATTCCTCCTCACACACCACATGGTCTGCAGTGGGAAACGAACCCACCACTTAGAGCCAAAATGAGCCGAAATAACTAGAGTGAGATAAAGTGGTGAAGACTGAGAGTCCTGCAAAAAATCACCTGCAAATTTAACGTGGAACTTGTTTTCAGGTTTGAGGATCTGGACGTAGAGAGGGCAGTTTGGGGCAAAGTCCTTCACGGCCCATGCTCGCAATATCGTCTGATGATCCTACAAAGGACAATCAATAATATTAATTAGTACATACACAAATAAATGATCACAGTGACTGACCACTAGTAAAAAATCAGTAAAAAACATCAGAGAGGGTTTTATCAGTATGTAACAATATAGGACTAGGTAAGTAGGGCAAGGGTAAGCGGACAGTAATTATAATCAGTTATTGGTCAGTAAAGGTGACTAATAAGTGGTCAGTCAAGTAGATCAGTAAATAGTCAGTGAAGGTTATCAATAAGCTGTCAAGTTAATGAGTAAGTAGCCAGTAAGTGGTCAGTCAAGATGATCAATAATATGGCTGCTTGATTACTTAATTAATTGTAAGTAAAAGTGATCAGTAATCAGAAAGTCAAGTTAATCAATAAGTGGTCAGTCAAGATAATCAGAAAATGGCCAGTCAGTATAATCAATCATCTTTATTACTCATTTACTGATCATCATGGTAGAACACGTACTGATCATCTTGACAATTTAAGACAATCGGTAAGTAAAGTTTATTATGATTATGATCAAGAAGTAAACAATTCATGTGATAAATGGTCATAATTTTAAAGATGTTTTATTTTAAAGAGTTTACTGATCATTTCCTGATAATCATGGCTGGTTAATTAATCAGGGTGAGCACATAATGGTCAGTAAAGGTGATCAATAAATAGTCCATTAAGGTGATCACTTATCTTTATTGACCACTTACTGACCATCTTGGCTGATCACTTACTAATCAAGACGATCAGTTATTGGTCAATAAAGGTGATGAAGGGGGCAGACAAGATGATCAATAAGTGGTCAATCAAGACTTACACAATGATTTCTGATCAAGGTGATCAGGTGATCAGTGATTTGGGTCGACTGATCAGTTAATGTAACTGGTGCAAAATGTGACTTTTTGATCAGCCTGTTGATCAATAAGTGGCCAGATATGCAGTCATTACTTACAGCAGCCATTCGATCAGCCTCGTTTCTGCTGCTCAGAATAAAACAGGCCTCTGCATCGTCCATCCTACACAACAGAAATGACCATAAAGACAATAAAGCAGGTGGTGTTACTACAGGGTGTAATTTAAAGGGGGATGGATCAGGTGTTGGGGATTAAACAAAGAAAAGGCATCAAAAGGCCACATGTCAATCCACAAAAACAAGTCATCCCAAAGATGTGGGCAAAGTCCCCTAAACCTTTTTCTGCAGGACCCCAAGTGACCACCTTCTGTTTAATCCATTTTCCTCTATTAGTAATGTGACACTGATGCTAAACAAACGCCTGTTCCATCTTTTATATAACAAAAACATGGTATATAGAATTCCTCCACACAATGAGATTCAGTTAGAGGGAGCCCACTTCCTACTCTTCCCATTATTACACCAGAACATGAGGCTGTTAATACAACCACAACAGCAGCAAGTGACATACAATCCACATCGATGAGCCAAAACATGTCAATCACACAAATGATGTTGAGCACATCAAGGCTTTGGGATCTTTGATAGACGATAACTTCTAGTAGTTGACGTGTTAGACGTGGGAGAAAATGGACAGCAAAAAGACTTGATGAGGATCAGACCATTATGTGGTAAGTACCAACTGGCGATGGTCCAATGAAGGACAGACCACGAATTGGTGACAAGATGTGTCACAAGCTGATGGAAGGAGTTTAATACCCTAGGGAATTTCCCTGGATCAGGGTATTCATATGGACATCATTTGGTTGCTCCTATCCAAGCACTGCTACAGACAAGGAACATTGCCCTGGACTCAAATGTCCTAGCTCTCAACCCAGTTTCGAATTTCTGGGGTCAAGTCCAATCCATGGACTTGGCTACAGGTCTGAAATGTCAAGACTTAAATGACTTTGCAACTCATCCTGTCAGACCCTCCCATTATTTATTTATTTATATTTCTTTTAACCCACTGTGTTGTGCCCACATGGAAATTAGACCTCCACATTTAACCCATCCTCACGAAGTGATACACATACATTGTAACATCTCACGGCACAGAGGTAGGAGGCGGAAGTACTTGCAGGGTTGTATTTAATGATAACTCACAATTGTAAGCAGACATGGAAACACAACACGAGTAAGCAACTAGACACACATACAAACGAGAAGAATGACAAGGACTAACTGAGACAAGGGAGTTATATACACACACGATAACGAGACACGGCTGGGACATGATAACGATGGGGCAGGGTTACAGATGGAACACAGCTGGGAATGGGAGGAGACATGACATGTGCTCAAAAGCACATGGAACAGTAAACACAACACAGACCAGCGGTACCTGACATACATACACACACATACTGGGGAGTTCAGCGCCCTTGCACAAGATGCTGCAGTGTCTAGGAGCCAGTCTACACCTTGACGGTTCAGGGCTGCTTTGATGGAAGACAGTGGACCAACAGCAGGAGTGTCTGAATTCAGTTCATAAAGCAAGAGTAAGGCAGCAATCACTGCATGAAAGTCACCAAAAGTTCTAGCCACTGATTTGAATGAGAATGCTGCACTGACTTTGTTGACAGTTAAAAAGTTCACTTTTCACAAAGCATGTTCTGATCTACCCAGGCATCAGCCAATAGGAGAAGGTGTGGGTGGGGTGCAGCCTTCACACGCAATGTCGCTCACCAAGGTGCTGGACTCTTGACATGCCATTTCAGCACCAGTGTTGTAGACAGCCCAGTGGGCTGCTGGCAGTTAATGAAGCCACTTGGCAGCACTCATTTCAGCTCTAGCATAATAAAACTGCACTTTCAGGAGCAGCTGGAGGAGTGTTAACCCCGGTGTACCAGGGATTCTGTTTTCCATGTTCGTTCCCTTTGGCTCCAAATGCACAGACCCCTTGTTTAAAATGCCTCCCATTCTGCCTTCAGTCCAGCCCCCCCAGACTTTGTTTTGGTTCATGTTTCATTGTCACTGTGTTGCAAATAAAGTTTCCTACCTGGTACCTACATCCAGTTTGTGTTTGGGTCTTTCTCACTACTTGGGTCTTTCTTACTGCCTTTGTTGAAAAGATTAATACCTGCACAATTTTTGCTTATGAGCTTTCATGTTGAACTATCTTCACCCCAAATAGGGCCACAACAAATCAGCAATGCATATCCACATGTGAAACCCACTTAAAAAAAAGTTGTGGAACTGGTCAGTTCTGTACAGCCCTCGAAACACAGGTTCTGCTTGCAGACCAACACCACTGTGGTCCATGTAAGTTAAGAAAAAGCAAAAAAAATATATATATATATATATTAATAATATTCCCCCCGTCTGGACTAGTGACTCAGCGCCAAACCTTGACTTTGATTGAAAAGGCAAACACGCCCCCACACAACACACACACAGAGAACATTCTATTATATAGAGAGCCCTCAGATGCTAAAAATGCCTCTCTGTTATTAGCCTTTCATGCTTCTGAGAGCTCAACACCATGGCAACAGATGAAAGAGAGACTGCTGGAATGAGAGGAGAGCAGAATGGAAGAAAGGGGTAAAGAAAGAGTGGAGTCGATGCGTTTTCTTTAGGATACAGTCTCATGGGGAAGAGAATGGAAGAGGAGAATAAAACTAAATTAATTGTTATGTGATGCTGCACGTAACTGTAATATGTACATGCATGTAACTGTACATGATGCTGTGATAACTGATTGTATGTGATGCTGTGATTGGCTGGTGTAACTAACAAACTGTATGTGATGCTGTGATAATTAACTGATTGTATGTGATACTGTGATTGGCTGGTGTAACTAACAAACTGTATGTGATGCTGTGATAATTAACTGACTGTATGTGATGCTGTGATAATTAACTGATTGTATGTGATGCTGTGATAATTAACTGTGTGTGATGCTGTGATAATTAACTGACTGTATGTGTTGCTGTGATAATTAACTGATTGTGTGTGATGCTGTGATAATTAACTGACTGTATGTGTTGCTGTGATAATTAACTGACTGTATGTGATGCTGTGATAATTAACTGACTATTTAATGCTGTGATAACTGACTGTATGTGATGCTGTGATAATTAACTGACTGTATGTGATGCTGTGATAATTAACTGACTGTATGTGATGCTGTGATAATTAACTGACTGTATGTGATGCTGTGATAATTAACTGATTGTATGCAATGCTGTGATTGGCTGGTGTAACTAACAAACTGTACATGATGATGTGATTGTTAACTAATTGTATGAGATTCTGTGATTGGTTGGTGTAAATGTAACAAACTGTACATTAACCTGTGATTGGCTGCTTATTGTATGTGACGCTGTGTTTTGCTGGTTTATTGTAAGTGATTGCATGTGATACTGATTGGCTTCTGCTGACAAGTGATGATGGGATTAGTTGGTGTAAGTGTAATTGTTTGTAGATGACACTGTAATTGGCTGTTGACTGTATGTGATGCTGTAATTGGCTGCCATAACTGGAACTGATTGTACAATGTGCTGTGAATGCCTGCTGATCGTATGATGCTGTGATTGGCCGATATAGAGGTGACTGCTAATGTGTAATGCTGTGATTGGCTGATTTAGCCATGACGGATCAAATGCAATGCTGTTATTGGTCGATTCAACGGTGACTGATTTAATGTAATGTGATTGCAACTGTTACTCACTTAGCTCTAAGAAGGTCCTGGTTTTTTAGGACAGAACCTTGTAGATAGATGACTCTTTGTGACCAAAGTGGAATCTGTAGAACTCTTCTCACTTGGCTGTCCGCTTCACACGGACACAAGATCACCACGTAATAATCCTACAGACACACACACACATAATTATACTACTAGATACAGCAGTCCAAATGCTTTTTAAACAAAAGGAAATCAGGGAATCATATACAGTATATATGATATATATGATCCTAGTTTATTCCTTGTATACATCATGTGACAAATCAGAACACTCTATGAATACATCTGTCTTTTTTATGACACACATAAAACTAAAGAAATTGTAAGATGTAATTATAAGAAATGCAGTTGTCTTGTGGGGAAAAATTAGGACACGCTATGACCTAATAGTTGGCATTTCCCACTTTGGCTTAAATAATGTCAATTAAATGTTTCCTATATCAGTCTACTAGTCTCTGACTTTGACTGGAAGAAAGATCTATGCTATTTCACTTTCGTCTTTGTACAGGCTGTCTTCCATTTTCCTCAAGATTTCATAGCAGTTTCTGTGATGCAGAGGGTGTCCTATCTTTTACCTTAAAACTGCATTTCTAATCATTTCTAATCATGACACTTTGGGTTTTATGTTCTATATATGAAGAAGACAAAGCTTTTCATGGGGTATCCTATTTTGTTTTCACATGACTGCATATATACACTAATAAAAATACGCTGTGTTTTGAACCTGTGTAAAAACAAATGAGGACCTTGATGTGTTTTGAGAGGGTTAAAAGATGATTCTGGATGTATTTAGTACAGTACAGAGGTGAGATTGGGGCCAGTTTGAGTACGGAGTTTGTTAGCAAAGTTAGTTTAGTATCTCTGGTTTTAAATTAAAGACACAACGTTTCTTTGAGCTCATTGAGGGTTTTTTTTTTGCTGCGAACCACCCAGGGATACAACCAAACATCCCTGACATTAATGCATGTACACACACATTATGTCAGACCTGTGTGTGTGGGTGGGCATAGAATTCATTGAGGAAGTCCATGAGCAGGTCGATCTTCAGAGAGCTGACGCAGAGGACGGCATGTTTCTCTGTCTGAGCACGGTGACGACTGTAGTTCCCTCCAGACTTCTGCCTCTCCATCCACAGATAGATCAACTCCTCAAACTACAGCAGAGAGAGAGAGAGAGAGTGAATAAGCAGATTAAACAGTGACAGATCACACATACAGACAGTCATGATGGGCAGATACAAACACACAGTTAAGGCATGGGGCCCTGAGGTGACATCCTGCATAAATAAAAATAAGTCGTGAGAGACCTTATTCACCTAGGGTTGCCAATTTTTTGGTTTTCACCCTGGACTGCCCACTTTTCAGGATGTGCATATTCCTGTCCTTGGTATAAAATGTACTTTTTCCTTTTTTTTTTTTTTTTTTTTTGGTAAGGCAAAGATTTGGGGTATTTTTGCAAAGAAGCAATGATGGTGGAGAACCTTGTAAATGGTAAACCATACAGAAAGGAAACATATACGTGCAATTTGGCCATTTTTATACTATTCCAAATTAATAAAATTAATTTGGAATAGTATAAAAATGGCCAAATTGCACTATAATGTACTACAAATGTTTGAAATACATTTTCTTATTAACATGCTCTGCAGTGACACTGACATGATGGTGATGTGTTAGTGTGTGTTATACTGGTAAGACTGGATCAGACACAGGACTGCTGGAATCCTCCCACCTGCAGGGGCAACACCACCAGGGCCACACATATCATGACCACCACCAGCAGCTGCGAGGGCCAGATCTGAGGGGTGACATCCCCGAAGCCCACAGTGGAGAAGGTGACGATGCAGAAGTAGAGAGAGTTAAAGAGTGAGAGACTGTTCCTCCCTGCTCGCTCCAGATGCTGTATACCACAGGTACTGAAAATGAGGGGGGGGGGGGTGTTATTAGATCTTTATGGTACCAACAATTCTCTTGTTTTACTCTAATATAGGAGGAGTGTGATCACCATCACATCCATATACCGTCTCTAGACTGGATAACCATCGCCTTGTTTAAACTTTCCTTACCCACTGTAGCTCTGTCTCAGTGAATGTAACTCAAGATGTAATCATAATGCAGCATGTCATCATCAGCATCTTGAAATCCCTCTACAGTGTTGCCAGTCATTAATATTCACATTCAATTTTCCATCACCCCTCTAGCAGGCCTCTTAGGTCTGGGCATTAGCCTTCCCTGACAGTTCAAAGATACAAGAATAAATAGTTCTGTCAAGCCAGATCCAGAGTGTTGCCATGATGGTTTAATTGGAGCTTTCAGAGTGAATTACTATCACAAGAGCTTACCCTTCACAGCCTAGAACATACACCAACCAGCCATAACATTAAAACCACCTGTTTAATATGGTGTAGTTCCCCGTAATAGCTCGAAAAACAGCTCTGACACATTAAGGCATTGACTCCTCTGATGGTGGCCTGTGCACACCATAGCAACCGCCTAGCAACCGCTGAACACATCATAGCAACATATAATGATCAGCCAAGTAACCATTTAAGTGACCAAACCCTGAGCAATATCCTAGGAAATATCTAGCTTTCACCTTATAAACCAACGCAACAAAACAGCAACTCACCCAGTGAAGACGAGGCAGAGAAGTGTGCAGATGAGGATCAGAACCTGGTTAAACATGGCAGAGTGTGTTCTCTGGATTGCTCTGTGCAGGTCATTCTGAAAAAACATACACACATGTTCACACCGACACATAAATGCAAACACAACAAAGCCAAGCAGGACCCCAGAGTCACATACACTGATGCACACATATTCATGCTGATTCACACTGATCCATACATACATGGACAGGGAAAAACATGGTCCACACTCACAATCATGTTCTGTAGAGCATGCTTGGCCAACCAGCAGTTGAGGAAGACTGGGATGAACAGGTTTCTCAGGGTCGGCCAGAAGATCTGGGACAGCAGGAAGGTCAGCAAGGGTCAGCAGGAGTGAAAGGTCAGGCATTTGGGCAGAGAATGTGTGTGAGAATGTAAGGGTGTTTACCGTGATGATGAAGGGGACTGTGTTTAACATCTCCAGCAGAAATGACACCTGGAACATCTGCTCCCAGATATTGCCCTAAGAGCACACATACCCACACACACACACACACACAGACACACACAGACACACACACACACACACACACACACACACACACACACACACACACACACACACACACACACACACAATCAGCTTCATCTAAATGAAAGGTTCTCACAAAAATGCTCATGATGAAGAAGTGTTGTTCATGGTCATGGTCATGGTTCAGGGCCATCAGGATGGACACTAACCAGTAAATACTGATATTTGACCAATAAAACACCAGAACAGTCTCAAACCTATAGGATAGTAAAGGTTCTTCAAAGGTTCTTTAGTAATAGCAGTGGTCCTACATAGAACCCTGGCTACTCAAAAAGAACCACTTAGATGCTTTAGATTATTTTTAATTGATTAAAAGTAAACCCACAGTGCTGGAGAACAACCTGCCCTGCATATGAAAATGATGTCCTGCCCTGCTCAAATATCCCACCTTCAACTCAGGAACTCTTGTAAAGGCGCTGATTAGCTGGATCAGGTGTGTTGAGAGCAAGGTAAACAATAAAATGTGCAGAGCAGGGGGTTCTCCAGGGTCAGGAACCATCACTAAAGAAAACCATATCAAAAATGTTTCTATAGCACCAGAAAGGATTTATGTATTTAGGAATTAAGGAACCCAATTTCAACAGTATTTATAATCCTTATTTACAGTATAAGTAAAACCATATGGGTTCAGACAGTGTTTCCTTCTTGCTCACCTCTCACTAAAATATCCAACTTGTTTGCTCTGTCTCTGATGGTAGGTGCTGCACTTTGACATCAGCTGTGGGAAGAGCTACCTGAAGGTCCCATGATCATATTTTATGATTGTTAGAGACTTCTTTACACATTTTGCATTTTGCATGTGCATACCTGGCCATGTTGGTTGTTATTTTAAATGTTCTCCACTAGTAAATTATTTTTGAGACAGTGGAACAGCTGATTTCTAATTGTTTTTGAGATCTTTTTAAATCCCTTACTAGACTAATCTGCATCTACAACCTTCTTTCTGAAGGCCTCAGGGAGCTCTTTGGATCTGGCCATGGTGAGCCCACTCACTTCATCAATCAAGAGCAAACCACACCATGCCTGATGTTTAAAGAAGACAGGCTCCTCCAATGTCCTCTCTGATGATGGTCTAATTGTCTGCAGCTGGTGCTAATTTTAGGCACTTTAGGTAATAATAGATAATAATACATAGTAATAATAAATGATAATGATATATTAAATGATGATAAATAATAAATACATTAATTTTAGAAGACATTTCTTCAGTGTTTAGTTTTATCACCTCCATCTCTCAGTATACTTAAACTGAAGATCAATTACCCACATGTTTAAATATGTGAAAGTCAAAGGATATCATTGGGTGTCCTAACTTTTTCACATGACTGTAGATTCTCCATTAAATAAAAGGTGCAGATCTGGAGTTTATGGACATTGAGAGATATCTGTTAACTGAGATGTTGGTGATGATGTCCTGAACAGTGGGACAGTTGTCTTTGAGAGTCCTTACATCTGTGCTTTGTTCTGGCTCTCCATGTTTACCTAAGCTGTTATAGTGAGGCCTGCTAGAGTCAATGTCTGCCCTCTTTTTAAACCTACATATTGTGTGTAGTCACCTCAAACACAATCTGCCCATGTGCTCTTTTTGCAGAGCTGAACCGCCCTCCAGTCTGGGTTGTTGCTGGTGTATGGTTTACAATTACTGGGAGTACCTGCTGTTTCCATAGTGTCTGACCAGATCAACTCTTACTAAAGCCATTAGTTCTAACAGCTCTTTGTGTATTCAATCATAACAAAAAGATGAACATCCTGGAAAAGGCAAGTTAAAGGTGGGACACACACACACACACACACACACACACACACACACACACACACACACACACACACACACAGGCCTACCTTGTAGCTGAGGTACATGAGCAGCATGGCCTCCATGAAACTGATGGATGCTACTATCACCTAAAACACACAGTAATGTGCATAAGACACACAAATATGCAAAAAATAAACACAGCACACACCTAAACAATTATTTAATTAGTATTATTATTACTACACAAGTATTCTTTAACTCACCTGAATTGCCCACACAGGAGTCTTCCTGTCCACCCAGAAGATCAGCTCCCTGAGAGAGAAAGGGGGAGAGAGAAAGGGGGAGAGAGAGAGAGAGAGAGAGAGAGAGAGAGAGAGATGTTGTGTGATATAAACAGTATTAAAGAATGCTATATTATTCTTTATATTATCTACATCTATGAGTGAGTGAAGTGAGGGACGAAACAGAGCTCTCTCACCAGTTTATCTCATTATTCTGAGTAGAGCTGTTGCACTTTATACTGGAGAGAGAAAGAGAGTAATAGAGAATAGAGGGAAAGAGAAAACAAAAAAAATACAGAGAGAAGAAGGTCAGTGAGAAAATAATGGAAATTTGCAAGTAGCCATGCCCAACTGGTGAGCGGGTAAGCAGAGAGATGAGAAGATGGGAGGAAACGGGCTGGTGGACGGTGTGATGTCATTTAACATGGAGGTGAGTGGGAGAGTGGGGTGTGGGGTGAAGGTGAGTGGTAGTGTGGGGTGGCAGTGAGTGGGAGAGTTGGCTGTGGGGTGACGGTGAGTGGGACAGTGGGGTGTAGGGCGTAGGTGAGGGGAGAGTAGGGTGAAGGTAAGGAGGAGAGTTGTGTGTGTGGGGTGAAGGTGAGTGGGAGAGTAGGGTAAGAAGGAGTAGTTAGATCATGGTCCACCTCCAAAACTAAGACACTCCACAAAGAGAGACAGAGATTGAAATAGAGAGACAGAGAACACAGGTGAGAGATAAGAGATAAAGAGAGTGAAGAGATACCAGGAACGTGTTATATAGAGTACATTAAAACAACGGACTTTACAGACATGTCCGGGTAGATAGTGGTTAGCAACACAGAGCACAGATCACTATGAGCTGTTCGTTATCTGGCAACAAACCTCATGTAAACAATATTTTCTGGTTTTTTTTGCTGTCCTGAACACACCATCATCTACAAACAGCATTTTTAATTTAACTCTACACTACAGCTTGGCAATATACAGTGTATATTGATATATTGGGACTGCCGATTTATCATCAATCAAACATCTAATGTTCATTACAAAAAGGGTAAAACAAGAGACAGGTGACCAAACAGGCAAAGAGAGAGACTGAACGAAGATGGCGCTCTGTAAGCAATTGCATACAAAGGCAGTGCTTCACAACATGAGTAGACACAGAGCAGATATACATACATGGGGCATGATTACAAACAGGTGGCACACTGATCTAGGATCTGTGTTTGTGACGGGGTTGTTGAGAACTCTTGACTGTGATGTGACTGTCCATTGAATCCTGGGAGTTGAGGTTTACAGGCTGGTAAGATACACAGGGAGAGCCACATAGTGTGACACTATCAAGATATATTTTTCCTAATTATGGTCCTATTTAAATCTAGAGCATGCTGTGTTTTTGGCATTGCAGGTAAAAATATTGCAATTTTACTTAATAATTAAGCATATCGTTTATTGGTCTTATCACCCAGCCCTATAAACTGTCCTCTCTAGAGTTTAGAGATACATAACTTGCTGTTGGTCTGAGATAAACATAACTGGTAGCCTATAGATGGGTTTCTGTGCAATGCCTTCACACAACCAGTAACCGTTACTGCACTAAAGGGGTCACAAATGTCCCTTGTCAGAGTATAGAGTCTCCTATAAACAGAGCTCATTTAACAGGTTCCTCAGTGTCTTAAAAATCGTGTAAAATACGGAGCAAAGTCCGATACATATCAGTTCAATATTTTTATTGGATTTAGTTTCCAATTATGGGACTATTACAATTTTTTGTTATGGTTGGCAACTGTACCTGGTTGTGAATTAAATTGTATAAATAATTAAATATTCTGAGAATCATATGAATATGAGTAAATAAGTTGTAAGTAAATATGTAGTTGTAAGGCTGAACGACTTAAGAGATTGTTAACAAATTCACAAAGAATATGCTCTCATGCTACATTTAACACTTCAGCAAATGAATATCAACATGATATATCAATGATTTATGAATCATAAACAAATCTGTTCTTAAAATTAAAATTAAGTCTTAATCGTGTAAAATTCCGTATTTTACACGATTTTTAATATATAATTAAATTATATATTAAATTATATAAATATATTGGAGTTTCTTTTTCTTTTCTCGTTTTGCACACATGCACACACTGACCATGTGTTGCGGAGCTGAGTGGGGTTGTCAGTCATGACCCGTATAATGTAGAGCACACACGTCAGAACCTTCAGGCAGAAGTTAAATATACGGATCCGCAAACCTTCAGGATGAAGAAGAGAAACAGAACAGTCAGTAAAATCTCACTCTTTGATGCTGGATAGTAAAAAAAAATGAAAGACCAAATTGTGCGATATGTAATCGTGAGGTGGTTTCTATGCTATAGATAGGAGGTACAATAGTGTCACTAACTACTAAGCCTGAAAGATTGGAAAGCGATCTGATGACAAAGACTTACTGGAGCGCTGGTTCTTAATGAAGAAGAGTTTGAGCCTCTCCTTGAAAGTGTTCTCGTTCACGTAGAACTCCACATGCACCCTGCACACACAACACACCCCAATTTCATCTTCAGAGTGCTCTCTTTCTTGTGTTAAGATGAAAATATGAGTAACCCATCGATTGGTTAACCCTAACATCCACTTAGGTAATGTGTGTTTATGTGGGGTTTAATATGTATGTAAGTAAAGCTACAGTTGAAACCAAATGACAGACACATTTAACTGTGAGTAGGAAGCTGCATTGTTAGAGGACGCAGGGGACAGGGCAAGATGGAGGCAGATGGTCCGCTGTGGCAACCCCTAAAGGGAGCAGCCGAAAGAAGAATAAAAAAAGAAAAGGAAGCTGCATTGTACCAACATGGCACTGCTTACATAACGCTGTCACTCAAAACTCATCATTAGAGTAAAAAAAGGGACTTGTGAGGGAAGCCACAAAAGCCAACAATCACTTTGAAGGAGCTTCAGAGTTCAGTGGTGAGGACTGGGTGAAGTAAGGTGGTGGTGCAGCAACATGTTGTGGAGATGCTGATCTTCAGTGAGGACTGAGTGAAGTATGCAGGTGGTGCAGCATGATGTGAATATGTTTCTTAGTGGGGACTGATTGAAGTATGGTGGAGGTTCATTAGCATGTTGTGGAGAGGTTCCTCAGTGAGAACTGAGTGAAGTATGGTGGTGGTGCAGCATGACGTTGTGTAGATGCTGATCCACAGTGAGGACTGAGTGAACTATGGTGGTGGTGCAGCATTGTGTTGTGGAGATGCTGATCCTCAGTGAGGACTGAGTGAACTACGGAGGTGGTGCAGCACCATGTTGTGGAGATGCTGATCCTCAGTGGGGACTGAGTGAAGTATGGAGGTGGTGCATCATGATGTGAATATGTTTTTCAGTGGTGGTGTTGCAGTAACGTTGTGGAGATGCTGTTCCTCAGGAAGATACTGCAATGCAACCAGCTCTTCGGCTCCATGCTTCAAAAACTACAGGAGAAATGTCTTCATTCAACAAGACAAGACCAAACACACGTGGCTCAAGTACAGAACATGGTTTTATAACATATTCTCCAAATTCAAATTATGCCAAAACTGAAAAATGGACGTTAGTGTTGGCTAATGGTAATGTTCGTAAACCCACCATCAGGAGAACACTGAATAACTGTGCACTGTAAACCTGAACGGTACAACTAACTTCTAAACTTTATTGATGTAGCAGATCTAAAAAACTGATTTTTAGTCAAGCCAGTATTAAATGTGTATTTATGAGTAAACGAGTATACAAAGCCTGACATCTGATGTCATCAATGTGCCTTGCGTCCCTGATTCAGTCTTTCCCAATCTGCAAGATGGCAGCACACTACCAGCAGGGGTGATTTGATTAACACAGGTGTTTGTGTGTGTGTTTGCGTTGTGTGGGTGAGCATGGGTGGACTCACTCCCAGGCCTGGATTGCTGGCAGGCCTGGTTCCAATATGAAAAAAAAAATGAAACAAAAAGAACATTGCTGCCCATCTGCAATTTTGTATTGATGACATGGAGAAGCAAGTAGGCTAATGTTTTGTGGACAGATGACACCTTTATGTTCAGAGAAAGGAAAACACATTTCAACGTTAAAACAATATAAAATCACATCTGTCAAACACGGTGGTGGTGGTCTCATGGTTTGGGCCTGCTTTGCTGCATCAAGGCTAGTAATGCTTACCAGAAAGAAAATGTCAGGAATCTCAAGAGAACATGGGTCATACAGAAGAACCCTAAGCACCTACCTAAGCACCACCTGGAATTGGTAAAGAACAATAAAGTTAATATTTTGGATTGGTCAATTCAAAATCTGAGCTTAATCTGATAGAGATGTTGAGGAAGAACCTGAAGTAAGCAGTTTATGGGAGGAAACCCACCAACATGTTTCACAAGCTTCTGCCACTCAAAAATATAGTATTATAATAGTGATCCTTTTTCTCAATAAATAAATGAAGTGTAATATTTTTTTATTTCAGTAGTTTGCTTTGCTTCTCGGGCGGCACGGTGGCGCAGTGATGTTGCCTCACAGCAAGAAAGACCTGGGTTTGATCCCTGGGTGGGGTGACCTGGGAAGTTTCTGTGTGGAGTTTGCATGTTCTCCCTGTGTTTGCGTGGGGGTACTCCGGTTTCCCCCAAAGACGTGAATTGGTGACTCTAAAGTGGCTATGTGTGCATCCTATGATGGACTAGCGCCCTAGGGTTGTTTCCTGCCCTTGCGCTCAGAGTTGCCAGCTGGGCACTGGCTCACCCGTGACCCTATTCAGGAATAAGCGGTTCAGAAATTGGATGGATGATTTGCTTTCCATGAATCACTTTTTCGGGTGAAGTTTTAGGTCAAATGTATGCAGAAATATAGCAAATTCTAAAGGGTTCATCAACTTCATAAACAAATTAGTGCATTCAGCATAACAGAAACAAGTGTGCAAATGCACACACTCAACTTGTCCAGTCCTTGTAGAGATGTACTACCAATAAACATGAAACACCATGCCTAATGCAAGACGTGAGCTTTGACCCATGGATCAGTGAAACTGTGTTCTTTGGAATGATGGTGCTGCAACCCATGCAGTACTTGTGGGATGAACTAGGATGTTAAGGATGAGGTGGGGTGGTGATCATCCAACATCCTCATCTCCATAATGCTCTTGTCACTGAAGCCAATCAAATCTTCACAGCAATGCTCCAAAAAGGACTCCAACAAAAGAAGGATAAGCTCTTTTAGATACCCTTGGTCTGGGAAGAAATTCTGAATGAACAGGTGTCTTCACACGTGTCCCCATAATACATACCACACAATATTACTGCATAGCATTTACTGGAAAACAATACCTATAGACTCCTAAGGGTTAAGAGCTGAAAGAGAGAGAGAGATAGAAAGAGTGAGAGAGAGAGAGAGAGAGAGAGAGAGAGAGAGAGAGAGAGAGAGAGAAAGAGAGAGGGGGGTTATAAAGACAGAAAAATGCCTGCTATTCTCAATACCTCTGTCCAGCATCGCTACCAAATGAGTCCAGTCTCCAGGTGACCACAGCTGGGCTGACCCAGGACGGCACCGTGCTCTTCGGCTCCATGCTGGAGAAGTGTAGCAGCCCGGAGTGAACACACACAAACACATGCATATACACACACTCACACTCAGGCTGCTGTGGAGGGTTTCAAACCAGCCCGCCTACACACTTGCGCTACAGCCTCATGTGGATACGCACACTTACCGCTCACACAGAAAGACGCAGTGCCAGGGTTTGAGGTTTAAGTGAGTGAGTGAGCGGTCAGATAAACAAACCAAAAGTGTGTGTCCTTTTAAACCACTCTGTGAAACCACCTTTCACACACACCTGAAACACACAGACACAGCTCTGTCTGCTTCCCCCCGAGCTTTTCCGAGAACACACACCTGCAGTGCTCCCAACTTCAGTCTCCTCTAAAGAACACAGTCTATATAATTAACACACACACACACACACACACTCTCAATCTCTCTCTCCAACTCTTTCTCCATCTCTCTCTCTCATTCTGTGGTCCACGGTGGTTGCCACAGCAACACAGCTCATGCTCTACAAAAATAAACAGTAATGCGGTTGGACTGTTCGTCACGGCTCATTATCGCTGTGAAACTGTATGTAGTTATGTGTGTGTGAGAAATTATACAGGCAAATGAACACTTTGTCCTTTTGAACAAATTTTAACACATAAAACTGAAGAAATATCTTTTAAACATCATGTGATTAAAGTGTAATTAATAGAAATGTCCTTTTCTTGTGAGGAAACTTAAGGTTGCAGAAGATTAGAACATGGTGAGAGAGGTTTTTTTTCTATTTTTTGCCTTGATGTGATCCTGATTTTTTCAGGTCTGTGTGGACATGTCAAATCTGATCTTTTTAAATCAGATTTGAGACATTTTCACATATGGTCCTCTGTGTTATGCATATCCAGGTTGTGGGTATGCAACATTGTACTGATTTCAGTCAACCCCCAAAACATGTGCACAAATATCTTGTTTTTTTCTGTTAAATATTGTCATGACATTCATGTCCATGATGAGTGAATGTAAACATCTGACCAAGACTAGACTAAACCAAGACTCAACCCCAAGTAAAGACCAGGTCTTCTGGGATGTAGATGTCCATTGGACTGAGGTTTGTCCCATAAAAAACAGACTTGTTTGATCTGTTTCTGATGGTAGATGCTGCATTTTGACATCAACTGTGAGCTACCTGTAGATCCTGTGAAGATTGTTGGAGACACATAGTGTGTGGTTAAGCATTCAACTCCAAGAACACTGTACTAGCATTTAAGCATGATGGTTGTTGCATCATGCTTTGGAACTGGCAAATTGTACAAAATGAATGGAGTACTGCAGAATTATTTAGCAAAACCTCAAACCATCATCTAGATGAATTACATTTGGATTGTCTTGGGAATTCAAACAGGACAGTGACCTCAAACACATCAGAGGTGGTTATGGAATAGAAAAAGCAATAAGCTTTTGGAACAGCTTTCCCAACGTCCTGAACTCAACCCTATCAAAAATAAATGGATGGTGCTTAAAAGTTGAAAAACAACATGTTTAATTTATCGTTACCAAAAGTGGTCCAATATTGAACCAGAATTCTGCTAGAACGTTGCTGACGGCTACCAAAAGCATCTGGCCAGGATGAGACTTGCTAATCTATCTGTCTGTCTGTCCAGCTTTGTGTCATCTGCGATTCCTCCTCCTCTCTATGCCGCACTACAGCTCACAGCCAAGACTCCACAGCTGACAACATGCTGCACTAATGATTGCTCACAGCAGTCTAGCGCTGGCAGTCCTGGAAGATTTTACAGAATTTAAACCATGTACGCAGCATCGTCTAGAATTACTGCATCCACTGGCAAAGCAGAGAACGAAGCCTTTGAAAAATGCTGAGATGTTCATGAATTTAGTGACCATAGCTTCGGTGTACGGGCTCTGCCTGCTCCAATCCCCTGCCATTTCTCCTCCGTGGTCAACTCTACTAATCTCTCCTGTAAAATCTCTTCCACCCAACTGTTTCTTTTCTCATCTTTTCTACCAGCTCTGGGTGCTGATCAGATCTCCAGGTCTCATTCCCCCTGCATATATCAGTGTGCTCCCATGACACCTAGTTGCTCAGCTGTTATCCAGTTGCTCCGGCAGTTCTATGCATGGTCCATTTTCTAGTTCTTTGCTCAGTTTCCTCTTTTCCTGAATGATCAGTGTATCAGTTTCCTGTTTGTCTGGCTTCCTAGTTCCTTGTACAGCCAGTACTTTGATCCCTGATTAATCAGATTTCTGGCTCCTTGTTTGGTGTCCTAGTTCTCAATTACTGGGATATCTAGTTATACAGCGAGTTATAGGTTCATGCACCGTAGTGCATAGAATCCCAGGTGGTTGCTATTGTGTTGGTAGGTGGTTGTTATGGTCTCTAAGCTGTTTGCTATGGTGTTTCTAAGCTGCTGATGATGGTTGCTATTGTATCACAAATGGTTGCTATTGTGTTGCTAAGTGATTCCTGGTGGTTGCTAAGTGGTTGTTATGGTATCACAAGTGGTTGCAGTTGTTTTGATAGGTAGTTGCTATGCTATCCTAGGTGGTTGCTATGTTATCACAGGTGGTTGCTATGGTTTTTCTAATTACTGGTAACACTGTACAGTAAAGGTACATTACAGTACTTGCAACAATAGTAAACATTGCTAAAGGGATGGTTTCCTAGTTCCCAGGTTGACGTAGTTCTGTGTCCAGTTGGATTACCAGCTCCTTAGTAGTTATGGTATCACAGATGGTTGCTAAACCATTTAGTAATGTTTATTACTGTTATAAGTACTGTTAACAAATGTACCCTTTTTGTTAAATGTTACCAAAGTTCATAAGTTGTTTCAGAGCTGTTGTATTGTAGGTGTTAAGATGTTGTTATGCTTTGCAATGATTTATTTTCGTTTTGGAGTAAAACAATGTTTGGCTAAGTGTTGGAATGCAAATACGCTTTGATAACCTGTGTCCATAAACCTTTGGCTAAATGTGGGATGCAAAAAGCTGATTGGTCTAAAAGTTCCTCTGTGCATGAACAACATACATTCCTATAAGGTAAAAATGTTTGATAATTTTATGAAAACCAAAAGTTGGATTGGTTCATAAAGGAAAAAAATCTACTTTATAGCATATAAAGTGTTTTTAGCCAAAAGGTTTTGGCCAAAATGTTACTAGTTTTTCTTTAAAATTGTAAAAAGTATGAAATTTATAGAAAAGTCTACATACACAACTAAGTTTGAACAAAGTTTCTACATTATGTGGTTCTTGAGTTACTAATCATAAAATGTAGGGGAAGAAGCCAAGGGATAATGACCACAGTAATTACTTACTTTGGCATTGTAACTGTAACTGGTAACAGTTTTTGAATCCTGATTATCCTGATGTATTCTGTTACTAAACACCATGTTGTTATGACAGCAATTTCTGGCTACTCCTAAACATGTGACACACAAGCAACTGTACAGATTGGTTAAAAAACGGCTGTGACACCTGTGTGGTCCAGGAATATTGTACATTGAATATTATACAAACTCTTGGATGCATGGACACTTTGAAAGCTCAGTGTCCTTTTTGCATTCTGACAGCCAGAAACGGGATGTTTAATCATTTCCAGTAACACAAATTACATCGGGTCAATATGAATGGGCTGGGCTAAACTGCTACAGGCTTAATAATATAAGAAAATGTGTTCGTGGTTGTGACATCACTACCATGAGTTGTTTTTGCAGTTTTCAGAGTTTACAGAGTTTACAGACTTGGTGATTTTTACAGATCATATGAGACTTGTTTATTTTTAAAAATTGGGGGGGATTTTTAATTACTGCTAGAGAGTTTTAATAGTGTAGGATTTGAAGGATGTTGGCTCCACTGTTTGATGGAAAAAAATGGATTTGAGTGATTCCAGGTGTGCATTTAGGTGAGTTCTCTGCTCTGTCTCTGTGGTTTCAGCTCTTGATCTGAATGATACCAGGCTATTGAACAGGGTATGCACAGAAATGTAGGACTGTAGGAGCTTCTAATATTAACCTTGAACACTTGCAGTAAGTAGGACCCCGGTGCACCCAAGCACTGCTGCAATTTGATGTTACTGTGAACAATACAAGGGCCTTACCTGTCTTCACTCTGGCATGGCTGGTCTCCTAGCAACAGCTCTCGGAAGCGGGCACGGCACTGGAGAGGTGGGACGTCAGACTCACCAGTGGCTGTCTTAAGACCTTGGACGTTCAGCACCACGCCATTGGCTGCACAAGAGGTCACTCTAAATGAGAGGAAACATAGAGGTCTGAGAGCTCCAATGCAATGTCTGGTAAACACATTGATTCACACAGTTACTGTAACGAAGGCCCTCAACAGTAAGCACTGAGCCACATTAAAGTACAGCCTCCAAACATGGTGGAGGTAGTTTCACCCACTGTAACTAAGACCCCAAAGTAAACAATGAGAGCTGAACTCCACATCCTCATATTACATTCATAACAGAATATTTTCAATATTTTATTAATCATGGATTAATCAAAAACATTTTTAAGCTACACATTTACACACGCATACATCTTTTGGTTGGTGCTCTTTAACCATGAATTTACTGCATCAGTGCAATGTGACATGAAGACAGTCAGCATGTGGCCCTGCTGAGGTGCTATTGAAAGTGACCTTCAGCTGGTCTGATTTGCTGGGTTGCTTCTGGATAATATACCATAGATTACCTATTGGCTTCAGGTCCAGAGAGTTGGCTGACCAATCAAGCACAGTGATATCATGGTCAGCATTTTGTATGGTTTTGGCATTGTGGGCAGGTGCTGAGTCCTGCTGGAAAAGGAACTTTTCCTTTGTAAACTCTGTAATTGAAAAAAAAAACGGTGTACCAACACCAGCAGATGACATGTGGACCATCACAGACTGCGGACTTCACACTTCTGTGTCTCTTCACTTTTCCAGTCAACTTTCAAGCTCGCTGAGAACTGTCAGCAATGACCTTCTGTGGCTTACTCTCTTTGTGGAGGGGGTTGATGATCATCTGCTGGACAAATGTCAGGTCAGCAGTCTTCCCCTGAGCTGAACTAGAAACAGTAATTATACTGTTTCAATAGTAATTTATTCAAACTCCAAATTAAAAATTCTAATAAATCGAGAAACTAGATTTTTCTCAGAAACTAGGTTTTCAGCTATAAATGTTGATCAAAAGTAAAGCAAAAAAGGCTTGAGAAATTTTGCTTTACATGTAATGAATGTAATATATAGCAGTTTAGCTTTATAGCTGTAGTTTTTACAATATTGTAATTCCCTTCTTCTTCTTCTTTCGGCTACTCCCTTTAGGGGTTGCCACAGCGGATCATCTGCTTCCATCTTGCCCTATCCCCTGCCTCTACTGTTACACCAACCATCCCCATGTCCACCTTCACTACATCCATAAACCTTCTCTGAGGTCTTCCTCTTCTTCTTTCTCCTTCATTCTTTGTCCAATATATCCACTATTTCTCCTCAACACATGTCCAAACCATCTCAACATGGCCTCTCTAGTTTTATCACATTGTAATTGTAAGGAGCCACCCACACTATGGCCGCCCAGCCACCAGAGGGCAACCACCTACCAATCAGGGCCAAAATCACCCTGATTGAGGTCAGGTGTGTGGAGGCTATTTAAGGGTTCCTCTTGGTGCCGCTATGCTGAAATGCTGCCAGAAACTTGTCTGTATTTTCTGCCTTTAAAAAGGAGTGCTGCTCTGCTTTCCCTGCTTTAAAAAGTAGTGCTGCTGTACTTTCTCTCCTTTAAAAAGGATAACTTCTATACTTTTCTCCTTTAAAGAGAAGCACCTCTCTAGATTCCCTCCTTAAAAGCAGGAGTGGTTTTCTGTTTACCTTTGTCCACCTTTAGAAGGAGTAGTTTTGTTTTTTCACACACTCCCTTCTGGGGAGTGGTTTTCAGCTGGCCCCTCAAGACTCCAGCAAGGCTTATAAGCTGGGTTGCTCACCTCATTTCCAGAGTGACACGTTAGCTCACTTAGTAGTGTGTTTGCCTCTGTAGTGTTACATGCCCTAGTAGGGATTTGAATCCAGTGTCATATATTTATTTATTTTTTGTTTATCCATTTCTTCCTTTTCAGAGCACTGGTTAATCCTCCACCAGTGCTCTGCTCATTAAACCCTTGTCGTTAAACCACGTAAAGCACAAGCACCTTTATCACTGACAGGCTGATAAACCCAGTTAATCATAAACCACTCCCACCATAAATAGAGTAGTGGATTAAGCTCTGGCTTAGCCACTCAGTGCTGAGGGTTCAAATCCCAATCTGACCAGCCCAGCTTTCTGCTTTTGAGTTCACCCAGCTTTGACTGGGAGTCAAAATAAACGTAAAGTCTCAACCCTGGTTGGTTTACATTCCATTTCCCACCCGGGTTGCAGCCCCATAACAGTGATTCACTAGTATGTATTTATGTTGCAAAGCTTTTTAAACAACTGCATTTATTGAACTATGTCAGTAATTGTTACCAAAGTTTGGATGAAACTACTGCTTCCCATTTTAAGCATGTGACATTTTAAAGACTGTAAAATATCATGCAGTTTACTTTCCACTCAATGTCTGACTTGCTGTTGTTTACTGGCTATATGGGTTTGATAATGTTTCCTGATCAGTTTAGGACTATATTTAAGGACTATCATTGTCATTTCATGTAGGCTTAATAGACTAGTCTCAGAACTGATCGCAGGTATGT
Organism: Acestrorhynchus altus; assembly: GCA_034509495.1. NCBI lineage: Eukaryota > Metazoa > Chordata > Actinopteri > Characiformes > Acestrorhynchidae > Acestrorhynchus > Acestrorhynchus altus. Next base: position 7,363,861 of record CM067516.1, on the reverse strand, counting down.
ACAATTATTCTGTAAACAGGATAGTATGAGGTCAGAGGCACCAGTGATAGGCATTCCAGCTTTCTTGAGTCAAGTTCAGATCAAAGCCGTTAATAATTTAAATAAATAAACATCATTGATCTAAACATCAGTCTCTGGCATCTTTGCTGAGTTTGTCTCTGTATCATATCTCCTCATTTTGCTTCAGCCTTTCCAGTTTTACTGCTTTAGTAACAGTAATTATACTGATTTAACCCCCTGTGTTTTGCACATATGGGAATTAGACTTCCGCATTTTACCCATCCACACACAGTGATACACATACACACTAGTGAATTCACACACCAGGGGTGCAGTGAGCACACACGCCCGGAGTGGTGGGCAGCCCTATCCTCAGCACCCGGGGAGCAGCTGGGGAGTTCAGTGCCTTGCTCAAGTGCCTTGCTTCAGTCCTGTCCTACCAGTTCAGGGATTCAAACCAGTGACCTTCCAGTCACAAGTCTGGTTCCCTAAACATCAGACCATCAAATGCAACTTCTTCTTCTTTTGGCTGCTCTTTTTAGGGGTCACCACAGCAGACCATCTGCCTGATCCGCATTATAGTTTTGGCACAAGATTTATGCTGGATGTCCTTCCTGACGCAACCCCTCACCATTTATCCAGGCTTGGGCCCGGCACCAATAGTGCACAAAGTACACACCTAATGGCTGGTTTAGACCATCAAATGCAACTAAAGGTTAGTCTCCTTTAAACAGAGCACTTTTAACAGGTTCCTCAGCAGGTGCTTCACTGAACAGGGTAAACCAGTTTGACACGTGAGATTTGTGGAGAGAAGTGTTGCGATGGACTAGCTTTGGCTATTATTTTAACCTTGGATTTCGGATATTCGAAGCACTAAAGTCTGATTGGAGGGGTTGTCTACTTTAGAACATGCAACATGATTGTAACATTTCACATATAGAAGGAAGTGAACGAAAAAGAAGATATTTAAGTCTGATTACTGAACAGCCTTCACTCTGTTAACCTTAACCTAAAACAACTCTGTCAATGACCAACTGACTGATGTATTGGGATCCAGCACTTTCCACTGAGCAAGTTGTTTATTGTCATTCCTGAATACAATAAATGATAAAAAAAAATATTACATATGGGCTGTATTTGTTGAGCTGAACATATATATATATATAGTGACCTGCTCCAAGATAGTCTGGCACAACACAATCGCAGTCTTTGTCCGTGCTGACCTGATGTTAAGGACAGTCATCATCAGTGTGCATGTAGTCCTGCGTTGAGCAATCAACTGCTCACTGAATGTCAGCAATTGTGGCTGTTGGACAATTACTCTGTCGGACAGTCTGTCAGGTCTCCCTCTTCATGGTTTACATAGGTCTGCAAGATCCTTCATGGTGCTGGTGGGTGCATTCTTTTATCCACTGCTGCCAACAGTGCGCTATGGTAATATCCACATGACTGGCATGGTGCACAATACATCGATAAGACCACCCTGCTTCACAGAGCCCTAATTGCTAGAATTACTTTCAAACTCTTCTCCATGACATACTTCACTTGCAAATGATGCTATCAACACAACAACGCGGGTCAGAATGGAAAGTACACACAATGAGATGATCAGGTACAGTGATAAGACGCGTCCTTGCTTACATCACAAGGCAGAGTGGGAAACTTGAATCACATGTCTCACAATGCCAGACCTACCCACCCAGTGTGATTCCTGCTGGTCGATTGCTTCTGGGTGATATTGTTCAGATCAGTAGTGTAGTTTCTTAACTTTTGATTATTATTAGTTCCTGTTTTTACATTTTAGACCCTCCTGAAATCTAACTGCCCACCCTGTGAATAGATTTGATCCACTGAATAGTAAATTAAGAGTGATTTGATGATTTTCTCACATTGACGTACAGCTGATGACATGCCCACACATACAAACACACACACACACACACACACACACACACACACAGTAGGTTTCCAAAGAAATCTGCAAGGTCGCACATGAATCAGCCAGTTTGTTCTCCAACAAACTCTCTCTCTCTCTCTCTCTCTCTCTCTCACACACACACACACACACACACACACACACACACACACACACACACACACACACAATCTAGATTACCTAAAATAATGAAGACAATAATAAGATTTGAGTTCACATTTGATAAGATTTGATTTATTTATATGAATAATTCATAAGTCACATTATTATCTTCACATTTTAAAACAGCACATTGTTTTCCTCTAATTCTCTCTCTCTCTCTCTCTCTCTCTCTCTCTCTCTCTCTCTGTAAGTGTGTGTGTGTGTGTGTGTGTGTGTAATACCTCCTCGCGCTCCCCTCATCATCCACAAAACTCTGGTTGGTGTAACACGCGTCCAAATCCATCCGTAATAATAATAATAATAATAATAATAATAATAATAATAATAATAATAATAATAATAGTAGTAGTAGTAGTAGTAGTAGTAGTAGTAGTAGTAGTAGAAGTAGTAGAAGTAGTAGTAGCAGCAGTAGTGTTCTAAAGACCGACGGGTGTGAGTAATAAGTCCAGTTGGACGAGGCGATCAGCTGCAGCAGGATCTTTATGAACTTTAATTCCGCTCTCAGTTCTTCTGCTTCTTTCTCTGCTACTTTTCTTTTTTCACTGTTGGTTTCCACAGCAACCGCCCAGCCAATCCGCGCTGTGTGATTAAACAGCGAGGCACAGCGTCCTCTGGCGGGCGGCTTGGGGATTCACTGACTCCTCGGTGAGCATCAAAACAGGACAACAGAGGAGGACATTCAGTCCCTGTGAGCAGAGCTGAAAATCATTTACATTAAAGTTCGTTTAATGTGTAGTTATTATTATTATTATTATTATTATTATTATATTATTATTATTATTGTTGTTGTTGTTATTTATTATTATATTCATATATTATTGTTATTTATTATTATATTCTTATATTATTGTTATTGTTTTTATTATTATTATTATTATTATTATTATTATGTTATATATTATTGTTAATATTAGTAGTAATAGTAATATTAGTGGAAGCAGTAGTAGTAATAATAATAACAGTATTAGTAGCAGGCAACTCTGAGCGCAAGAAACAACCCTAGATAGGGTGCTAATCCATCATAGGGCGCACACATGCACACACACATCCACACACTAAGGGCCACTTTAGAGTCACCAATTCACCTATCATGCATGTCTTTGGACTGTGGGGGAAACCAGAGTACCCAGAGGAAACCCATGTGAACACAGGGAGAACATGCAAACTCCACACAGAAACTTCCCAGGTTGCCCCACCCAGGGATCAAACCCAGGTCCTTCTTGCTGTGAGGCAACAGCGCTATCCACCGCGCTATCCACTGCGCCGGCCTATTATTATTATTATTATTATTATTATTATTATTATTATTATTATTGGTAGTAGTAGTAGTATAACATTCAGTATATTTATGGGTGGATGAATACTGAAATGTCCATGTCCGATTTGTTAAAAATCAAATTCCCACATTAAAACACCCTGACACTAGGCCTTCTGGACAGGTGACACATGACAACAAACACATGATCTTCCACACCACAATGCTCCCACAGACAAATTCCTTGGTCGGCTCCACCAAGAAAAAAATTATCACTGAAGATGACCTGCGGCCATTCTGAGTGACTCCATAGCAGTTTGGCATGACACCACTGCAGGTGATTGATTCCTTCTGGATGCAACTATTTATATATGGATCATGGAGTCTTGGTGTCAGATTCCACAGGACACCTTGTACATGTGGAGTTTATGCCTCAACAAGTCAGAACTGTTTTGGGGGTATGAAGGGGCAGGTGGTGTTAATGTTATGGTGGATCTGTGTAGAGACCATGTCCATACTTGTGTGCTACAACATGAGTGAACCCTGAAGTTGATTCAAGCTTAGAAGAGTCAGTAAACAATGCAAAACACTGCAGACCTCAGAGTTCCTCAGGTTTACTCTTCATCTTTATTGCTGGTATGATCAGTAAACACTCTTCTTCACTACATTCACAAACAATTAGCTGTAGTCTACAAACTGGATCTGCTGAACTGCAGACGTTCTGGCTGGCTTCTCTGGTTCTCCAGTATTGTAAAGCATGTGTGACTGACACAGGCTATAACAGTCTGTTACAAAGCTTTGACAATTACAACCTGACCGCCAGGGTGTTTAGAGTTCATACTACCAAAATGCCTAGAGAGAGAGAGAGAGAGAGAGAGAGAGAGAGAGAAAGGTAAGTGCAAAGTATTGATAGATCCATGCTGCATGTCTGTAACATGTCTTGTCCCTTTAGAGAAGTGCTGCCAGTAGAATAGGACTCTCTAGAACAGATAAACAAACTAATGCCAAGCATTAACTTAAGACATTGTGGATATGGCTGCCCACTACTCCAGGCACATGCGTTCACTGCCCCCTAGTGTGTGAATTCACTGCCCCCTAGAGTGTTTTTGTGTATTTCACTGCCACAGGACAAATCCCCCTGTATGAAAGCACAGTGGGTTGTAACTATGTTGCTGAATGTAATCAAATCCTCACAACAATGTTCCAAAGTCGAGCAGAAAGTCTAACCCTAACCCATAACCCTAACCCTAAACACTAGAGACAGCTACTCCATCAAAAGCAGGATAAAGTATTTATATTACCATTCATTTCAGAAAAGATCAATGAATGAGCAGGCATCCCAATACTTTTGTCCATTTAGTGTACCTCCAGGAATTGGCTTCATGGTCGTAGGCCTCAATAGTCTTCAAGTCACTGACTCCATCAGATCCTCCAATAGCCAACAAGAGTCCATCAAACACAACTAGTGAAACCTGTGAAGACAATACAAATACATTTAGAATGTGTTTATTAAGCGCTTCTGTTTGAATCTGGGGGTGTATGATGGACCACATTCTACAGCTCAACATTTGAGCTCAACACACTTGGAAGAGAGAACTAACTGCTAATTCTGTTCCTTCAGCTAACAGACACCCCACACTTACAGCTACTGAGCAATCTAAATTTTAAAATCATTAATCCCACAGAGCAGGAGAAACTACAAAATGATACTAATGTTTTCGGGAGCCGTTTCCTCAGTTCATAATGGCAAGAAATGACAATTAACTTAGAGAACATTCAGAGAGATCTGCTGGTAGGATTGATATAAAAACAAATCTAAAACCTGCCATATTTTGCAAAGAAGAATGGGCAAGAATGGGCAAGAATGTCAGCCTCTAGATGTGCAAAGCTGGTAGAGACATCCCCCAAAATGACTTGCAGCTGTAATTGCAGTGAAATGTGGGCCTACAAAATATAGACTCAGTGTGTACTCGCTGTATACAAATGCACACAACATCCAGGTTTTTATTCATCATGTTCCATTTTCTTTTCACTTCACAGTTATTTTATAGTCTACCATATAAAATCACAATAAAATACATTGATTACATACATGATTGTGGATGTAACATGAAAATATATGGAAAAGCTAAAGAGGTATGAATACTTTTTCAAGACAATGTTACTAATGAATACCAAGCCACTTAGGGTAAAGAGATGGAAAAGGTTTGTATTTCATATATGGTCCATCCAGTGTTTCCCACACATCACAAACTCTACAATTTTATTCCACGATTTGAAACTCTGTTGCCGTTGGCTACCATGTACCGTGCTCCTGCCAAAGCCATACTAGTCTGCTTTGTTTACACCTGAAATCTATTGGTATGCGACTGAGTGCGACTCCAGCTCACATTGCTAACTTGAGTGCCTATCTCTACCCTGTGTGTGTGTGTGTGGGGGGGGGCACTTCTCGACAAGCACTGAAGCGATCTGAAAATAAGTCCTGTGGACTGATGAATAATCTAAGCAAAGATCTGTGTGGAGAACAAAAATGGTGCAATATTTCATTAATAAAACACCTCTTCGACCTCTTCAAACACAGGGATGGATGGATCCTGCTTTTGGCTTGTGCTGCAGCGAGTGACACCGGGAACATTTCACTGGTAGAGGAAAGAATGGATTCAACAAATATCAGCAGATTCTGGAAACAAGCAAACAAACATCTCAGCATCTGTAAAAAAAAAAAAGCTAAAGATGAAAAGAGGAGGATATTCTACAGCAGGATAATCACCCTGAATACCTCAACATCCAAAATGGACTAACTCAGGAGGTGTAAGCTGGAGGTTTAACTTTGGTCCTCCCAGTTCCCTGACATAAACATCATCAAACATCTGTGGATAGACCTCGAAGAAGAGAGCAGCAAGATGACCCAAGAATCTCCCAGATCTAAATGGACACCCCCTCCAACCAGCATGGCAGCTAGTGTTCTCCTCCAAGCATGCAGAGCTCCAGTGGCGTCATCAGTATTGCAAAGCTCAGCTTTGATGAATTAATTAGGTATTGAGCCAATATAATACACAACTAACACACACACACATCCACACACACGCACACGCAGACATACCTGATATCTCTTGTTCCTCATGGCCCTGGCAGGACTCCAACTGCCTGTATGTGGGTCGTATTTTTCCACAGTGCTGAGAGGCAGCCCAAGCTCATCTCTACCACCAGCAACATACACGCACCCCAGATACACACAGCACCCAGCACCCTCCCTCACACTTAGCATTGGGGGGCACAGGGACCAGACCCCGTCTGCAGCACTGAACCTCTCAACTGAGAAATAAAATACAAAAACAAAGTGAGAAAAACTGTGTGCAAAAAAAAAACATTTGTTGGAAGGGAATGAAAATGTGTGTGTGAATGTCATGATATATTTAAGTGACAATATTAAAGTGCAGATAAGTTTAGTAGTGAGAACTGTGCTATTGAAAGGAGGCTAAAGTACTGAAGAGATCACCACGAGGCCTCCATACATGAACCTGAGTACGAGCCCAACAAAACCCACATGATACTGTTCAGGTCTGGGGTTAGTCAAGGTTTTTCATTCACAATTCCTTCTGTCCGATGATGTGCCCCATTTCAAAGTCTGTGAACTGGGTACTTGTCTTTCAGTGCCTTGTAAAAGCATGTCTAGCAGTCAGTAATGTGCCAAAAGGTACATTATGAAAAAGAAGTCTTTTCTAGGGCAGTGGGGCAATAATCTTTATGCCCTCATGTGCCAAAACCCAGTGTCTAATCAGACCACACCTGTAATCATTGACATATCTGCCCGAGACGACAGACCTGCATGCTGATCTGATCATGTGACTGTTATTTTTTTTCAATGAGTGTACACAAATCAGCCATAACATTTATACCACGGTCAGGAACCTAGAGGACCACAGCAGAGCAGGTCTTATGTGGATGGTGGCTCATTCTCAGCACTGCAGCGACACAGACCTGGTGGTTGTGTTAGTGTGTGTTGTACTGATTGGATCAGACACAGCAGTGCTACTGGAGTGTTTAAACACTATATTCACGTACTGTGTTCACTCACACTGTTGGTCATCCTCTAGTCCTTCATCAATGCTTATAGGACGTTGTCTATAGGACGCTGTTGGCTAGGTTTTTCTGGATATCTCAATCAGGCAGTGACACTGAGGGGTTTAAACACTCCAACAGCACTGCTGTCTGATCCACTTGTTCCAGCACATTATGGGTCATCAGTGTTTGTGTGTTTATGTGTCTGTGTGTGTGTGTGTGTGTGTGTGTGTGTGTGTGTGTGTGTGTGTGTGTGTGTGTGTGTACCTGAGTCAATGGCTGTATCTCCATCAGTTCCCCCTGCCACATAAATTTGTCCCTCCAGCACCACGGCTGCTGCCCCCGCACGCCTTCTTAGCATTGGAGTTAACTTACACCAGCAGTTCCTCATAGGGTCATACCTTGTGAGGAAGCAAACACACACACACACACACACACACACACACACACACAAAACAGTCCAAATAGTTGTGAATACACTGCCTAAGGCATTCAGGAAGACATGCAAAATAGTCCACAATGAAAACCTGTTCTGTCATATTTTCCTTTTACCTACATTCATTCACATCTAGGGTCACTGGTGGGTTTGGATAGTAAATATACTGCCATGCCAGAAATCATGGGATATCAGTATGTACTTTGATTATGAAGTGGTGTTATCTCAGGGGCTTGGGAATGCCCACACCTGTATAAGTTGTGAGGCGTTGTAGGTGTTATAGGTGTGAGGCTGATTGATGGGAAATTCCATTTCCAAAGTTGTGCAGGCATTTAACATTCCTCATTCCACAGGAATTGTGTACTGGGAATACATTATAAAATCAGTTCTGGTCAACTCGGGCCTGGTGGTACATCGCATCATCATGCTGGGATGTTAACTGTGGAGGTACATGATGTCCATGAAGGGCTGCAAATTGTCACTAAGCAGAGAAACATAGCAGCACTGGTGAATGACGGGTTTAGACCTGCCAGTGGACCCAACCCATGCCATCAGAATATACCCGACACAAGTATGGAATCACAACCAGCCTGCACAGTGCCGGTCATGGTTTCATTGGATCTGTGCCACACACAAACCCTACCCTCAGCCTGAAACAAATGATACCATTATTCATTGGACAAAACCACATGATGCCAGTCTTGTAGGGTCCAGTTAGCAACCTCACAAGCCCAGGTAAGGTGCTGTGATGTTAAAAGAGGCACTCTGGTGGGCCCTCTGCTCCTATATCCCATTCAAACTGAAGAAAGATGAACTGAGTTGCAGGATATGTATGTGAGGCTCCTGCATTGAATGTTAATGTATTTTCTTCCAGAGTTGTTTGCACAGATGATTCTAGATAGATGCCACTGGATACTACCATTAGGCACCTGTGGGCGGCCACTTCGCTGTCTACTGTGGGTGGTAATGCCTTCCATGACATATTATTAGTACACATGTCACACTGTGGATTAAGGAAATATTAAATGCTCACACAACTTTGGAAATGGAACGTTGGAGCCATCTGGACTCCACTATCATGACTGATAATTCAGTGTTCAACCTCTCTCACAGCACCTTTATAATGAATTTATATACCGGTATCCTGTGGCATTTCTATATTTGTGTTGTAGTCATGGTGACAGCTGTTCCATTCACCACCACTGTAACAAAATCTGAATAACTGTTCACTTTGCATCTTATTTTTGTATGTTACACCCACTAAATTATAATATCACTGGTGTTTCAGAATCAGTGTGTGTACGTGTGAGTATGTGTGTGCCTGTTTAACTGACCTTTCTACAGCATTCATGCAGGCTGTCCCATCATGACCCCCCAGTATGACAAGACAGCCGTCCATCTCCAAGACACATACTCTGGAGCGGGGAGAGGTGAGGGGGGCCACATCACCACACCATGAATTACACACAGGATCATACCTAACATACACACACACACACACACACACACACACACACAAACAGGACAGTGAATTAAGTTTGAAGTCATACATTTGAGAATCAGTAAGTATACATTTTGTGTGTGTGTGTGTGTGTGTGTGTGTGTGTGTGTGTGTGTGTGTGTGTGTGTGTGTGTTTGTGTGTTGTGGGAAGGGGGGGGGTTATATTGGTGCCTTTATTTAAATTATGTCACCCGGTATCCATTTAATTACCACTTCTCTCACCCTCTGTCCACCTTCGTCATGGCAACAAGCCATGTAATAAATGGCTTTTTCGGTCACCATGGCAATGGCAAATTCTTTTGATTCCTTTGCATTAGACACCTAGAACCTACAGGGCTCTCACAGCTGGAGCATCCAGTGCTGACATTATTAGCAGGAAGATCCCTGACCCTTCACTACTCAGTCAGGTCCCTGACACTTCTATTTATAAATATATGTAAACAGTCTAAACAAACTCTTCCAAAGTGTCAGAATGCCCTTCACTTTTTTCATTTCCATTTGAAAGACCCTTTAAGTACATGTTCATCAGGAACTTGAGCAAAACATCTGTTTAACAGAAAAGCCCCAGCATCTGAAGCTATCAGATGTTAGAGTGACCTTTATTACTCTGTCCTTTACAGGAGACATACTTTCAGTGTTTCTGCTGAAGTCTGCGGATTGTTCCACACAAAGGACCAAAAGTATACAACCTCATCTGTTAAACATGGTGGTGGGGCTGTTCTGAAATCTGCATGTATTCCATCATGTCTGTTAAAAATGGTGCTGAGGGTGTTCTAAATATTTGCCACACCTCTTCAGTTCATGCTCTGCACTGATTAGGGCCACTTTCATACGTGGTATTGAAATCTGATTCAAATCTGATGTGCATCTCAGTTTAAACAGCCAGATTGGAATTGATCTGTGACTTTTACAGCAATCCAATTCCACATTTCTCATAAATGAGTTCTACTGAAAAGGGGAAATGGACAACAGCGGAATGCGAATGTCAGATATAGGTTACATTAAAAAGAAAACAAGCTGATTGGGTGAGTAAATCAGAAATTGGACCAAATTCTACTTCTAACAAGTCCTCTGAAACACAATCAATGGTGTTAAGGTGTGGACTGTTAAGCAGCAGTTTCAGAAGTTTAATCTATCTGCTTGTTTTACACCTGTGGATGTTCTCAGATCTGAAGTAAGAGTGGAGTGTTATCCTCTCCTCTATTTCAGAGGTGAGCAGTATCAGTGGTGTGCCATGTCTTGCTCAGGTTGCTGGTATGTGATTTGCTTGAGTATGTTCAAAAGAACTCACCTCTCCACACTGGTCACACAGGTGAGGTCTTCAGCCCCGCCCACTGTATAAATTAGCCCGCCCATGGCACACACACCGGGGTCTCTGCGGTGACGCATGGGTGTAGTCATCTTCCACTCATTATACTGACTGCAAAACTGCTCAATAGGATATAAGGGACTGTCCTTACTCCATCCTCCAACTGCAAGCACACACAAACACTACTCTTATTATTTATCCAACCAAGACATCATCTGTGTGTGTGATTGTACAATCATCATCTAATCGTTGCACCCAGAAGGAAGTGTTGGATTGCAATGCTATTGGGAAGGACGATTAAGGTTTCCAGAAACAATAAATGATTAAAATTCAGGGGCGACATTTATTGAGCTACACATACAGAAGACGTGTCTCTCAGTGTGGTGTTTGGTTTGATGCATGGAGTTGCAGAGGTTCCTAATGGTGTCCTGTGAAAATCCATCCCATACATCCCAATAATCTCACTCAGTTCCTGCAGATTGTGGGGTAGGGGTGGAGTGTTGACAGTGGGTCCCACACATATTCAATCAGGGATAGGTCTTGCGAGGATGCATAACAACTGACAGTTGAACATGGTGCTGACCATAAGGCCTCCAAATATGAATGTGTTGGTCATCTCCACCGTGACAAAATTTGCATTGCAATTGGTTGATTCATGCTGAGTGCAACAATATTTTTGGATAAGTGTATCTTGAGTATGTTTACAGTTTATCATTTCTGTTAAGCAGAAGACTACAACCTGCAACATATAAACTTTACAGCAGATGGAAAAAATGTTCTTAGTTTTCGATGAAAGCTGACTTAAAAAGATTTTTGGAGCATTTCTATTGGTCCATTCATAATAAACAAATAACAACCATGAATCTTCTTCTTTCGGCTGCTCCCTTTAGGGGCCGCCAGAGCAGATCATCATATTTATGATCCACATTATAGTTTTGGCACAAGGTTTACGCGGGATGCCCTGCCTGACACAACCCTCCCATACACCCGGGTTTGGGACCGGCACCAGCACTGCACAAACTACACCCCTAATGGCTTGTTTTAAATGACAACCATGAATAAACAATCATATATAGTATCATATAAGTATATATAAGCCAAAACATTGTGACCACCTGTCTAAGCCATGCCACCAAAACAGGCCCAAACCTCTGAGGCCTGGAGTCCTGTGATTTCTGGCGCCAAGATGTTTCAGAAGATCCTTTATGTCTGTTATCAAGTGGAGCTGCCATTGATACTCTTTGGAGGCTTCTTCATTATGTCCATCACACCAGGGATGGACTGGCAACTTAATTCAGACCAGGAAGCTGTTCCATCAACCAGCCCCTTCACCCACTTCACCTCCACCAGTTTTCCCACAGCTCATCCTGGTAACATCACTGACCATCTAAGATATTTCCCAGGCCCCCAATGCAGTGCTGCTACAAAAGATGTAACACTATTGACTTCATCAATGAGAGGTCATAATGTTTTGGCTAATCAGTGCATGTTTATGTGAGCTTTTAAATCTTCAGAGTGGCGATGGAGAAGGACTGACCTACATACACAATGTCTGATGCCTGGCCTTTGGGACAGCCTTTACGTTGACTGGATACAGTTGATGGGCTGCAATTCCTGCAACAGGAGCAGAAGCATGGAAACACAAAATCTGGGCAATAGATGAAGATTATAATTATTTGTACCTGTATTGTAGAGTGAAAAAATGGAAAGTTGGTGGCACTTATCTTTACAAATCAACTAATATTTACATCCAAATTAAAGTATATTTTGAAATGAAAATAACGGTATTAATAGAAATCAGAACCCCTCTCTGACTGTAAAAGAGCTTCAGGGAGATTGATCAGCCTCTGGGGTGGTGGTGCACTGTTCTACTGTGCAGCAACTCCTGCACTTATATAACCTTCATGGAAGCATCATACAGATAAAGACCTTCCCTGTGTCCTCACCACAAAATTCAGCATGAGACATTTTCCCAAAGGAACAGCTAAACAACGTTTTGGCTACAATGAGAAAAGGGATGAAGATAAAATGTATGTTTGGAGTAAAAGTGTCTGGCTAGTTAGTAAACTAAAGGCTACATGATTAACAACAAGAATAAGGCTGATACACTACAGTTCAGATTACAGTCAGGATCACAGATATTAACCAGAATTATTTATGTATTTCTAATCAAGGTAACACAGAATAAGAAAATAGGATTTCACTGAGTACTAAAGAGTTGCTTTGTCCCATAAATAGCCACAATATATGAAGGAATAAGAGTGTAGAATGTAATTCATATTTTAAGTATTAAAAGAATTATTACTTTGGTTATCTTAACAACAAGTCTCAGAAAACAATCAGAATACTGTGAAAAAGGTTTTTGATCATTTAATTCCAAAAATAAACTATATTATACTATATAATGTACTATATTCATTACAATTAAAGTGATTTATTTAATAAGATGTTTTATATAGTACAGAATATTAGAATATTTTGAGATTCTGGTTTTCTGGGTTTCATGAGCTATAAAGCAAACTGATCAACTGATCAAACTGATCAACCAAACAAAAGGCTTGAAATGACACTTTTACAGGTAATTGAAATAAAATATGACAATTTACCTTTGAGTGAAATGTGTATTTTAACTATGAACTTTTTAATTGTACTGCACTATACTGTATTATACTGTACTATACTGTACTGCACTGCACTGTACTATACTATACAATACTGTACTGCACTGTACTATACTGTACTGTACTGTACTATATTATACTATACTGTACTGTACTATACTATACTGTACTGCATTGTACTGTGCTATACTATACTGTACTGCACTTTACTGTACTGTACTGTACTGTACTGCACTGTACTATACTGTACTGCACTATACTGTACTATACTGTACTGTACTGTACTGAACTGTACTGTACTGTACTGTACTGTACTATAATGTACTGCATTGTACTGTACTGCACTGCACTGTACTATACTAAACTGCACTATACTGTACTGCACTATACTGTACTGTACTGTACTGAACTGTATTGTACTGTACTGTACTGTACTGTACTGAACTGTATTGTACTGTACTGTACTGTACTGTACTATACTGTACTGCACTGCACTGTACTATACTATACAATACTGTACTGCACTGTACTGTACTGTACTGTACTATATTATACTATACTGTACTGTACTATACTATACTGTACTGCATTGTACTGTGCTATACTATACTGTACTGCACTTTACTGTACTGTACTGTACTGTACTGTACTATACTGTACTGTACTATACTGTACTGCACTATACTGTACTGTACTGTACTGTACTGTACTATACTGTACTGCATTGTACTGTACTGCACTGCACTGTACTGTACTATACTGTACTGCACTATACTGTACTGCACTATACTGTACTGTACTGTACTGAACTGTACTGTACTGTACATTTTAAACAGAATTAACTGATGCACCGCCCAGCACTGCTTTGTATTCAAACATCTTATAAAACAGTTTCTTGTATTTCTGTGTTCGTGTGGCTAGTTGAAAACAAATAAAAAATAAATAAAAAGCCAACTGCTGAACACATTCAGACTGGAGCAGTAACAACAGTACAGTCGCCACACTGACTGACAGCACACACACGTAGACACACAGATTGACTTTGGCTTTGGTGGAAGGTTCTCTCAGCAGCTGCGTCTGTTAATCAAGCTTAAAACAGCAGTGGCGACACACTGCTGACAAAACCAGCACAAGCTCCTCTCCCATCAACAGGGTGCTAAACTCTCATGTGACTGCATGAGTGCTGCGATCTGTCACCTTAAACCAATCACCTTAAATCACTGTACACACACACACACACACACACACACACACACACACACACACACACACACACACACACACACACACACAATAGGAAAAGTTTAAGTGGGACTAATTAAACAAGAAAAAAGGAAGAGGAAAGAGAGGAAAGAAAGAAAGAAAAACAAACAAAGGGAACATATGGAAGGAGAATGAAATGAAAGAGTGTGAGTGTGCAGGTGATTTTCACATCAGAGTCTGTTCATATGGACAATTCTAGCCAGATGTCAATTATTAAGCACCCTGTGGGCAGCCACTACACTGTCCACTGTGGGTGGTAAAGCCTCCTATGACATAATCCTAGTACACGTGACACTGCGGGTAAATGTTAAATGTGCTCACAGCTTCAGAAATGGAATGTTTTATCCATCAGGCTCCCACAGTCATACTTTACTTTAACTATGTCTTCTCGCTGATCAGTGTTTGACCTCACTCACAAGATAACACTCTACAACTACAGGTGTGGGCATTCCCAAACCACCCCCAGAGGTAACACCACTTCATAATCAATTTACAATTAACAGGCACTGATGAAATCTATTCTCTTCATGTCAGTGGATTTAATGTAATGGCTGATTGATGGTCAGTGTTGTGAACACACACACACACATACACACACACACACACTGTACTCACTGCTCTGTTGGCATTGTGCTGCTGTAGTCCTTGAGATGTTTGTCCTTCCTTACTTTAAAGTCAATGTTGCTCTCACCCTTTCTCTCTCTCTCACCCTTTCTCTCTCTCTCTCTCTCTCTCTCTCTCTCTCTCTCTCTCCACCCATCATCCTCTCTTTTCTTTACCACACATTCTCACCCCAACCTTATGTTGGTTGGCTGCATATGTGTGTGTGTGTTTGTGTGTGTGTACTGTTTGTTGACAGAATAAGACAGATGGATGGATGGAGCAAAGGTGATCTTAAAGGAGACAAATAACTGTGAATTCTCTTCCACCCTCTCTCTCTCTCCACCCATCATCCTCTCTTTTCTTCACCACACACTCTGACCGCAACCTTGTGGGGGTTGGGTGCATCTCTCGCTCGCTCTCTCTCTCTCTCTCTCTCTCTCTCTCTCTCTCTCTCTCTCTTTCTTTCTCTCCCTTTGAACCTGGACTTAGTAGGGTCTTCAGAATGGTTGTTTGATACTTGTGGGCCTGATTTTCAACTAGAGCTCCGGGTTCTGGAAAGGCTTGATCACTGCAGAACATTCAACTATCTGTTGATCAACCATCCCTTGCTAGTTTGGGCACGTGTTTGGGATGAGTGGCTTTCTGAAAGCTGAAGTTTTTCCCAGTCTTTAGTTCTTATCAGACTAAAGCAGGCTGTCCTACAACGTCTCCTTGTATTTTAGAATGTCCAGCCACCCATCCTTCACTCAGTACCCAATGAGGAACAGCTTCTCTACAACATGATGCTTGTCAGGAATGTACTGAAGAACAGACAAGAGGTGAACATACTTGCAGGGTTAGAATATGTATTAATAAAGCAAAACACCTGGATGCATAGATGAAGCACACACACAAAGACAGACTGAAGCAAAGGGCCACATATGGGGAAACCAAAACAAAACAGAACAATGACAAGAAGGGACAGACATGGGAGCCAAACAAGACAGGAATGTGACAACACTGAGGAACAGCATCTCCAAAACATGATCCTGCACCACAACCATATTTTACTCAGTCCCCATGGAGGAACAGCATCTCCACAACATAATGCTGAATCACCAAAGAATTTTGATTCAGACTGGTGCTCCAATATCAGCCACACAACTCTGAAGCTTCCTCAAAGTGATTGTTGGCATCTTTTTGTGGCTTCCCTAATGAGCCTCTTTGTTGCGCTGATGCTGGGTTTTTAGGGATTACTTTGTCTGGACAAGGCCTGGAAAGTACAATCCAGCTTCTATGTTCTCCCAAAGTGCTCATCTATAATGTTCTTTCAACTTTTCCTTCAAATCCTCTTTGGTCATCAATGTCTCCAAGACTGGACTCAAGTAACAACACAACCTAAAGGCACTGTGACAAGAAAGAACTGCCCAAATAAAGCTCTGTGTGAAACTTTATGAAGACCCAGGCTCAGAAACGGGACTCATTTTTAGGGGTTGATCGCATTAAAGAATGTGAGTGTGACACTAACAGGTATTACAGAGATTCCCTATAAAAATTAAGCGAACAGCCCCATCCAGTGGGTCGTGTGAAATGTGTGAAGCCTCATGAATGCATTTATGACAGAGGACAGCTTGGGTAAGTCACCTGACAAGGAGAAAGGTGTAGTCTTACCTGTCTGGTTTCAGGTTCCCTTGGAAACAGGGATCAGGTGAATATACACAATATACACACACATACATGTTGTCTAGCCCGTAGCAGGTCAGGAACAAAAACAGAGACACACAGAGAGCGAAAGTGTTCCTTCGGGGATCATCATGCGGGTAATTTTCATCAAATTAGTCCTGAACTTTCCTTTCATGTACTTCGTATACATCTTTACCCTGTCTCTCTTTTTCTTCTACCCCATCCTCAACCTCAGGGATGCTGCAGTAATTGCATCAGCTTGCTGACCTGAATTCATATACACTCACATTTGTTGCACTACTCCATCTTTCCATGTCTCTCTCTCTCTCTTTTCACTTCCCTCCTTTCTTGAGGCGTACACATCCTTTTGTCTCTTTTCTTTTTCATTTCTCTCTCTCTCTCTCTCTCTCTCTCTCTCTTTCTCTCTCTCTCTCAACTTTCCGATGCACCTTCTTATTGCTGTTCTTTATCGTGTTTTAGTGCCGTGCTGTACAAGTCCAGACTTTGAGAACTTTTTCTATTGTCTTGAGCTTGTTTGTTTAGTACACTTCTAGTGTACTTTCCTTAAATTATATTTAAACTTGTGTTGGACTCAGTAATACTTGCACTCAGATTTGTGATGGACTCAGTATTTATACTCAGACTTGGGTAGCACTCTATAGTATTTGTTCTCAGACTTGTGTTGGACTTGATCATACTTGTACTCGTGACTTGTGATGGACAATACGGACTTGATAGTATTTACTTATTTTGTACTCAACAGTATTTGTATTTGGACTTGACTTGGCCTCACTAGTTTTCGTGCTCAGAGTTTATTTAGTATTTAGTACTGTATTGTAAATATAATTGTCTTTGCAGGCCTGTGTGTTTAGGCTGCAGACTCATCAGTGGTGTTTCCTGCTGTGTAACGTAGTGCTATTCCATGCTCTGCTGTTTGGGGGCGATGTTGTTGAGGAGTTTCTGCTGCAGTCATCACCTGCTGCCTACACTGACCGCTCTGTCCTGGAGCTACGGGAGCGTGCTCGCAAACTGGACCTGAGTGGGACCAGGCCCAATGCCTCACAGCTGTACCCCATCAGTTCCTCCCCCTGCCTTCATCCCCAAGACTTCCTCTTCCTTACTGTTGTCTTCAGCACCCCTGGCAATGCCAGTCAGAGGGAGGCGGTTCGAAATTCATGGGCCAATCAGACATCAGTGCAGGGTGTGGCAGTCCGGACACTTTTCTTCCTGGGCCCCTCTCCTTTGGAGGTGGAGCGTGAGGCTGTGAAGGAGGAATCCCGTCACTATGGTGACATGGTACAGTGTGAGGGGCCGTCATCAAGAGGTGGATCAGAGAGGGGTCAGTGGGACAGGGTCAAACTGGCCATGCGGTGGGTTTTGCTCTTCTGTCCTCAGGCCCGATTTATTGTCTTGGTGGAGGACTCTGTATTTTTAAACATACCCGCTCTCGGCAGTTACTTGCTTGGCCTCCGCACCCATCCAGATGACCTTTACCTGGGCAAGGTCATCCACCGGGCTGCACCTGAGAGGAACCCAAGCAAACCCTATTACCTGCCTTTACACCTCTACCCCGAAAGGCTCCTCCCAGATTACTGCTCAGGCCCTGCCTTCCTTATGTCACAGGATGTAGTACGGAAAGTGTATGTAGCATCGGATGACATCACACTGCCTCTCCCATCAGATGTCTTGATTGGCTTGTGCGCAAGACGAGCAGGCGTGGTGGCCACTCACAGCGCTCGCTTTTCTGGAGAGCGTCACATCCGGTACAACCCCTGTTGTTACAATTTCCTGTTCAGCTCTGCCATGATGAATGCAGAGCAGCTGGGCGTGGCCTGGAGAGATCTGGGGGAGGGGAAGGGCCGGAGCTGTGGCATGTTAGAGACTTACTACAGTTTGGTGGCCTGCAAAGCCATGACTTACCTGGAGAAGCTCAACTTTCTTAACAGCAACAGCACTCGAGGCTGATTGTCTGCATAGTAAATAAATGTGCAAGTCCAAAAGCCTAAAGAACCCGATGATTTGTTTCATTTTGAACCATTAAAGACCATTATAACTGGTATTTAATGTTTGAAGTGTTTCAAAAGCTGGGCATTGGAGAGAAAACGTATCATATGCTGGTTGACCAGCCTTACATTTTTTTTCATTTGATTTTGGTGGACAAGCTGGTCTGTCAGCATGACCAATCTGACCTGGTTTTCAAGCTGGTCATAGACGATTATAGGACAAATCTAATTGACCTTACTACAGTCAAAGGAGGCAACACCAACTATTAGGACATAGTGTGTCTTCTTTCCTCACAAGAAAATCTCATTTCTATTACCGTATTTTCCAGACTATAAGCCGCACTTGCAAAGAATTAAAAAAAAAAAAACTTGGAAAATAACATATATAAGAAGAAAAAGCTGCACCTCATTATAAGCTGCATGGTTTAAAGAGTGGAAAAAACGTAGCGGCTTATAGTCCGGAAAATACGGTAATTACATTTTGCAAATGATGTTTAAAAGACTTTTTTATAAGACATTTTAGTTATATAACCTCCTTCTCAGTAGAGTTAAAATGAAGATCAAATTTCCATAAGTTTAAATATGTTTAAACAATGTCAAAGGTGTTCGTGCAGGGTCCTAACCTATCCCCATGACTGCATATTGGTCATAGAAATCATACTGGAAGAACAGCATGGTCCTATTTTTCAACCAGCATTGGGAATGCTGATCAAACTGGTTGACCAGCTTGGTCATGCTAATTATATAGGTCCAAGATATTGGTCAACCAATGCTGATGTTTCTTAATACAAAACCCTCAAATGTTAAAGCACTGCAACCGAAAGAGTATCACATTACAGAACAGTGTTGTATTGTATGCATGTACATTCAGCATTAGAGCCATGCATATTGAGAATAAGGTGATGACCAGAACAGTGTACTACTGCACTGCTGTGATCTTGGACACAGGTCGTGGACCAGTGTGGGGCACTCCTGCTCCAAAGTACTCAGAAACACTGCCTCACCCTCAGTGCTGTCTCTGCTGAAATGATGATTAGTGAAGTCTATGGAATCTATTATCCACTAATGGACTAAACCCAGGCCAGTTACCTTGGCCCATAGACCAGTACGGATATACTGCAGTAGCACTGAATAAGTATTAATGAAAAGAGCAATTTCGTTAGTTTCACTAGAAAATGTCACTGACTTCTGACCTCCTCTGGATTGAACTTGTAAACAGATGTGAACATGGGTGTAAATTATGAAGAGGTCAATCTCAGCATTGCCGTGTGTTTTGTTTGGGTGTGAGTTGAAAAATAATTAGGTTTACTGTGTAATAATGCAAAAGAAAAACAGACTGTACTGTGATGGAATCCACATTTTACACTAAACAACAAGAACAAAAACAATAATAATAATAATAATAATAATAATAATAATATAACAGGAGTAGGTAATGCTGTTATACTGTGATATAATATGTAAATGTGTGTGTTTGTATAAAAGAATAAACATTTTCGATGCTTTTCTGTGTATTTGATTGATTTCCATTTCATTTCATTTTGAATTTGTGAACATAAGAAAAGGACCAGAAGAGTCATGTAAATGTATAGTAATATCAGTTTGGGTTAGGTCTAGGCTTAGGTTAGGTTAGATTAGGTTACCTTGGAGATGCAGCAGTACAAACAGCCTAATCCATCTAAATTTCATTCAGCTTCTAGTTCCCTCTAATAGGTGATTATAAAAGCACCAGTGAGGATTATTCTAATACAGTGTTAACTGGAATAAAATGTGTGAGGCCTGTAACCCGTTAGCCATAGTGTGTTTTTCTAAAACATTAGAAACAATGTTTTTCATTTTTCATTTTCATCATTAAAAAAGTTGTTACCCTGCATACATGCTCAAACATATAGTCTAGATTCTCCAGATTCCTTAAATATTGACTTATACACTAATAAATAAGAAAACGATGACTAATTTACTTGAACATTTATTTGGAATTGTGAAGTAATGTTATTTTAAAGTAACTCTTGTATCTTAAAGTAAAATTGTGTCTTTTTTTAAGTCAGAAATTTGTTGACTTTGAGCTTGAAAATGAAGGGATCACACCTTAGAGTAGTGGTTCTCAGCCCTGGTCCTGGAAAGCCACTGCCCTGCTTGTTTTAGTGTTTTCCTGCTGACCTTTCACACCCAATTCAGTTCAGCAAGGACTTATCCGGCTAATGAACTAACTGATCACATGTGCTGGAATTAGAGACAACTCTAAAACAAGTAACACTGGGGTGCCTCCAGGACCAGGATTGAGAACCACTGTCTTAGAGAATTGAGCTCTAATGCAGTGTTTCTCAACCCTTGTCCTTAAATACAAATGCCCTGCACACTTTAGTGGGTTCTCTGTTTAAACACACCCACTGCAAATCAGAAAGGGCTTGTTATTGAACAGATTCAGGTGTGTTGGCAGCAGGGAGAGAATGTGCAGTGTAGAGGTGCCTTCAGGACCAGGCTAGAGAAACACTGCTCTAGTGGTCAATGGTTGTATAGTTGTATGTATAGACGATTATTCTTCTGTATTGTTATATTATTGTTCTGGTATGAAAAAAAAACGCAACCCATTATATTTGACATTTTCACAACTTTTACTATAAAAGAGCACATACAAAAAGGATCATGTACAAGCTTTGAAATGAAACAAAAATTAAAAACAAAACAACAGAAAGAAGAGTTTGGGTTTAGCGATGCCACTTTTAAAATCATTATTAGTAGTAGTAATAAATAAAGTACAAAAATTCCACCAAAAGATAATTCTAACATTTTACACAGAAGAGTGTTTTCTTCAACTCCACCAGACACATATCACCAGTCTCATCAGCAGGAGGCGCTATTGCTTTAATATGAATGATAAATACTCTATTTTGTTCTGCTAGAAACTCCTCTAGTGGAAAAAAACACCTATAGCTGCAGGGCACCCCTGTCACTGGCACCTTTTGGAGAATATTATTATTATTATTCATTCCTGTTTCTCAGACGTAAAAGCAGCAGCAACACAAACATTAGTCCTCTGAAATATTAGTAGAATATCTGCACTAGTCTTTAGTCTTAACTGTATATTTCTACGTGTGTTGTGTTAAATATTCAAACCTGAGTAAAACATGCATTTTTAAATCATTTGTGCTTTTTTATACTCTGTTCATCCTGACCCTGCACTAGAACGATAACATTCTCTGGCAGAGAGAGAGAGAGAGAGAGAGAGAGAGAGAGAGAGAGAGAGAATATGCCCTTGAGAGGTTGCCAGAATGGCATAGGAGAAGTGAAAAGGTGATACCTGGGAGTCAGAGAGAGAGAGAGAGAGAGAGAGAGAGAGAGAGAGAGAGAGAAGTTAAAAAGTTTTTTTTATAAAAAACTCTAAATTAAATCTGAGAGAGAAAGTGAAGTTAAGTCACTTAAAAGTGACTTAAAATTCTTTTCAGAAATTTGTGAAATTCTGATTTATTATCCTGCAATTGTGACTGATATGCTCTTAAAATATCTCATAAAATCTCCAAATACTTTTTTTTTAATTTGACTTTTAGAATTGTTTAGAATGTCAAGATAATTTCATATTTTTAAAATGAATTGTTTAAAAAGAAAATACTTTTTCAGGCTTATTCTGACAAAATCTAGACAGTTTTGAAACAGCTGCAACATGCCTTGAAATTCTCACTTAGTATCTCAAAATCAAAGTTAGTAAATAATAAATATTCAGTTTTCACTACAAGACTGAAATTTAAATTGTGAAATCAACATTGTAGGAGAAACTGAGGGATGAGTGAGTGAGTGTGAGAGGGAGGCTGTTAACAGAGTGAGAAAGAAATAATGAAAATAAGTGAGAGAGAGAGAGAGAGAAAGAGAGAGAGAGAGAGAGAGAGAGAGAGAGAGAGAGAGTGTCTGTATAACGGAGGTTGCCAGAGTGGTATAAAACATGCCAGTGAGAGGGTGGCCTTGGGAAACTAAGAGTGCAAACAGGACTCAAACAGCGAATCAAAAACCCAGAGCACTCTCACTCCGCTGCCGCATCTGGCCAATCAGCAAGCGGAATGTCAGTGAGGTCACAGCACCAAGGAAGATACACACACGAACACAACTACCCGCATGCGAAGCATTCCCACAAACCAATGCAAATGTGAGGTAAGAGTCTGACTCCATTTTTTTTTTCAATGTTATTCCTAAATAAATAAAGAATGATTCAATTCCAAAAGCAAAACAAAAAACTATACAAAATTAAATACGTACCCACGATATCTACAGTTAGTCATAAATTATGATTGTTAAATACTTAAGGCATTTCAACGGACAAAACCCTGTGTAAACTATCAATGCGAGCCAGCATCCACCAATCAGCACGCAAGACACTCAGGCAGGAGGGCGGAAGCTCATTGGCTGAGGGACAGTTGTGTGCTTTGGGTTGTACCTGTGGACTGGTGGTTATAAAAGATCATCTTCATTATGATGACGTATGCTGAAGGTGGGAGGAGCCTTTGGAAAACTATACGCACTGTAGTGTGGATTTAAAGGGCAATTTTTGTTTGTTTGTTTGTTTTTTTGTCAGTAGCTGTAAGCCAAGTTGTCACTTTACTACTCGGAAGCTGAATGTGTGTGTAGTGCATGCTGGGTAATGTAGTGAAAGAATAGAGATAGACGTACATATAAAAACGACACAAAAGTGTCAGCTGTGTCAGAGCGAGGAAGCGGAGGGATACAATGCTGCACTATGCTGTAATATGTAAAAAGATTCCCCTTTACGATCATGTTGACACAAGTGTTTAAAGTAGTGTAAAAAAGCTTCAGAAAGACACGCCTAATATTCTACAATATCAAGGACTTTGTGTCAACTCTCGTCCCTGTTGTCGACTGGTAGAAAAAAAAAATGCGTAAACAGAATACGAAAAAACAATTCTGCAAATCCCACAGCTCTGGCTCCGCCCCTACTCACGCACAATTGGTGGATGCTCCTCCTTCACACCACATTCTAAATAGTTGTTCTAGCAATACAGCATAGCAACCGACATAGTGACCAGCATAGCAACCAGCATAGCAACCACGAGGGGAGACCTGTCTCACACGCACACGCCAAACAAAACCACAGTTTTACACGCAAGCTCCGCCCCTCCAAACACTGCAGGTTTAAATATTCAATAATAATATTAATAGTCATAATAAATACTCGTAACCATGGCAACGAAGCACCAGAGACAGAGAGAGAGAGAGAGAGAGAGAGAGAGAGAGAGAGGCTGGGCGCTTTAGCTACGCTCACATGTGCTTCTTCAGTAGGCATTTAGGGTCAAAGGTCATGGCAGGGTTCCACACTACACTCATACACACACACACACGCGCTACATCAGTCTGGTAGTGGTACAGATCATCACAGCTTAAAGGAGCTAAATTTCACTCATGCACAAAGGCACACACACACATACACACACTTTTAAAGAACAGCCCAAATACAGACTCATGCAGCTACTAGGTCAGAGTGCCCCAGTTGTCTTTACACCAATCAGAAACACTTATTTATTCGATATCCAATCAGCCGCCATCCAGCAGTCTCTGTGGTGAACAATAGGAGCTGCTTTCATTTTTTATTTTTTATTTTTTGCTTGTTTTGTCTGTTTCCTGTGTGTGTGTCTTTTTTGGCTTTTCTAAAAGAACATTAGTGCACAGCTAACTATCCTCTAAGACCCCTCACATGTCTAGTACTGTACAAAAGTCCCAGACCACCCTTCACCCTAACTTTTTTTCAGGAGACTCACTTTAATGGGTTCTACCTCCTGTCCAAGATCCAAAGCATACTCGCTTATCTGTTAAACATGGTGGTGGGGGTGTTCTGAAACCTGAGGTTTTTCCACATCTCTGAAGTTGAAGTAGTCTAATGTCCTAAATTTGTACTTAGGACTAAACAATAAGCAAAAAATGGTTCTATATAGTACTGAAAATAGGTTTTGATGACTTTTGAAGAGAAACAGCCTTTTAGCCCCGCCTACTTTCTCTGCACCCCTTTAGTGTTTTGCTGAGTGCAACATAATCAAGGGCTGGTCATCCAGAAGGACACGACCCAAACAGTATAACTAACTAATTTAGCTACATTTTCAGTCATTTCACTGGTGTTGCTCTCTACAGTCAACCTTCCACCATCTGAAGAACCACTTAAGAATCCAAATGTTTCTTTGAGTTGTCATGGTTCTATACAGAACCGGTGCCTTTAGTAAGCAACCCTTAAGGAAGCACTCCAAAGGCTGAGACCTATGCAGACTTCAAGGGGAAGTGGGACTTGATTTCCTTTAAATGCTGTTTATGTGACAGTGGCGACTGTGACGGTGGAGGTAGGGTAAGTGTTAGGAGGGTATTAGGGATTCTGTTTTCTCACATTATGTCCTTTAGAATGAATAAGGCATTTTAGAGTGGGAATTAAGTAAACTTTTGCACAGTACTACACACACACACACACACACACACACACATACACACACACACACACACACGTTTACCGAGATAACCGTAGCTTCGTAAAAATGTAGCTTCACACACATGTAAAAGCCAGTGAGTGTTCAGTATGTGTGTATCTGTGTGTGTGTGTATGTGTGGCTACAAGCTTGGGGTCTTTCACTAGGGGCATGGCTTAAGAATTGCACACACATATGCTACTAATTCACACACACTAACACACATAGACCCTTATAAACATCATCCCACATTACTCAATAAGACCTTTCAGAACGTGTGTGTTCATGCGTGTGTGTGAGTCTCATTGGCTCAGTAAAGCGTGTGAGTGTGTGCGATGGCTCATTGACTTAATGGAGTGTGTGTGTGTGTGTGTGTGTCTGTGTGTGTGTGTGTGTGTGTGTGTGTGTGTGTGTGTGTGTGTGTGTGTGTGTGTGTGAGAATGTAAGACTGCATTAGCTGTCCAACTGTGTGTCTCAGCAAGAACATTGTGTCTGTCTGTCTGTGTGTCTAAGCTCTCAGGTGTCTGTGTGCTTCAACTTTTTAGCTGAGCCTGTGTGTGTGTGTGTGTGTGTGTGTGTGTGTGTGTGTGT
Source organism: Acestrorhynchus altus (assembly GCA_034509495.1). NCBI lineage: Eukaryota > Metazoa > Chordata > Actinopteri > Characiformes > Acestrorhynchidae > Acestrorhynchus > Acestrorhynchus altus. The sequence continues at coordinate 7,338,005 of CM067516.1, read as the reverse complement.
GTGTGTGTGTGTGTTTCAGCTGTCAGGTGTGAGCTGTGTCTGGATGTCCACTCTGCAGATGGGACACTTCCTGCTGGTAGCGAGCCACTGGTCAACACACGCCTGGTGGAAGAGGTGCATGCAGGGCAACCGCCTAGAGAGAGAGAGAGAAAGAGAGAGAGAGAGAGAGAGAGAGAGAGAGAGAGAGAGAGAGAGAGAGAGAGAAGATAATCAAGTGTGAGCTAGAAGTATAAACCCCCCATCATTGAGTTGTGGAGCAGTACAGTACAAGTGTTCTCTGGAATGATGTTGCTCCATCCAGTACTCTGGAATGGGCTGAGGAGTTGGGGATCACCTGACCTCACTAACACACATCACTGGGTACAATCAAATCTAGACAGTAGACACAGGTATTCCAGCAAAAGCTGGGTAAACTCTAGTTAAAATCCTTGATTTCAGAATAAATGAATGAGCATGTGTCCCAGTACTTTTGTCCACACAGTGTGGCTTAAATCCTATTGGTTGAGCTACATTCACATCTGTTGTTACTCACAATTCAGTGTTTTCACACCAACAAATAGCTTACCAATAAGACTGTTGGCCAGTTCTCAACTTTTATATATTTATTTACTGGTTTATTCCCTGTTAAGGATCTTGCTTAAGGGGTCAGCAGTGGCAAAGATGACTAAGAAGTGGACCCAGGTATTCAACCCACAAACTTCTCACAAAGAGGCTATAGAGGGCTGCACCATGGCAGAACATCACTTTTCCCCTCTTTGAACAATGTTTGTGCACACCAATGACCAGGGACCATTGAGCAACCAGCCACTAGGGGGCTCTCACCCATATTATATTTACCATACACCAATCAGCCATAACATTTATACCACCTGCCTAACACTGAACAGGTCCCCCATATGCAGCCAGAACAGACCTTACCATTTGAAGCATGGACTCCACAAGACCTCTGAAGGTATCTTGTAGCATCTGGCACTAAGACCAATCTCACCAGCAGATCCTTTATGTCCTGAGTTTAGTGTTCAGAGCCTGCTCAATCTAGCACCAATGTGCTCTGGGTCGGTTGTGTTGGGAAATGCAGGAGTTCGGCCTCATTATTGGATCCACATATGAATGCTGTGTGTTGTTGACTATGATGCAGAAAATACGTGATGCATGTATGTGGCCTTTTAATGTGCATTCCAAAGTGTGCACTTTCCATTGCAGTATTTACCTGACATCCTCACCATCTTCTAGCATGGACAGACAGATGGTGCATTTCTCATCAACGTCAGACTCTTCTTCATCCTCACACAGCTTCAACTCCAGTGGCTTTCGCTGCATGTGCACACACACATACACACACACACACACACACAAACAAACAAAACAAGTACTTTGTATTAATTTAATTTATTTTGTAATTATATATCATTATTAATGTGCTTTACTGTATTATCTTGCATTCATGGCTTTAGGTGGTTCATTGTGGCTAATACTTATGGTGTATTCTGTATTTTCTGTATTCTGCGTTTACTAATTTTATTTACTATTGATTTTTTTTTGCATTCATTCTTTCGCTTGTTTTGTATATGTTACATTTACTAGTACAAGTATAAACAGCATGATGTTTATATATACACTGTGTGCAGTTTATAAAATGTTATATACACTTGAGTGTAAAATGTTATATACACAGAGTGTAAACATGTTATATACATTTGAGTGTAAAAATGTTATATACACAGAGTGTAAAATGTTATATACACAGAGTGTAAAATGTTATATACACAGAGTGTAAAGTGTTATATACACTGAGTGTAAACGTGTTATATACACAGAGTGTAAACGTGTTATATACACAGAGTGTAAACGTGTTATATACACAGAGTGTAAAATGTTATATAAACTTAGTGTGAACAACATTATATACGCTTAGTGTAAACAACATGATGTTATATACACATTGTCTGATAATAGATAGCTAGAACCATGCCTTTGGGAGGGTTCCCTCAGGGAAATTAAGAATCCAGCAGCAGCATCATTACAGTACAAACAGAGAAGAAGGCAATAATAATACAGTAATAAAATAATATAGATAAAATATCACCAGAGAGTCAAACATGTCCAGTATGTGTGTGTGTGTGTGTGTGTGTGTGTGTGTGTGTGTGTGTGTGTGTGTGTGTGTGTGTGTGTGTACCTTCTTGTACTTGTGAGGAAAAGTGAATCTCTCAATGGTGGTCTGGACGGCTCCTCGGCTTACACTACCCAATCGGTCCTCTAACTGAAGCAGCTCCTAACACACACACACACACACACACACACACACACACACACACACACACA